>CP136066.1:174491163-175062167 GCA_032622095.1 Siphonodentalium dalli
GGAAAATTTACAACTGATGACAATTCCAATGACAATGTTGACCAATATTGTTTTCTGAAATTAACTAGCAGTTTTTGACTGGCCACAGGGGAGGGACCAGGCCACATGCTTTCCAATTGTTGGAAATTTACAACCTGTCACCCCCCCTTAAGGTTGAAAAATATCCAACTGATGACCATTTCAGTCCAAAATTTTGACCAAAAATAGGAAAGAATGCAAATATTGATCCAAAAACAATTAATTCCCCTAAGAAATTGTTTGAAAATCAAACTACAAGAACATTTTCAACCTATTGTTGGTGTGAAATTTCCAACTAATGTTTTGGCAGGTATGAAATTTCCAACTGTTGAAAATTTTGACCAAAGTTGGGGGGGGTGAGGCAACCCCCAAACCCCCCCCCCTGTCGCCACGTCTCTGCTGGTGACCAGCCCACCCCTATTCCGGTGCCCCCGACCATTTTAATTTTATTAAATTTGCAAAATTAGTACGCATCCAATTCTGATTCATTTCCGTATAAAATGGACACATTGCTGGTACTGTTAAACTGGAAATTATACCACACTTCAAATTGGTCGCAGCTGAATCAAACTTATGCGGAATCAAATTTTTCATGTTTTATTCAATAAAACAATAAATTACACTATATTCTAATACTATATACTTAGTTTTATTATTTTATAGTACATTACAAACAAGGAGAAGAAGTCTGGGGGGTATTCATATTTATTTTGAGCAAAGTTGAAAATAAAATGAAAAAATAAAATGAAAAGTCACCTGCCCGCCCTATTTTTTTCTTGCCTGTCACCAGAAACACAGGTATATATTGTTTTGGCCTTACTAAAGTTCTCGTCTAATGATTGGTTTATATCACAGGCTATGCTGTCCCATAGTGTGATTGACAGGTCACTAAATGATAAACTGGCACATAGTTTGATCGGAATTTCTGTAATAAATTTGGCATTGAGGTAATCATTAGCTTTTTAAAGATACCAATTTCATTGTTACTGTATGTTCCATGAATTTCTGTTTCATTATCTTGTTGACAGCATTGAGTCTGTCTCATCTCACTTATCACCAGTATCCATATACATTCCTCATACAGTTATGAATGTTGAGTGATTGCTACTGAATGGTATTTGAATGATTTTTTTTGCAAGCCATGTTGTATTGATTTTCACACAGTGTTCATTTATTTTTGCTCATTAGGAATATTAGGACTGGCACTGTCTGGATACATTTTTGTTAAAGATACGGATGGCTTTCACAATGGGTATTGCTGTTAAAATAGTCACATCTGTTAAAACGGCCATAAACAGAAAGAATATTTAAATATATGCAGATACCAATCATAAATATCGCATAGATAGCATGTTATTTTTAAGATTGTATGACATGTTAGTAAACAAAAGCCATGTTATGTTACAGTACAGCACGTAAAGAGTGTGCGATAACAAAACACTCAACACCTGGGAGACTCGACTAAGTAAAATTTAGTTAAAACTGCCACCATGTTGTTTACAACATAATGGTATAGAGCTCAATAATCCTTGCCACTCAATATTTCGGTGTTGAATGGGTCACCGTGAATCACTCCCCCAAAAAAAAAATCACGGTGTTGAGTGTTTTGCTTATCACACACTCTTTAGGCCAAAACAAAATGAATGCGTGTTTCCCGTAACGAGCCCAAAAAAAAGAGAGATGAGTGTTGTAGGGGGTGCAGTGGAGAGATGAGTTGTTGTAGGGGGCACGGGGGAGAGATGAGTAATTTATTAATTGACAGTTAACGTTGTAGGGGGCACATGGGAGAGATGAGTAATTTGTTAGTGGACAGTTAATGTTGTAGTGGGTGCGGGGAACAGTCAACGTTGTAGGGGGAGTGGGGGAGAGATGAGTTGTAGGCAGGGTTGGCTGATTTAAATCAAGCGATTTAAATCATTGATTTAAATCAAGATTTAAATCAATGATTTTTTTCAAAAAAATCATTGATTTAAATCAAAAATTTGGAAATGATTGCATATGTCAAGAATTTGCATTTATATCTAACAAGGTTTTTTGTAAACTATAACATGATTATGATTAAACAATATACAAAATTGGATAATAGATATGAAATTGTGCAGTAATTGTCAACCCTATACAAAACAGGCATACTACATGGTACCGTGATTACTGCTCCAACGGCTTGTTCCGCTTATTTGTAACTACAATCAGATTCAGCACTCCTCATTACACTATTAAATTTCCTTTTCTGATTGCCATACATGTATATGCCAACCAAGTAATTCTACCATATACTCTGCCATCTAAACTACTCTAGTTGTCTAATGTCCATACCGGTACTTGATATATGGTTTGATT
Organism: Siphonodentalium dalli; assembly: GCA_032622095.1. Lineage (NCBI taxonomy): Eukaryota > Metazoa > Mollusca > Scaphopoda > Gadilida > Siphonodentaliidae > Siphonodentalium > Siphonodentalium dalli. Next base: position 174,493,522 of record CP136066.1, read on the forward strand.
ACATGTATGTCTTCAAGTCACGGAGGTGCAAAGGTGATTGATAATATATTCAGTTCTCAGCCAAAATTTACTAAATTTATTAGTAAATCTTTAAGCACAGGTCTACTTATCCAGATATCACAACATTGGAACTCACATGGACCTAGTGTATGCACAAATGAAGTCCATGGTTGCTATATCTGTTTTGCCATGATATTTGTGCTTGATACATGTAGTTATACAAAAAATAATAAATAATAAAAGAATTTTGATTAACGCTGCTAAATGACGTTATGACGTCGTGTGCTGGGCTGTTGGTGTTATTGCCATTTCCCAGTGGGAAAATATAGCGAGAATATCACAAGAACCATAAAACTGACTCAGTTGAAAGGCTAGTATCGTTCACAATCGTTGAACATCATACACTGTTTGAAACGTTGAGACACAATTATTCCGATGCACCAATCTCTGAGTTCCAGTTATGTATAACGGCCTACTTCTAGTATGCTAAAGTAGGTCCGTAGTATCTACGGATCATATAGCACACGGCGTGCACTTTTACGTCCGTAATAGTTACGGATGTCATAGCAGCGAAGAGGTTAATCCAGCCTTGGATATAATAAGCAACACCTTTTAGAACCTTCATTTATCAAAGACATTGCACAATTGCATATTTTCATAACAATTAGAAGAAAAAAATCGATTTAAATCAAATAAATCTGATTTAAATCAATTAGATCGATTTTTTTGATTTATTTAAAAAAAATCAAAAAAATCACCAACCCTGGTTGTAGGGGGCATGGGGGAGAGATAAGTAATCTATTAGTTGATAGTTAACATTGTAGGGGATGCGGGGGAGAGATGAGTTGTTGTAGGGGGCACGGGGGAGAGATGAGTTAAAGTTGTAGGGGGCACGGGGGAGAGATGAGTAATTTATTAATTGACAGTTAACGTTGTAGGGGGCACATGGGAGAGATGAGTAATTTGTTAGTGGACAGTTAATGTTGTAGTGGGTGCGGGGAACAGTCAACGTTGTAGGGGGAGTGGGGGAGAGATGAGTTGTAGGGGGCATGGGGGAGAGATAAGTAATCTATTAGTTGACAGTTAACATTGTAGGGGATGCGGGGGAGAGATGAGTTGATGTAGGGGGCACGGGGGAGAGATGAGTAATTTATTAGTTGACAGTTAACATTTTAGGGGGCACGGGGGAGAGATGAGTAATTAATTAGTTGGCTTCAGGGTCTTTGTTGGGAAATGTCAGGACCCCCTATTTCAAACTGAAGTTCACACCCCCTGAACCAAGCAAAATTTTGAGCTGGGAATATTCATGAATGGACCTAACACCCCATGAGTGGACCTAACACCCCATGAGTGGACCTAACACCCATGAGTGGACCTAACACCCCCACGAATGGACCTAACACCCCATGAGTGGACCTTACACCCCATGAATGGATTTTTTTTTTTATCACAGGCCCACATTCGATGTCCTGTTGGACGTTTTGTAACCAGAAAATTTGAAGTGGCAAGTCGGTTTTCTGTTGATTACTAGTTAGTGTTGGTATCTATATCATAGTATGTAGCTTATCAGTTAGTTAATCATGCATGGCATGTGGAATTCAAATTGTGCACACTATGGACAAAGTAATTAGTAAAGGTATTCTATATGTAATATATATATCTTACGATACCACAATACAACATCCTGTTCATGCAAAGTCATTCCATGGGCTTCATTTTGTGTTTTATATCTGTTGTAAATTGCGATTAACATGCATGCGAAAAAAATACAAAGCCCTGCACTTGCTAACAATCGGCACAAAATTTCTGAGTTTTCGATCGCAAATCTTGCATGTTTATGGAGAAGATAACTATTATTTGAGTTAATATTTAGATGTAAATGATATTTCTGGGTTTTATATATATGAAACGAGCGATTAAATCACATAATTGAATGTGAGACAACATTTATAAGATTTTTATCAACACATCCTGAATTTTGTATGCACCCAGTAAAATTGTGATATGGCAATCCGATCATTGTTGTGTTCTTGTGATGAAAAACCATTCTAATTAATGCGCCAAAAATAGGATTCAGTAACTTGTCAATTCTTGAGAACGACATTCGAAAACAGTGTATTTTGTGCTATCAAACCGGACGATATAACTCCGAACCGGACACCGAAAGAGGAACCTGATTGCATCGATTGTAGTCTGTGTTTATACAGCTTGTAAATATTAAAGAGAACACGTCTCCATTTTCACCCAGAGACTTCGAATCGACCCATGTGTGACCGCCATCGTTGAGATGAACTTGTTCGGATCGATTCGGTTCGATTCGAATCAACCGCGGAAAACATCCATGTTTAATGTAAATATCAACAAACACGTGCTTCCGGTCAGCGAAGAGGAACGATAACTCGTGATCCTCCGGTATTGCATCAGATCGTATTAAATTTGACTTTCCGTTAGTGGCTTTACGAAAAATATATAAATATATCAAAGATATTATTTATCTCGCGAGTTGAATCAAATAAAAATGGAACCACGCGTACATAGTTTGGTTATCAGTGCGGTCGGTCGGTTTATAGATTGATTTTTTTTATTTAAAACCAATAAAATGAACTTGGGTCGGGGGATTTATAAGACGGTCGGTCGGGTTACGGGAAACACGCATCATTTTTGTTTTGGCCTTATGTATTGTATAGAAACAAACACTGGGTTCATACAAGTGTGTTTTGTGGATAATATCACATTCACACTATCATAATACTAAAATATTAGTATATTCGTATGGAAATTTTCATAGTTTGGTAACTTTTATTTATGAATTTTAACATACAGGCAGCAACCAAGGACATCCGTGCCTTTAAATAATAGTTTTTTAATTTCAAAGTTTTTCTCTCTTCTGTTGATGAGACTACCGAATGTTGAATTTCACATCAGAGCCACACAGCCAGCCCACATTGAAGTGTAACCGCATTCTTCTTGGTGATAATGGATTTACAGACTTTTATTATCTCTCACATCTACCTATTACGAAGGCATCGACTCCCTTAATTAATGTTTTAATGACATTAACATTATGATCTAAGATTTACTTGTATATCGCTTTAAAAAAACTTATACCATAATTGGCTATGCTATTTTGTGTATTACACATATTTTGTAAATTTCACATTTACACCCTACTGTGGGTATACATTTCTACTGTGGGTGTAAATTTTCAAACGTCATTTCATGGGTTAAAACTATTATACCTATAGTGGAACTACATCAAAGTTAGCAAAATAGTTCTTCTGTTGCATTGATCTTAAAAATTGGAAGTTGTTATGATATATGAGGAAAAATTGCTTGCATTTCAAATCAAACATAGCTTGCTAGTGTTAGATGAACTAGGAAAACATATGAATGGGAATATCAAGTGACTGATGGCTTAGAAACAAGCTGACGTCATGATGTAAAAGTATGCATCACTACGCGTGATGCACATTCCTTATAGCGTCATATTTGTGTCTCTGGTTGAGGATACATTTAAAAAGTAAACATCGGAGTAGTTTGAATTCGCGGAACAAATAAAAAATAATTATGGCAAAAATAAAATACACCCATAGTAGCCAAAATGCTCGTGGTTAAAACAATAATTCCACTTGTGGTGAAAATTTGGTACTCTCGGCTATTATGGGTGTATTCTATATATAGACTTTTCAGTTTTATGTGATATCATTACAAAAACAAAGGTGGAACTGTTTGTCAGTGTAACCAGTTGTAACACTATTTTCCTTGTCATTTCTGTAATAGTTGATATTGAGTTATCCCTCCTGTATTAAATTGATGGAATAGCAATATCCATTATACATTTGTGTAGCTGAATGTAACTTTAATAGTTGAATTCATGTTGGTTCAAGCCTGTTTGGCATGCAAGACAGAGTTTCTGAACAACAAACACTACGCTACATTTTCCCATTGGACTTGTCTGATCTGGTGAAAAACTAGCAAAAGGAATACAGAGTGCATTTACCTTCTGCACTGTGTTAATCTATATCTCTGTTTAATCAATTTGCATCTGAGAAAAGGTACTTAACCATAACATAATTAATTCCATTTTACTCTGAAAGTCATAAGTTCCCATAAATATCTAAATGATATCTTTATATTCACTTCAAGAGTTTTAAAGCCCAGTGGAGTGTTTCAAATCGTGTTGAAAGTGAAACAAATCTTTACCAACAGACAGAAGCTGACATTTGAATTTATGGCAATCATATAAAATTATTAATCCTCATCATTTTTGTCCCCCGAAAAAAAAAAATTCGGGGGACTATTAAAAATAGCCGGTGTCCGTGTGTCCGTGCGTCCGGAAATGGTTTCCGGATGATAACTTTAGTTTCGGTTATTAGATCAAAAGCAAATTTCATAGGTGAGTCTATCAGACCAAAATAAAGGTCAAGTTCGAATATGGGTTTGCTCTGCCCATTTTTTGCGAGAGTTGTGGCCCTTTTTTTGACTTAGAAAACCCATGAAAGTTGGTTTCCGGATGATAACTTTAGTAGCGTTAATCGGATTCAAACCAAATTTGGTATATTACTTTCTCCCAGCAAAACACAGGTCAATTTCGAACTTGGGTTCTGCCCGACTATTTTTGACAGAGTTATGCCCCTTTTTTCGACATAGAAAATTCTGTTTTTCTTCTGTTTTTTGGTTTCCGGATGATAACTTGATTTTGGATTGTTTATTTGCAAAACCCGTTTTTTTGTGGATTACTTATATCAAAATACAGCTCAAGTTCGAATTTTTGCGAGAGTTATGGCCCTTTTTTTTTCTGCCGACCCGACATATAAAACCCCCAAAAGTTGGTGTCCGGATGATAACTTTAGTAGAGTTAATCAGATTTAAACCAAACTTGGTATGTGTCTTTCTCCCAGTAAAACACAGGTCAAGTTCGAATTCGGGTTCCGCCCGCCAATTTTCACCAGAGTTATGTCCCTTTTTGACTTTTTGCCAATTTGAGGTTTCCGGATGATAACTTTAGTAAATGTGTACTGAATGAAATTAAATTTGGTATATGTAGGTTTACTAGCACATAAGACAGATCAAATTCGATTTCGTGTTTCACCATGCCAATTTTTATGCGCAAACAACGGTCGTATCAAGCCGATGCTTAGAGGCGGACATGAGGTCTACCGACCTTTTGTTCGACTTGTTTTACTTAGAAAATTTCTCACTTTTTCAGTTTCCGGATGATATCTCAAGTTTGGATCCTTTAATTGCAAATACCGTTTTTATGGATCAGTCATATCACGATACAAATTTGAGTTTGAACCCATGATTTTTCTCAGAGTTATGGGCTTTTCGACTTTTTCTTCATTTTGTGCCAATTTGAGGTTATATTTTGACTTTAAGAGTTTTTTTTAAGATTTGGTTATTTGTATGCATGTCAGTAATGAGACAATGCACAAGTGTCTTATCCATATAGTATACTTCTAAAAAGCCTCCGCTCCAAATGTACTAGTAGCCACCGGTTCGGGGGACACTGTGGCCGAGCGGCCTTTTATCTTCCATAAAATCGACTGCCCTGATTTATTTTCATTGCCCCCCCCCCCCCCCCCCCCCCCTCGAATTTTATTTAATGGGAACATATTAATTTCTTGCTATCACTATTGTGGTTTAAAATAACAAGTAAAAATCTTGTACACAGAAATCTGTCTGGAACCTGAAAAGAGAAAAAAATAGATATATCTGGATATATAAGCAAAACTGTCCTTTTGTCATTTATAACCAATCACTAACTGACAGTAATATATTGCTTTATAATACATATAATATATATTTTGCTTTTGTTTCAATAACATGACTGATCTCTGATATTCAAACTGGTGCTATCGTTTTAAGGAGCTCAATTGACTAGAATTTGAATTGGTATTTCCATGCTTCCATCTCAAAAGTTATAGAGTTGATAGTGATTCCAGTTATGACATAATTACATATGGAAATTTATAAATATTTATCTGATGGGTCCGCTTGAAACATGTTTCATTATAGTGTCACTAAATTCACCCTCTGGGGACCTCATTCTGCAAATGACAGACACACTACTTGCAAGCTTGATAGTGTTTTATTATTTTATAATTTTATACTAATTTTTCAAAAGTATGATATGTGTTGTAATTTCAGAAATAAATTTTCAAAAGAAAACTTATAATGAGAAAGTATAATTTACTTCACCCAGCCGCCAGTTTTATGTTATGACTGTTTACTGATATACCTGCTTTGGATTCCAGACAAATGATTCATAAGTAACTTTTGATCTTGGGGTTTGCCTTGAAATGTCCATTCAAAATTGGTCACTTGACCTCCCTCCTAATACACATGCTATCAAATTACTCCCATCAATTCCAAATATATTCAATGTATGTTTTTGTTGTTTAAGTTATTTGAGTTTAATGCATTTCATTGTTTGATATACCATTTTATAAAACTATAAAAAAAAAAAATTTGTAGTAAACAAATATTGTTTTTTAAATCCATGGTTTGTGCAGATATACAGTAATGCCCTAAGTAATCGACTCTTTAACTACAGCAGAATTATGGGTAACTTTTCAGGATTTAGTCGTAAATATGGCTTGTTGCCATTCATCGGAAAGCTCTCCCCGAGAGCTTTCCGATGAATAGCAACAAGCCATATTTCCGACTAAATCCTGAAAAGTTACCCATAATTCTGCTGTAGTTAAAGAGTCAATTACTTAGGGCATTACTGTACTTGATTCCCATGTTTACATGTGTGCTTACTCTACTTCAGGGGAAGTGCATTGTGCTGCTCCAATATAAATCCATCCTGTGTCAATATTCAATCCAATGTTCAGACTGATAAGTTTTCCCAACTTTTGGTGAAAGGTCTTCCTTTTAAGGAATTCCCCATAGCCGAGGTGGTTAGGTCATAGATAAGATCGAGGTTGGCGCAGATTCAAACCTCGATATAGCCAAAAATTGGGACCGATTTTCAAGCTTGATCTGGGTTGAGGGACATCTCAATGTGTCATTCTGATCAACACATGGCCATTTCAATAGGAAATGAAAATTTGTTCACACTCACTGAAGTAAGCACATTTGAAGAAATCAACACTCATACTCAGCTTTGCCTCCATGAATTATATTCTGACCACTCCCGTAGAGATCTTATTCCACCAGTTCAAAAACTGATGGGGGAAACATAATAAAAAAAATGCAGGTACATATAATATATTTCTTAGTTAATATCAGTTCCTTAATGCTGTATTCTGCCAACTCGAAATTGTAAGATCTAGGCCACTTTTATGCACCATTTTTGCTATGCTTTGCTTACAATCATGAAATTTTCCCCGGGTACTCAATTAAATGTTCATTATGAAAATGCCTCCCAAAAGTCACCTAAATCATGCAATCTCGAGCTGGGGCTGTGAAATATGTCGCTAACAAACAGGTATTAACTAAGAAATACATAACCTTGTATTATTGTTTTTTCATTGTTATAAAGTTCCCTGTCAGAACATCAAAAGGTTCCCAGGTTTTAACAGATGGAATATTATCTCCATGACACTACTGACGTAGCCAGGGACCTGTGATAATTCATGGCATGATCTAGAGTCAGCCATGCTTTCTGGGCTAAAAATGTAGATGTTTGAATAAATCATAAAGCTGATGTATCTCTCCCTTTAACTTTCTGTATTGATCCATGAATATAAAATAATAATTTTTGAGCCAGAGAGACCAGTCAATAGCAGCTTTTATCACTAGTCCCCCCCCCCCCCCACATTGAGTGAGACAGAAAATGTGGCTATTGTTTTGGAAATTTACACTATTTAGTTGTGATTTTTATATATTTTCCTTTCTATTTTTTTTATCTGTCTATGTTTTTAAAACAGTAGGTATAAACCAGATATTTATCTTGTGTTTGAGGAACCCTATTGCTAATGTGCCTTCTAAGCAAGTTCATAGATTTATTTTACTGTTTTTGTGAGTGGTCACCAGACGATTACTCCAAATTATGCAATCGATTACTTTGATTATGATTACCACAACCCTGGAGTGGTGCTGGGGAAAAGAGGTATCCATATATCAATTCAACTTCCTGAGAACAATATATTGAGAAATTGGTATAAAAACAAGGATATAAATGCATGCGTTGAAATCAGAACAGGTGATTTTAAGAGCTGCTACAATTGGCTTAATTATACCCCCCCAAATTTGTCCGGAGTTTTTCTCAGTCATTCTGTAATCATTTTCTGTGAAACTTGGCACAGATATCAACCACAATGGGAACATGTGCACCTGACATTTTTTAGTCAGTCAGACATATTTTCGCCTTCTTGTCTTAGAATATTTTCAATCATCGACACATTTTGTCCGGAGTTTTTCTCAGTTGTTTATGAATCACTATGGGAACCAGTGCACCTGCGACATTAATGTTGTCAGACTTATTTTGGCGGGAGTTATTGGCCTTGTTGACTTCTTGAATATGACTTCGGTGAAGATGATGTTTAGTTAATAATTGTGCACCTGTAATGGGAATCTGTTCTTTTATTATTAACTTAAAGGCCCACTTAATTTTCGAACCCCCAGATTACTTTATATAAAATATATGCCATATTATATACCATGAACCCCCAGATCACTTAATATAAAATATATGCCATATTATATACCATTTGAAAAGAGGAAGCTCCAAAACATTATATTATCAACTTATCCCGTGTAATAAACTGTGGACATGTTGTTTTTGTTGAGGTGACATGCGTTTTGTCATCAAGATTGAAGTAAAAATCAGTAATTATTTTCAATACAGGGGGAATAACTCTATATATTAAAGATAGAGTTCTTCCCCTTTCATTGAAAAAGTTTGCATTCTGGGTTCCAGATTGGGGGAAGTCTTCAGCAGTTTTCTATATCTCTGTGGGCATCTTCTGAGACACAGATGTTTCAAATAGTGATGAATTATAGTATTTTAATCATATTTTATGGAGATTGTTATTAAAACCGTATATCAAGTCACTATAACAAAAATAATCAGAGACTCGAAAAACAACCAAAAAAAACATGTCCGCAGTTTATTACACCGGATAAGTTGATAATACAATGTTTTGGAGCTTCCTCTTTCAAATGGTATATAATTATGGCACATATTTTATATAATGTGATTTGGGGGTTAAAAAATTAAGTGAACCTTTAATTGTGTAGCACAAGGTTTTAAAGCGTATAAAGTAAAATTTTATGAAACTCGTTTGATAAATATAACTCGTTTTATAAAATCTTATATCCCAACATAATTCGTTGAAGATCCTCTATATATTCACTCATATTCCACCGACACATAATCATTTCATGTGTCATTTCTACACAATTTTGTTTAAAACAAATAAAACAAAATGTAACAAATATCGTGTAGAATTTATACACATTTGTCCTAAGAGGGTAAATAAATATCCGCGGGAACGCTCGACTTTTGCCGATGAGCCGAACAACCGGGTGACTTCACAGAAAAACACCAGCCTGCGTATATATTGTCTCGTTATCCGCCTGCATTCAGTGCATTGGTATTTGGTAACAATATCGGGTTTATCAAGATCCATATAATTCACACCGCTGAAACAGTGGAAGGGGATTTCCCGTGCCTGTTCTATGTGTGCGTGGGCAGAATTATACTTTTGTGATAAACCTAACAGCTTCATGCATGGCAATACATTGTATTACGTTTTGAGATGTACGACTATATTCATGGAGTTATCGCGCTTGACACATGTTTGAAGTTATTGTACCAAATCTAAACAGAGAGAGAGAGAGAGAGAGAGAGAGAGCGAGAGAGAGAGAGAGAGAGAGAGAGAGAGAGAGAGAGAGAGAGAGAGAGAGAGAGAATTTATTGACAAAGAGCAACTCCAACAAAATATGCACAAATAATAGTGAAGATAATAAAGTTCATTCAGATTAATAGAGAAAAAAAACAACAAAATCTATGCTAACCCATCTGGGATAACTATTCACCAGATGGGCTGAGTGCTCCTTGTCTGGAGAGGGCATATCCATGAATTGGCTGTCTTACTGCCCATCCCAATTAGTCATTAAAATAACACTCTGCTCTATCTGGAAGCAATTACGTATATACACGTGGTGGCAGTGGTCACACCAGCGTAACAATGGGACTTAACTCTGCCTTTTAATTTGGGTCACCATTTCGACACCTGCATTATAGCATATTACTCACTTCTAAATTCTGATGGCCAACGATATATATATATATATATATATATATATGTACATATGCAGTCATAGCCGGACCATTAACAAAGAAATCAGATATGGCGATTAGTCAACAAGCTTGTTTGTAGTTGTTGGCTAAGCTGTGGTTTATCAGTCATCGAGATAGGGAATCGCGCCAGGATTACGTCTTATCTCAATATAGAGGCTGTGTCACCCACACAAGTTATCAGTATAGTTTCTCTATATATGTACAGCAAACAGATCTAGATACTAGTTGCTAAACACATAGCCGCCACTTCGATTACATATCGGTTTTCCGGACTACATATATACAGAGAGCATTTTATTTTGTCTCATTTGCCGTGCGGCTCTGATACTAATACAAATATGAATGTTCGTATCTAGGCACATGAAATGTTTTACACAATGTTTTAATCTCATGATATATCATAATGCCTCATATAAGGCAATGAATAATAAAGTATAGTCACACATATTTCAGATATAATTATATAACTCTCTGCATGCATGAGATCGAATACATATGCTTCACGCAGGGAGTAGTCAACTGGACAATGGGTCAGACTGTTGAAATAGTGGCCAGAGCACAGATTAAGCTGGGATTATGTTATTCATCTGTGAACTATCCAAGTGGTTCTGACTGATGGCAATTTCAGTTAAACAAATTTGATCGAAAGCGAGTAAATATTCAACTAAATAGTGGTTGAAATATTAACCAGACCAATTTAACCCTATTTTTGTTCTGAAATTCCAACTAATGTTGTGTCAGGCATGAAACTCGTTGAAAATTTTGACCAAAGAATTCAGAATAAAAATTTATTCTCCAATCGCAGGCCGTGTCCGGTATGCCAGAGTATATAGATACATATACAAGATGTTTATTGCAATACACTTCAATGGGCAGTTGAATACACAATACATACATTTATAATCGGGCATTTGAAAAAAACAAACCAATAGATTATAAACCGTATATACATGCAGAATGGTGGTGTGGGACAGTCTGGTTGGGGTGGAGTGTGTTTATGTGACTAACATCGGGTGACAATCGTGTTGATCATATTAAATTTTGCCTCGCGTAGTTTGCAGTCTGGACCTTAGTGTATATATCGTGCAATGTATATTGGATTGGGGGGATCGGGGTGAGACACCCCAATCCTCTGTCGCCATGTCCCTGATTCGAATCGTAAAATGTTTCAACACAATTCGGTATAACAGTGGAATGTTGCAATGTGTAATGTACAAAATAAAAATAGGAACAACCTCCCGGCTAAAATTTGCAGGTCCATACCTATATGTATACAGGCACATTATACGATCTGATAGAATTACTAATGGAAACGAGTGGATAAAATCGACATGATATGACCGCAAGGCATTATTTACAAGTACCTTGCTCGTTGATATCGATCTAATGTCAATTATATCTGACAAATTGTTCAAAAATTTAAATCGATGTACCATATATAAGTATTGAGCGATGAAGCAAATAACTGCGAATAATCGGTCACATTTATAATATATATGAACTATATGAACTATATTGAACTGTTTACATATTTCACAGTCAGGCCGCGAACTGCGAGGAAGAACCCCCTCGCTATGAATTTCTTAAATAAAAATAAAAGGCCACTTGGCCATGCAGAGTCCCCCGACACGGTGGATTCATTTGGGGCGGAGGCTTTATATAAATATTTATGGAATAAATACGTGTGCATTGTCTTATAATTAACTGAGCTGCATATACAAATAACCAAATCTGAAAAAGAAAAACCCAAGTTGAAATATAACCTCAAATTGGCACAATATCAACACAATTCTATGGTGGGTGACATCTATCATCTTTGCCAAGTTTAAAAAAAAAATGACTTGAAAATGACGGAATACGTACATGCAGGCTCGGACAAAAGATGCGTCACAGGATGTACGATTCTATGTCGAAAATACAACAGCTCCCCTCAAAATGAGCCTGACCGAACTCAAAATTGCAGGTGCGCAGGTTTCCATGTTGGTTGATATATGTTCCAAGTTTTAAACAGATTACCATAAAATGACAGAATACAGGCTCGGACAAAGTTCCGGACGGACGGCTCGACGCACGCATGCATGACGAGGGTCAATATAATATAGTCCTCCGACAGAATGTCAGGGGACAAAATCCGACAAATACAGAATTATTTACTCAAATTCTGTGTACGTGTCTACGTGATGGTAGTGCCCAGACCAGCATTAACAGGGGACTGAACTCTGCCTTGCAGTTTGATGCGATCTATCTCCTAGTCTTTTCGATATCCCAACGATAATGGTTCAGACTATATATATACTACCTTATCTTTTTATTATTCATATGTTGGTTTACAGTTCTAGCTCACGATGCAAATAATCCCATCTTTTAATAAAAATCTGGTTGTTATAGCTGATCAAGGAAAAGACATTTAGACGATGCGGACCCCCCCCCCCCTTCGAGTTTCTAACTGCACCTACCCAGGACTGGACTATAAAACCGATTCTCCAACTGGAAAACCAGCATAACAATACCATCAAGCGCCAAATACTATCCTCGACTGCATGGTTGACCCTTTCTATACTAAATGGATTCTCCCATCAGTTATAACAGTATATATTGCATATAGGAATGGTCTATTATTCATCTGGCGGGGTTTTCATGAAAAATAAGAAGACCGCCTGCAGAAGTGCAGATGGGAAATGTCCAGATAATAAGTTCAACCAACAACGTTTATTTAACTTATTATCTGAACATCTCCTTATATGGATAACAACTCATCAATGAGTATTGGTATAGAAAAGGTTAACTCACATTATCTAACTGTTGGAGAGAATTTTAACCCTTTCATGACTGGGGCTTTCTGACATTTTGGGAAAACCCTATGTCAATGCATTCTATTATATATAAGACTAGCAGGTTAGCCCGACACTGGCGGCGTTCGTCCCATGGCTTTGTCAGAAACATGACTTTTTGTTTGTTTTTCAATGAGTTAATCGTGCCTTTTTAATTTTTTTATTGAATTTTTTGTTTTTCAATTTTACCCGATTTTTGTTTGTTTTTTCAATGAGTTAATTGTGCCTTTTTAATTTTTTAATTGAATTTTTGGTTTTTCAATTTTACCCGATTTTGTTTGGTTTTTCAATGAACCCGTCCATGACACTTCCCGTATTTAGCAAGTTTGAGCTCAATCGGTTCGAGTCTATAAAGGACACACACATATATATGACACTTCCCGTAGGTAGCAAGTTTGAGCTCAATCGGCATTCCCTGGAATTTCCCAGAAGATATTCATGGGGAGGTCAAGTGACCAATTTTGAAATTTGCTGGTCGCATTCGTCTGTAGGTCTGAGGAATTCTCGGCTAGATATTGTTACCAACATGACATATTTAAATGAATCCCGCCGTGACCCCCATGACATATTTAAATTAATCCCGCCGTTCACCCCCATCACCAACGCGACGTAATTTTTGTACCATGTGTTGCGTTCTAAAAATAGGTCGATTGCAGTGGATTCGTAGATGACGAAATATGAGTGCATGCGACAGAGAATATTGTTTGATCGAAAGCATTTGAATTAATACGTCACAAGACTCGCCTTGATGCTGGCTAATAGATATTTGTCTCTGCTAGGTGTTGGGAATGTGAATTAAAATTGCCGTGGGGATGCCGTGGGGGTCTAATCCGATGAAAATGTCCCAGTTCCTAGGAAGCGAGTTCCAGATAACGTAAACAAACGCCGCCCCCGGTTCAGTATGCGAAAGCCGAAGGGAATAAAGAGCGTTAACCGGTTAACGAACCCAAATATGGAAGATGTTTATCAACGACACTGCGGATAGGAACGCTCTTTAACTATCAACGCTATTAAAACCGAAGTGCCGTTTTTTTTATGACTGAGAGTGGAGAACGGGTGCTCTGAGCTTCTCCAAAACGCCACGACGACGATTCCCGCCGGTTTTTACCCTTAGATGGGAAGTTTGAGCCCAATCGGTCCGGCCGTTTTCGAGTCTATAAAGGACACATATATTTATATATTTATATATTTATATATTTATATATATACGTAATTCTCAAAATATATAGTAGAGAATACATTGGCCAACAATCATTACCATCACCTTGATGATCTTATTTGTGCGAGGCGCCCCACGTCAGCCACTCGCATATATAAGATAATGCACTGGCACATGATCTTCAATGCTGCAGCGCATGATCTTATTAGTACGAGGCTCCCCATGTCAGACACTCGCATATATAAGATAATGCACTGACACATGATCTTCAATGCTGCACCAGTCAGCCACTCGCATATATAAGATAATGCACTGGCACATGCTATTCAATGCTGCACAAGCGCGACACCCGTCATGAAAGGGTTAACCAAACACCCATATATAGAGCTGGGGGTTATCCATCTGCATGAGGCGAAAGCACTAACAGCAAATCATTTAGATTCGGAGTAATAATTATCAACAACGGAAAACATGATTGTTAGTATAAACACACACTTTTTCAACATTTTCATATGTGATTTACAACGACCAAGTCCATGACCATATATCAGTATATCTATAATGCATCTCATTTTCGAGATGTTCTTTTCTGCATAAATGCACATTGTATTATATAGTATTAATCCTTTCAGGACGGGATCTGCGCTGGTGCAGTATTAACTATCATGTGCCAGTGCATTATCAAATATGCGATTCTCCCACGGGGAGCTTAGCATATATAATATGTACTGGCTTACATGGTCAAGGTTACGTATTGTTAGGCGGCTAGGCCAATGAATTATCTTATATATGCGAGGTTCCCAATGGGAGACTCGCATATATAAGAGAATGCATTAGCACAGGGTTTTCGCAAAATTTCCGGAAGCTCCAATTATGAAAGGGTTAAGCCACTATATAGTATAGGGTCTCCGCGGGCAATAGATTTTGCTAACCACCATCGGACTGGCTGTCATCTGTCGGATGTCTACGTCATAAACACGATTTACGATCGAATTATTGGTCAGAAATGGCTCGATCGAGAAGGGTGATTCAACACATATCAGTTATAAACTAACAGCCTGTCTCATTTTAAAAGTTTTATTAGAAACAATTCCGTTAAAACCCATTAGTAAAGAAAATTGTTTTGTCACATCTATCCCTTTGTGTATTGCCTTTTTCTCGTGGCATGCCCACAAGGCTTGTAACTTGAAGTTTGTAAGTACACAGCCACCAGGCAGGTCGAAGGTTCGAAGTTTAGAAAACAAATACAGCGCTCTCACAATGAACCTTCTCAGCTCGATATATCCGATATTTCTTCTCCCTGAAGGCAATGAACAGTTGTGGTGGATCAAAACGCCTTCTCCATTTCATTGCAAATATTAGCATTTGCCGTTATGTTTTCTGCATCTTGAACCAATTGATCCAAATCTATGAAGTGGGTTCATGCAAAATAACATAAAAGTCTGTCAAAAACGATATCTCTATACATGAAAAATGGATTCACATTATTCTTATTTCATTATTAAAGGTACTAAATCCGATTCGATAGTCCCCATGTCATCAGATTCTAACAACATCAATTATTTTTTGTTCAGTTATATCAGAATCGATTAATTGCCCAAAAATAATGCTAACCACAGTCAACTATAGTATACAATTTTCCAAAACCTGTTATTATCAACATTTTCTACAATGAAATTTTGCCGGTTTGTCAAATATCTGACATAAAAAAGCCACTTGATTTTAGAGTTATCCATCTCATCCGCTATTTGGTCTTCTCATCGATCTTTACTGGGCCATTAAATATTCCAGGCGGTGAAAAATAATAGATTTAAAAAATCGATATCTGATCACTCTGAGCTTTGATGGATGGGTTCCTCGACTCGAATCAAATATTTTTTACCTCCGAAGCCAAATAAATAGTAATTGAGGTGTGCTTAATCGGATTGAGTAACTTTAATAACTCTTCAATAATTAAATAGATTTCGCATGTAAAAACCATCGCTATGAAAACTTTACCGTTACAGTCGAATTACCGATACAAGTCCAATAAATCGAATAAGATACAAAAGTTTAATCAAAACTTGACGATAAACATTGGAATAAGTCAAAGCATTGAAAAATATTCTGAAAATCATATTCAGACTAAAATATTTGAACTTACGTTCACCGACGTTTGTTAACAAATCAATGTAACAATTTTGTTTACATATATAACAAAGGTTTCAACACGCGAAATTTCGTTGTTGGAGAACTATCAATAATTAATATAGGTTACAATCAACTAATTATTTCCCATAGGCGACAATGTTAGGGTTAAGCCATGCCCACGATTCATTACGGTACTGAGCCAAACTTGAAATAATTTGGCGTTTAGAATTCCACGTCGGACGTAAGTTTTCAAAAAAGAAATGGTGCCTTACCATACTTATTCCTGGAAATAAATATTGGCATTTCCACAAATACCCCCTTTTGTGCAAAAAAAATTCACTATAGAAAAATACCTCCACCCCTCAGCACCCCTACCCAATTTGGCGACCAACGTAGACGCTTGATGAACAATCCCGCGGAGGAATTAACATAGCCTATGATTTTCTTTTTGTTCTTTCACATTAAGCTACCGAAGATATTATACACCATTCAGCTGCCGGCATTTTTTTAATGCTGACTCGAGTTCCCTACACAGATGCCAAGGGGGCATAATTTCAATTATTTCGTTGCTTATAACCTATAAGAGCATTTTTTTTAAATCCAGTACTCCGTTTTCTTCTTAATGATGATGTTTTACATAGTTTTAATTATTTGCGCATTCACCCACTGCGAGTGCATTGTATCGCCTTAACCCTTTCAGTGCCAAGTCCGATTTGTGTATCAACCCATATACCCTGTGCCAATGCATTCACTTATATATGCGAGTCGACCATAGGTCGCCTCGCATATATAAGAGAATGCATTGGCCTAACAATTTTTCATCATTTGTTATTATTTTTTACAATTTTAATAATTTTTCCTTATATTCTTTAACTCTTTCAGTGCCAGACTTATTTTGTAGGTTTAGTGCCAGGCAATCTTACATTTTTCATGGGCATCAAAATTATTACTATGAATACTTGGTGATAGTTTTGAGTTATAACATGCCCATAAGGTTTTATCCAGTGTGTTTTTAAATTCGCTATAGCATGCTTAAGCATACCCAAAAAAATTCAACACAATTTTAATTTTGTTTTTATTTATTTTTTTTAGGGCCGAATTTACAGACCGTAAATTAGGGCCGAAATCGGCCCCTGGCACTGAAAGGGTTAAACGCTGTGCTCAATAAAAGCCAAGGGTTTGTCTGTTAGTGTCTGTATGTATGTAACTCTGTCACGATTTTGGCGCGCTTAAAAATATATCACCCTCTTGTCCGGGTGCACCCAAATTTTGATCATGTCCTGCAGCACATAATAGAATATTACATGCAATATTTCAGGTCAATCGATTGAAGACGAACTGAGATATAAAGCGTTTACCAAAGGTTATCAAGGCGATATTTTCCCTGATATAATGCGTTTCTCTGAGGCGAATGTGCTTTCAGTGGGTCCGTCATAATAAAACACCAAAGCCAAATTCTGGACAAACTCCGCGCACCGTTTGCCGGTTTTCTTTATATCGTTATCAGCGGTGACGATATTTTCCCACAAGTCGTGTTTGTCACCCGTCATGTTTGACGGGCAATCCCTATATATAGTGTTTAAATATTACGCATGTAGAGATTTCTTATTCTATATATATAGCATTGATATTCGCGGTAAACACTTCTATAAATAAAAGCCCAACATACTGTTTGCAACTCCATAGTTTGAAGAAATGGGGCATTATTGGTGTCATATCAACGGAAAGCGCATTAAAATTAATGAGAAAAAATATGAGGCCGATTCTTTTAGAAGAAAACAGGCACAACACCAAGCGTGGCATTTGCCCCCGACGCTCCGTGTGGATATAGTGGGCAATGCTAAAATCCTTGTATGGAGCAACATTTTGCTATTTTTTAAGTTCAAGAAAAGCAATGAAAACTTACTATTGGTCTGTATATATACCTGAGTAACAATGCTAACTATGTTGCACATGCATGTGGAAATAGTTGCTATATATATCCAACAAGGCCAATAACTCTGACAAAACATCTATGGGTGAAACCCACTGCTTAATTGTTAGTATCCTTCCAACTATTAAGGTCTGTTTGTAATCCTACTTGCATTTAAGTATGACATTGGTCACTGCATTGGTACTCAATTTACAATGGAAAATGTCTGTGCTGAGTGAAATATTGAAGTTCAAAAAGAGGCATAACTCCGGTAAGAATGAATAATCGTACCCCGCACAAAGTGGCTATGCTTTCCCTTAAGCGAGGCAAGAACCACACCAAAGCACAACCAACTCATACGATCAGCTCACCCGAGTTACAAGGCGACCCGGAACTTCGCAAATGTCTCGGCCCAACAAGGGCTATAATTTAACTCCAGTAAACTTGAATGGACGAACCCTGTAAAAAAAAAAATGAATATCCCTCCCATGCAAGCCAGTCTATTACTATATCAAAATCAAATGGACAATCCACAGGCGAGTTACCGTAATGCCCAAAGTAATTGATCACTTAACCACAGCAGAATTATGGGTAATTTTTCAGAATTTAGTCGGAAATATGGCTTGTTGCCATTCATTGGAAAGCTCCCGTCGAGAGCTTTCCGATGAATGGCAACAAGCCATATTTCCGACTAAATCCTGAAAAATTACCCATAATTCTGCTATGGTTAAGTGGTCAATTACTTTGGGCATTACTGTACAAGGGGACATGTTCATGTGTACGGACGGATGGTCTGGGACACAGATCCCTGACACACATTTGATCAAGACATGAAACGTACCTGTATATATATAGAACAAGGTTCCTAAATCTTCGGATTTCAATGTCCCGAAAATGTGACCATAAATGCAATAATAGAGATAAAATAAAATATAATGGTAGAATAATCGTATTGGTTAATTGCTTCAAATACGCTTGCTTCCGTGCATGAGCGTGAACAAATTCCCACTTCTTATCGAAATGGTCATGTATCGATCTGAATGGCATATTGAGATGTCCCTCAACTCAGATCAAGCTTGAAAATTGCCCCTGATTTTCGCCCATGTCGGGGTTCGACGGTTCGTCTAGCCCAGACTGTGACGATCGTATATATCCACGACAGAATATATATAGATACTTTCTGTGTTATGACCAATGTCGTGTCAGTGACCTGTGGTCTGGGAGTGCAGCTGGAACTCAAAGTGGTGCGCATTCAATCAGTTGAAGATTTGTCTGGGGGGGGGGGTGCAGCTGGAAAGTGGGCCACCACAATAAAGATACTCTATAGGTTGGTCCTATGTGTACTGTGCACCACAAAATTATATTCAGTCAATCAGTTGAAGATTCGCCTGGGTCTGCATGGTAAAATACTCATAAATGTCACTGAGACTCGCTAATTATATGTGAAGGGCGTCCAAGTGGTTATCTTGGTCAACAAGGTTTTGGCGGGGAATCTCACAGCTATGGATTAAAACACCTAAATGAGTTTGTTCGCACCAGAGGTCCCAATTGGTGTATGCATATAATCACACAAATACTGTGCTTAGTGGGTGATTTGGACCCCGAGTGCTAACAAATATTTTGCGCCAACAAGCATGGCGATCACAAACACTATCGTCTGCGCATCTAAAGGTAAATTAGTCCGTAACATGCTCTTAAGAATTCATTGAGGATCGTATGGAGGACTCTCAGTGCATCTTGTGTATATATTGGAGTATACGAAAATATGTGAGGGTAGAGGGTAAATCATATTCAAGAATTACACCCACAGAGGTGTAAATTGCCATGCGAATAACCGAGGATGTGTGACGGTATATCGGTGCGTTCATTGCCACGTGGAAGCACACAAATTATACAGGGAATGTCTATTTTGTTGATGGAGGAAAGATCGCAGAAAAGAAAAAATGATGTTAATTATATGGAATGCTACTCCAGAACTTTGACATGTAGCACAAGAACCACGGAACCGGAACCGGTGGATCCAATATGGCCACGAGTTAGTGACAGGGCGTATTGCATGGCACTCTTCGGATAAGGTCACCTCTATATTTCTAGTTGACAATAAACGCTCTGTATTGCCAATTATTAGTGCACCTTTAACTCACCTGAGGTCAACGACACCTATCACATGGCACTCCCCGTGTCAAATTACCTCTATATTTTAAGTTGATAATTATTAGTCCCTCTTTAGGTCACCTGGGGTTAACAGCAACTATCCTTTGACACTACAGGTGTCAAATTACATTTGTGTGTCAATTTCCCCTAAATATCTTGTGAGCTATAATAAACGCTCTTCATTGATCGTCTATGTTAATATAATTTATTAGCCCCTCCCCCTTAAGTAATCTGAGCTGACCGGTGTGTACCAATTTTCCAACATATAATCTGAGCTGATAAGGAACGCTCTTTATATTGCGCACATGTGATAATATAATGTTTAAGTTCGCATTAGGGTCAACGGCAGCGGTACTCCCCGGATCAATTCACCACTGCATACCAATTTCCATCGATCAGAATGCAACCATTTTGGGTATATGAATAATTATTTAATTAAAATTGTTTATTAATGGTCATTTCAATCGTGAGGTCAACGCACCTATCCCATGACACTCCCAGGTGTATATACTTTCAGCTCCGATGGTCTAGCCATTTGGTCGCCCATAGCCCCACCAAAAAACAAACAAACAAACAAAACCAACTAACCCCAGTAAGCTACTGCATATAAACTTGTCCAATTACAATAGTCTAATCCGGTCACACCCCACCCTTTGTGTGGAGCAGAAATGTGCACTAATTGAGAGAAGAACGAATTTCGCCATCACCTGAATGCTAATGACGACCTAGCGCGATATGCACCCTGGCGACTGAGTCATTGAGTCCCACATTTATATCATTTAATTTCGATCCAGCCTTGTAACCAAGCTCCACCAGCGTCGCCAACATATCGCCAGATTTCTCACGTTCGGTGAGCCAAGAAACGATTCTGGTAGACATTCCCTGTAACAAATCATTACAGTTCTCTTCCATGTATGTGCACATCTCTGGTAATGGTGCTTTATGTTGTTTGTCTCCCCAAGATCACACGTATATACCATTCGCTGTGTTGCCTCTCTGGCTGACAAGGCCGCTCTCTTGCATAAAAGGCCGCCTCTATGGTCAGCACTTTTTTTTTCGCGAGGCCACGTGCGTTTTTATCAATAAAACAGAATGGACATGAATGTATCGAATTTAACACATCCACCCTGTATACTGTGAGTATAGCCTGACCGTACATAATTATGCTCCATAACAACATAAATAGGTATATACTGCTATAAGAAAAATAGGCTTCCCAAAGCGAGTGGGTATGACTTTGTGACACACCCTGCCCCTTTGGGTGATACATTTCTTCTAGTCCACTGCATGACATATTCAAAGACACCGACGTCCGTAGTGCATGGAAGAAAAATGCGTAAACACGCGATACCACTCTTGTTTTTCAATAAAAATCGTTATAATCAATGGAAAATGACCGATTACTGACGATGCTGTGCAGAAAAATATGACAACGCATCTATATTTCGTTGTCGAATCGACCTATCTGGCCAGTGTGTGTATGCTGTTAAAATAAAATAAAATCACACCCGTTAAAACTGCCATATAAACAAAAATAATACTAAAATATAGACATATCTTGTTCTTATGTCCATCATATACATATCGCGTAAATTGTATGTTATTGTCAAGTGCATACGCTGTGTTATGTATATATAACCAAAAGCCAGGTTCTGTAACATTTTTGACTTTTGTTTACATAACAAAGCGCACGAACAATGACATACTGTTTGCGCGATATTTATGATTGGTATAAGAACAAATTCTGTCTATAATGTTCTGTCTGTTTATGGCGGTTTTAACAGACGTGACTATTTTAACACCAATACACACCGCGAAGGCCGTTCGTGCCTTTAAAGGTATACTCAATCCGATTCGACAGTCCCCATATCATCATATTCCAACAACAACAACAACAACAACAACATTTTTTTGAAATGCCGCTTCGGTTATCAGAATCCATTAATTGCCCAAAAATAATGCTAACCACAGTCAACTATAGTATAAATTGCCCAAAACCTGTTATTTATCAACGTTTTGTTCAACGAAATTTTGCCGGTTTGTCAGGGGGGGGGGGGGGTGAAAAAATAATTTCCGGCACGTATGCCGGGGTGGGTGGGTGGTCAAAGCCACCAACAAGCAATTTTTTCCGCAACTAAAAAAAAAAAAAACCTGCTTGTTTTTTAGTGTTTTGGCAATAAGTTGGGCTTCAAACCCACTTTGAATGAGAGAAATAATGTAATTCTAACTGTAAACTGACTGCAGGCAGTTATCGTGTTGTATTTTGTTGCAAATTTTGAAATCCAAGATGGCCACTGGCAGCCATGTTTTTTTGGCCGAATGACCTCAAAATGACTCATTCCTATTTACATGTCCATGTTAACATCCATGATAAATAGTATGCACAGAAATTCATATACAGCTGTTTACAGTGAATCCCCCCCCCGCAAATCTCTGTTTTAGTGTTAAAAGGGGGGGTGGGTGTAAAAAAATGGTCGGAAAAAACTGCCGAAAACGGAAAAAAATTTGGCGGTGGGATGGGTGGGTACAAAAAATTATCGAAAGGGAAAAAATGCCATACGTGCCTGAAATTTTTTTCCGACCCCCCCCCCCCTGGGTTTGTCAAACATATCACACAAAAAAGCCACTGGATTTTAGAGTTATCGATCTTCATCCGCTATCTGGTCCGATAATTTCTTATAGTCGACAGTTTACTGGGCCACCAAAAATAATAGATTTCAAACATCGATATCTGATCACTCCTAGCTTTGATGGGTGGGTTCCTCGTCTCGAATAAAATATGTTTTACCCCTGAAGCCAAGGAAATAGTAATTTGCGAGCGCTATAATTCAGATTGAGTACCTTTAAATTGGCTTTAATGTACATACATACCTGTCCACTCACACGCACGCAGCTTCACGACAAAAAAAAAGTTCTTGTCATACAGTCGCCCTTGTCTGCCAGACATGTAGCGACCTTTTCCAGCCAGAGAGGCGGTCAATCGAATGGTAGGTGCGTGTGACCATCACAAACATCTACGCATCTAGGGGTAAATTAGTCCATACCATGCTCTTAAGTGTTCATCGAGGATGGTGCCGATAACTACAAAATATGTGAGGGTTGATCCTATTCAAGAGGTATACACCCACCATGTTTGTTGATTGCCATGTGAATGACCTGGGTCTTGTCTGGCCCACAGTCTGGGTACACATGCACTGGTGCATCTTTTATTTATGGTGATGAAGAAGTGCCCGCATTATATGAAAGACATTTCGACGACGATAGTGATGACAACGGTGATGACGCCAACAATTAAAGGTACGGTTGGCCTTGGCGGTGGGTATCCTTTGAAAATATTTACACCCGTCAAAAACCGACACAAACAGAAAGAACATCAAAATGTAGACATACTTTGTCCGTATACAAATAAGAATTATCGCATAAACTGTATGGTATTGACATATGTTTGGCCATTGTTATGTAAACAAAAACATAAAAAGTTACTTTCCTGGTGTTTGTTTATATTATGATGGTAAACATAAAGAGCGTTCTTTGTCGGTGAATTCCTGATATGGAATTATTAAAGAGCGTTTATGCCATTTATGTGTGATTAGCCAGTAGCATGCTGTTGTCTTCTGTAACACAATCAGACTCTTGTTTAGGTAAGATATAGTAGGTCTTGGTGATAACATGCTGTTTACGCGATGGTCATGGTATATATGAACGGAACTGTATTAGTTTTAATGTTTTTCTGTTTACGGTGATTGGAAAAAATATGAATATTTTCGACAACAAAGGCCGCACGTGCCTTTAAGACGATGATAATGATGACGCCGACGACGAACACCGCTCTTATAGAACTGCACTCCAATTGGATTAATGCTGTTGAGCAATGGTTGGTAACTTATTGCTTAGTGTTTAGCTTTGCTTCAGTCGCTATGCCTTGTGGGGACGTTGTGAGCTTTATTACACAGTGAAGGAACAAAACCACACAGAGGGTTCAAATGTGCCATGAAACCACGCCATTACACGTAAAAAAAAAAATTAAAAAAAACCCGTATAAGCAACTGACAAATCCATGCAGATACAAGAAACGTATTGCCATTCCAAACCATAGCTCATATATCCGCCCTTATCAGAAGTAGAAACAGCTTTGCATTGTTGCATGGGTGCGGCTTAGATATGGCGGTCTACTGCTTGATATGGTACTTACAGTGTGGGCTAACGAGCCCACTTATCATTGGAAGGGTAAAAACTATATAACTGAATTGGCTAAACTTGCGCAAATTCTCACAACCCAGATGAACCCGGACACAGAAAATAATGTCGTCTGTCTTCAATGAAGGTCAGACAGCGTATGTGATTCTAGGGAATAACTCATGTCGGTGTGAACAAAGACGTTTCAAACCCACGTTTTGTGAAATAAAATTATTGTTTGAACACAGAGCGCGGACCATTATCTCGATTCCAACGCTTAGTTTGTTGTACCCCGTGTAGCCTGGTGTTCCTCCAGTATGACACCAAAGCAGACGGCATTTGTGCAGATTTAAACTAAACATAACATAAAACATGATACAAAGTTAAACTTGAATGAAATATGTCCGAAGATATATGAATAAAATGACTAGTTATCAATAAGCTGTATAACTTTTATTTTCTTTAGAATTTTTTGGCAAATGTTTGCCCACCAATATCATGTACGTGACGTATACAATGATCACGTCGACGGGCCCTTATCAAACAATGACATCAGCCGAAGAAAGATAGCACCCAACGACAGCAGGTAAGCCCCCTTTCTTTCTTATTTAAAGGGCCTCATAATGTTCAAATCTCATGAACGCAAGTTATCGTTTTCGCGACATCTCGGCGAAAAAAATGTCGATTTTTTTTTAATTCGACTATTAAAGGGGTACCGTACACATTTATGGGACATTCTACTTTTATATTCTTCAACAGAATATATGCAACAAATGAATGAATTTGAGCATGGCTTAGTGCAAAATACACTCATGTGCTCTATGTAAGATGCGAACAATATGGTAATTATAATAAAAATGAACAAATGGCTGGCCAGGCTGGAGTAATAAATTCATTTTCATTATAATTACCATGTTGTTTGCATCGTTCATAGAGCACATGAGTGTATTTTGCACTAATCCATGGCTCAAATTCATTCATGTGTTGCATATATTCTGTTGAGTATAAAAGGAGATGGTTCCATAAATGGGCGGATTTAGTGTACAGTACCCCTTTAACCATTTCTTTACTAAATGGATTATCATATACCGAGTTATAAAAGTATATATTGGAATGGTCTAATATTCATTTAGAGGGGTGTTCATGAACAATGAGCAGACGACAGACAGACAGAAATTAATACAAGTGCAGAAGGATTCTTATTCGTTGGTGGGAAATGGGATAGTAAGTTGATTGACTTGAAACATATTTTATTTGGTTTATCCCTTTACCCAACAAACCGGCCAAAACCGGCCAAATAAATCTTCAACTGCCATTTTATAAAATATCTTCGGTCTGTCTCAATAGAACCATACAAATATGGATATCATTGGAACCGGCTCCTTGACCACATTGTGATAGTTACAGTTATGCCCTGTGCCAATGCATTCTCTTATATATGCGAGTCGACCATAGGTCGCCTCGCATATATAAGAGAATGCATTGGCCTAAAAAAAACTTTTTACCATTTTTTCTTACATTCTTTAACAATTTTATAATTTTTAATGTGTTAAGCCAATGCATTCTCTTATATATGCGAGGCGACCTATGGTCGACTCGCATATATAAGAGAATGCATTGGCACAGGGCCCTTCTGTTGGGTAAAGGGTTAAACAATATTGTATTTCTTCCCAAAATTATATAATTATAAAACATGAGACATGTATGAATAGAAGACTAGAAGGGAGGAAGAGGATTTGACAACAAGCATCAGATGCTTATATAGAGCCATCTCCTCAGAAAAGAATAGATTACATAGTGGTAAGTGAGAAGTGGAAGTCAAGATTAAGTACGAGGAAGAGACACAGAGCATGATGAGAAGATTAATGAACTGATGGATTACAGTTGGATGAGAACAGAGGGGAAAAAGCAATTAGCACATATATTTACATTGACCACTTCCCTTATGCATGATATTGTTTTACATAGGAAAATTAAAACTATGTGTCGAGTGGAGTCACTAGTTTGCCAGTACCTTTATATGGCTTTTTGTTTTTGTTTTTTGTGTAGCATCGAGTTACTGAAATTGTTACCACATTGTTAGCTATATATATCATTTATAGCTATATCATTTTTGATTTGTGTCTCTGAAGATTATCAAATGCGAGCAGCTACTTATTGTGAATATCCGAAATACATATTTTATTTGATAATATACAAAAGGGATTGGGGTACACGTTTTTACAACTTATGAAACCCATCTCCCGATACAATAGTAACATACATTGTAATCAAGATGACGATATGAACGTATTTACAGGATGATCAGTTTTGTATATCAATATAATTTGTATTGCCTTCCAGAGGTTGTGGAGATTTGTGTTTAAAACAATGTGGCTACATTATTAATATTTGGCACGATAAGCGAGTGCTAATATAATCTATTGTTGTATGTTCTGAGGTTTAAAAAAAGTAATAGTATATAAACAGTCACGTACTCGATTTTGGCTTTTTGTAGCGCTCTGGAAGACAGTACTGATAATTAGTAAGAAGGTGCATGTTTGTGGGGGAGGTTGGTCCATTTTTGAGATAACTGCCACATAAAAAATTTAAATTCCGGAAGCACTTTTAAGTGTATTCAAAAGTAATATACATATGTATACACATACATACATATATACATACATATATAGAGTAGTTTGTTGAACTTAAATCTAAATATTTCCTTTGGGAACGAGTCGACAATGAGTATTTACTAAAACAAAGGATCAAATATGCGAACAATTGGCTTAATTTCGGGAAGTAAATAATTTGATTTAAAATCGGATGGGTCATCTTTAATCACTCTTTATTCGTTTGTTTATTATTTTTCAGACTGTATGATGCATGTATATGAATATAGCATATAGTTAACAGCCTATAACTCTATATATCACAGGAACACAACAAAAGCAAATCAGTCTACATTTGTATGACTAATTTTAATCCCGGCGAAGACTTTATCCCTCTGCAATTCCATTGTTGGCTTATTATGTTACAAAAAATTAATCCATATTGTATACTTAAATCGAAATTCAAATAGGTTCATTATGAATCGATTGTCAATGGAGCAGACATGGCATTTAGCCAAAGCACAAGCCGAATTACACAAGCCGATTTACACAAGCCGGTTTACCGGATTATGGAATAAGTATACCTTGCCCTTCCTTTTTGCTGCGTTGCCATCTAATTGGTATAATTAGTGGCATTTCTCCCTCTCTTTAATTATCACAAAAACTCTCCTCTTTGTAACTTCTTTCACAATGGGATTGGTACACCTGTTTTTTTGGCAACTTAATAAAACCCTTCCCCGAAACAATCGTTTCAGTTTCATTCATATATGTATATCCCTAAATTCTCCGTTCCCAACACTTCACGCGGACTCTGCATTGTGGTTCATGGCATATATAATGAGACGATTTATAGTGATCCATGCATATAGGGAAAGTAACCGGATTCGTGTATCTGGGCAAGTTTTCCAGTTGCTTTCCGAGGGTCAGTGTTCGCTACAGTACGATGTATAGTGATTTCTCTGAGAAATTAACCCTCTGTGCGGTTATTCATTCCTCCACCCATTAAACTGAAAATATCACGGTATCGTATAACGCGTGAAACTACGATAAACCCCTATAAAACCAAACCAACACTTGACTCCCACACAGTGTGGCTTATAGACAGATTACATGAACGTATACCATCATGTAAACCATACTGGAGTTACATATATTATTGAATTGTAGCCAGGTTTATATAATAAGTTCTCGCAATTTTAATTAATTGTTTATTCTTATACGCCATGTGTACATGTAAAGAATAACATAGAAGAAAACACAAATTATCAACAAGATGAGACTCCATGCCAGCATCGAAATACTATAATATTCTATGTGATTTGGATTTATATTGGTTGCCAGAACATGTCCTCCAGACGGGTCCTGTCATGTAAATGTTGTCATATAGTTCAACTTGTATCTGTAGATGTGTGAACTTTAACCCTTTACCCAACAAACCGGCCAAAAACGCCCAAATAAAGCTGCAACAGCCTAAATTATCTTGGGTCTGTCTCAATAAAACCATACAAATATGGATATCATTGGAACCGGCTCCTTGACCACATTGTGATAGTTACAGTTATGCCCTGTGCCAATGCATTCTCTTATATATGCGAGTCGACCATAGGTCGCCTCGCATATATAAGAGAATGCATTGGCCTAAAAAAAATCTTGTTTTTAACACTTTTTACCATTTTTTCTTACATTCTTTAACAATTTTATAATTTTTAATGTGTTAAGCCAATGCATTCTCTTATATATGCGAGGCGACCTATGGTCGACTCGCATATATAAGAGAATGCATTGGCACAGGGCCCTTCTGTTGGGTAAAGGGTTAAAGTATGATGTTTTATTCCCCTGTTGGCTTGATTGTCATGCTGGAAATTTACAACATAAAAATACATAGAAACAGATAGAAAGCATTATATTTTCCAATGAAACATTTTACCCCCTTTCCATACAATCGCTACAAATGTTTGACAATCAGGTGAATATATTCGAACGCACTAAGGTGGGAACTCTGTAAGTAAAGGTATTGACTTAGGGTACGTTCATACACTGGCAAGTTTGCACTGCATGGTTTGCAGGCATTTTGTCGTATAGAAAACGATATGGTGCCAGAACTAAAACAAGCATACAAGTTGCAACTGTACCACAGCTATATAACTATACGTGCGAAATAAAATCGCTGTAGTTCCACCTATATATATATAGCGATGCCACCTGAATTTGCCTGTAAATATAGCATGCAATTATCTCGCAAGAATCAATCATGCAGGTATTTGAAGGCAAATTACAGTAGCACCGTTACAAATGGAACTACATCAATTTTACTTCTCATGTCGTTCACTTTTGTAAAGATGCATGTTATGTGCATGTTTCCGTTCATATTCTGGCACCATGTGCATGGTTTTCTATGACGAAATTCCCACAAATACATACCGTGCAAACTTGCCAGCGTATGAACGTATCCTTACAGTATGTTTACTTTTGTTTATTTCGTGGGATTCTCTTTCATATGTCAGCCCTAATTTAACAATTTTTATACTAAATAGTTTCTCCCCAGTCAGTTAAAACGTGTACATAATCGGAAAGGTCTATTATTCAGGGGTGTTGCTGTGATAAAAACAGACGACATATAAATAATAGCGCAGAAGTCCCCTTTATTATCTGATCATTTCCTATATATGGGATAACTATTCATCAATAATGCTTTAGTATATAGAAAGGGTTAAAATGAAAACGCAATATATACAGGCAGGTGTAGTTATTCATTATATATACTGTTCAGGTGTAGCACCCATTTATTAATATAATATGGGGCCTAGATGCGTTTTTCATCGGTGCATGAGAATACTCTGTTATGCTGTAAATGGGCAATACAATATATAAAACGCCTATATATACGTCTAAATTGAGACTGACTGCATAATCTTATCGAGTTCAAAATTATCTTAAATTGTTGCGCACATTTGTTTATATAATTCAGTATATAGTTGCGTTTTTCATTGGGGTATGATAACACAGCTGTGATGTAAATGGGCACTAACATTTGTAGAACGCCTGCATAAGTCTAACTTGAGGCACATTCCGATCAAATCAAATGCAATCTTATGGACTAACATTTTATCTTTACGTGCTGCACGCATTTGTTTATATAATTTAGTATATAGTTGCGTTTTTCATTGATTCGTGAGAATAACCATGCGATGTAAATGGGCACTAACTTTTATAAAACGCATATAACTTTCACTTCAGGCACACTTCGATCAAATCAAACGCATTGTTCTATATGGAGTTCAAATTCGTCCATATGCCCTCGGGACATGTTATAACTTGGGGAGGTCGGACTGGGGTCCTCATATAGTCGGTTATATATACTAATTACTTTGACCATTGGACGCCGGGTGGATCTTTATCGTGTTCGGGTGTCCATTATAACTTCTTTCATTTTGCTCGAGGATAGCTTTCACTAGACCGTTATATATCATTTTGGTATTAGGATGAACATAATATCACACAATGGAGACATTATTATCTAATGATACCAATTGATTACCATCTGTATTCGGCCCAAACTGCTACAGCACGACCCATGTTTTGGACTATAAGGGTAGTTTGAAATTCGGTTTACATATTGCACTCTTTGCCCTGTTGGTCGTCATATAACTTAGCAATTAACATATCCTCGTGAAAAATAGGTTCATATTGGACTGATTTGATTCTGAAATAAGCCCGTTTAATGGCGCGGGCATCAGTGAAACACATTATAAAGAGCGTGAATATGGTAGTCGTGACGAAGAAAAAGGGTAGATCAAACAATGCCAATATGGGCTTATTTCGTATGGAAATAGTCTCATATTGGACTGTTTTAAAAGCCGCGTTTTAGGTTCATATAGAGCCTAATTCATATACAAATAATGCCGATATGGGCTTATTTTAGTTTTTGAAATATGCTTAATAAATATGAGCTTAATTTCAGGATAACAGACTGAACTTAGTGACCATTCCAATTCAAGAAACCAAATGGTCGTCCAGTCCATCTGTTCTGATATCAATACAATTTCATGTAATTATATTATACCTCACATTGATTTTGATATCAATACCATCACAGTTAACTCTTTCTATGCTAATTATTAAGCACCATTGACAAGTAGTTATCCCATAGGAAAATTATGTTAAGATAATAAGTTCAACAAACGACTTATTTATCTGGCGTCTGTTTATTTCACCTGTACATCAATAATATACCATTCCGATGTACACTTTTTGACTTACTGTGAGAATCCATTTAGTATAGAGGGTGGAGCTCACCAAGATGAGTAACCAACGGTACGGGGATCTTTCGGAATGGGATGGGGTGTCCACCCGAAATCTTGAACATAAATACAATCGAAATTGTTGATTCCTTACTCTTGATTTATATATAATAGTAATGTTATTTCTTTAATCAGAGCAATATAGTAAATACATTAAGATATTTCACCCAAATCGCTTGGAATGTAAATCATTGGACTGCAATCTTTCACATGACAAAAATGTTCAACATGCAGATGGAAATAGCATGCCTAAAACAACAGCGGTTAGAAAATTCAGTTGAATTTCAACACTTTCTATCAATTTATTTTTCAGATACATGTATATAAGGACTCCTGCATGCATGGAGAAACATTTCCAACCTTATGATATGTGCAGCGTTTCATTGAACTGTTCAAAAGGTTAGAACAATTAAGTGAACACCTTTAATATTTCAACCCCAAAATGGCGGATTGATGAGGTGCGTACACATCGAAGAGGTTGCAACTAGCAGTCTGAAATTGGACACACAATGAAGACCCCCTATATACACGCCCTTGAAAATGAATAGTGAATCACACCCTCCCGTGAATCTCCACTAAAAAAATACAAATATACACTATGCCAGAGTCAATGGTATTTTTTTTTAATTCTCCCAGGGCCTGTGTAGTAAAAAGGTCGATTAAAGGAGGAAAATAAGTCAAAATCTATAGCAATGCAGAGGAGAGGGTTGTGGTTCGGAACCAGACATTCGTGTGCGAAAATAGGGCCGATTTAGTAGCTTCTAAAGACTCCACAAGCACATACAAAATACGTAAACAAGCATATGCTCTTTAATATTCGCTGTTAATGGGCAGGGATACAACAAAAGTTCTTTATCACATGTGATCTTTTAAGCTTTTGGGCGCCAGACCAAAATTCAATCCATGGTACATGTAACATTAACTCGTATGAAAGTCGACATATGACAGTTTCTGCATGCCCAACAATACCTCCCATTACAGCTTCGATCTAATTATTTTCTGATAGTGATAGTATAGTGTTACTATGTCAAATCTGTTTAAGACTTCTTGGCTATATGTATACTTTCAACTCCTAAGAGCAATGAGCTGAACGCTCTTTATTTTTTATCATAACAAGAGGAAATAACAATAAACGCTCTTTTTTAATACAAGGAAAGGTAACTTGCGTTTTACTTTTGCCGCGACAATTGCTACCACTTCGGAGAGTCTAAGACCTAAGTGAATATTTAGGGTTCAGGGTGACCACAATCTCGGTAATAGATGTTGAAGTTTGATAGTCCAGAAGATTGTGATATTTTCGAGGATCTAAGTCGTCGCAAAATCTCTCAGTCGGTGTCAATAATTTTGAAATGCAGGAAAAACAATCGGCATTCAGGTCTCTACACTGAAGTGAAACACTAAATATTGGTTGGAAAAGATAAAATATGAGCCAGCTATATGTGCCTGAATTTTCCAACTCTTATTTCGAGAATGGAATTTCGAACTGTTGAATATTGCTGGAGTGGATTATAAATTCCACATAAATTACATGTCGCCGCGTCAAAACTATGTGTGTGCCGAGGTCCAGTTTCAGATCAGTTCAGAACGTTTGTGTTACTTCTGCGGGGAATTGTGTTTTTTATGTCCACCGAAAAAAATTATTCGGAGGACTATTAAAATAGCCGATGTCCGTCCGTGCGTGCGTGCGTGTGATCATATCTGAACCAAATTTGGTATGTGAGTTTATCAGGCCTATATACATATTCAAGTTCGAATATGGGTTTGCTCCGCCCATTTTTGCGAGAGTTGTGGCCCTTTTGCAACTTGGAATCCTTCCAATTTCTGGTTTCCGGATGATAACTTCAGTTTGTGTGATCATATCTGAATCAAATTTAGTATGATAGTTTATCAGCTCACAATACAGGTCAAGTTCAAATATGGGTACAATCCGCCCATTTGTGCTAGAGTTATGGCCCTTTTATTTTACTTAGAATCCTGTCAATTTCTGGTTTCCGGATGATAACTTTAGTTTGTGTGATCATATCTGAATCAAATTTAGTATGATAGTTTATCAGCCCAAAATACAGGTCAGGTTCGAATATGGGTTTGCTCTGACCATTTTAGTGAGAGTTATGGCCCTTTGACGACTTAGAATCCTGGTTTCCGGATGGTAACTTTAGTTTGTGTGATCATATCTGAATCAAATTTGGTATATGAGTTTATCAGCTCGAAATACAGATCAAGTTCGAATATGCATGGGTACGATCCACCCATTTTTGTCTGATTGCTTCGGATTTAGGGTCCTTCTTATTTTTTTCTCAGAAAAGCTGATGCCCCCAATGAAGCCACTTTTTCGGGGGATACTGTGGTCGGACGGCCTTTTATTTTTGTTGAGGTGTATCTACATACCGACAGTTTGTGTGTGTGTGTATATATATTATATACCACCCTATTACGTATACATAATTATTTTTTCTAGGTTCAAAGGAACTATGTGTACATCAACGTCACCCCCTCGATGTGGGCACATCCATGAGAACACTGCGGTGTGACGAATTGTGTTTTATGCGAGTCATGACCTCGTTGGTCAGAAACCTGTATATCTGCTAAAGCCACTCACAAATCAAACCCACAAGTTTGTCCGGTAAATAATGACGGAGAATGGTGTAGTCTGTCCGAATTAATCAGATTTCCGATTGTACCTTCAGTCAGCATTCAGTGAGTGTCTCATCTCTTTGAGATGACATGTCATCCGTACTGTAATTAAATGTGAAAATATAGCGGTGTTACCTGCCCAGCACATGACACCATCAAATTCACCTGGGCTCGCTGGGTTCATCCAATATATATGTTCAGTGATGTGCTCGTAAATTGTCCCACGGAACGAGCTTGAGGTCTAAAGTTGACGGACATGAGGAAAATGGTCAACTCTTATCTAAAAATACACACTAGTAGTTACAATACTGTATGATATACCCATAATTACATGTATATATAAATTAGTTATATAATTTTGTAATTTATATATTCACATCATGTAATATTCATCATTTATTTAATCATCATTGTCCGTGCAACTGCACATTGATGTGTATTGCAGTAAATATCTTATGTCTTTGTACATTATGTTGTTGTTACGATAACTATAGTTGTTGTGGTAACTTATAGGCACGGGCGGCGTTCGTTGCAGAAAAATTCATATTTGTTCAAATCGCCATCAACGGAAGGAATATTAAAATATATGTAGTTTTGTTCATATGCCAAACATAATCAGCGCGTAAATGGTATATTGTTGTCAAGACGGACGATGGTGTACGTAAACAAGGATCTTCTCGTGTTGCATGTGTTTTGCTTCTGTTTGCATAACACAGCGCAATTCTATTGGCTAATCACACACAAATGAGATAAACGCTCTTTATTATTTCCATATCAGGAAAACAGTAACAAACAACGCTCTTTATTATTACCATATCCGGATCTAAACAAAAGCCAGGTAACGTAACGTTTTTTGCCTTTGTCTACATAACAAAGGAAAAACATTTGACAATAACATACTGTTTATGCCATCTTTCTGATTGGTATAAGAACAAGGTCTGTCTATATTTTACTATTATTTCTGTTTATGGTGGTTTTTTGACGGAGCTGAATATTTTAACAGCATACCCACCACCAACGCCGCCATTTTTTTAATATAAATGTCCTATTGTTTTGAGCATGGAATTTCTAACTGTTTAAATTTTGTCTTAGGTTTGTGTGTTTGTAAATCCCCCCCCCCCCCCCCCCCCCCCCATACGTGGTCCGTGGTAACACTGTTGGGTGACAGAAAACTGAGACTGTTTAATGTGAGTCATGACCTCGCTGGTTTAAAAAATCCGGTGTCATCTGAATATATGATTCGTCACCCCCAAAATTATGTCCGGTAAATGACAAAGGTGAATCGTGTGGTCGCTATGAATTAATCAGATTTCCGCTTCTACCTTCAGTCAGCATTCAGTGATTGTCTCAACTCAAAGAGATGACATGTCTCCCGTGCTGTAATTACAGGTGAAAATATAGCAATTCAATTCAATCCAGTGTATTCTGATCGTCAAGATTATACATGATACATCTAGACAAATATATAATATGTCAATAAACTGGTACAAGTATGCATGTATATATTATATACGACATTACATAAATAGAGAAGGGGTGGTCGATACTCAGCCTGTTCTCTTGAAAATAAGTCCACATTGAACGTATTTCAAAACTCCAAATACGCCGATATCGGCATTATTTGAATCTGAATTACGCTCCATATGAACGTAAATTTTGCAAGAAAACAGTCGTATATGAGCGTATCCATATCACAGATAAGTCCGTATGGGGCGTATTTGATGCACTCCATACGAAATATGCCCATATTGGCATTATATAACCTAACTTTTTAATCGACACGATTTATAAGGCAAACGCTCTTTATAATGTGGTTTCACTGCGTCCCCGCGCCATTTAACGGAATAACGGGTATATACGCTCACTACGACAGCTATATGAATATTTACGTCCAATATGAAAATATTGCAGGAGGGTATGTTGCGAAATTAGGTTGTTCACAGTTACTGGACATAAAGTCCCAAAAATAAGGGTTTAATCGAGTTTATAAATCGGCTCCTTATATTAGGATACCGAATTATAAACTCGATTAAACCAGATTAAACCCTTATTTTTGGGACTTTATGTCCAGTAACTGTGGGTTGTTGCACTGTTTTATATAGTTTTACAGGCTGGATGAGAATACGACTTGGGGAGGGGATTATTTAAAGTTTCCTGAGGTAATTCCCAGCTTACCAGACACCATAGTTTTATGGCGCAGTCATAGCGAAATAGCAACAAAAGTATCCCTTAAAATGAGTACAAAAGAACACCATTGATAACGCTCTTTATTTCTACCGCTTTTTGGGGAAACTATAGACGCTCTCTATCAGAGACGATCATTAGAATTTTTGCTAACCAACCAGGCATGGGGTGGGGGTTAAAATAAAGGTCCAGAGTCCAGACACGTTATTTGTGTCACGTATAGGCTATTTGTTCATGTTGGCCACTTTCGGGATCCACCATGCACAACAGTTTCTACTAAGTTTTTACTACTTGTTTTCTGGAACACACCCCTTTATTTTTTATTCAAATTTGTTTACTCATTATAGTTTACACCCTCAATCCCCTCTTTCGAAGAATGTTCGCGAATACCTGCATATAGCATATATAGCCTTCCAATGTATCACATACGTTTATCTCTAAAATTATTTCTTTCGTATAGAAAATATTTACATAATTTTGTTTAGCTATTAAAGGAATATTGAGGGATCTGACCAATTAGAATACAATAGTGACAATGAGAGTGTTATGCTCGTACACCCTACAAGAGTCAATTATGAGGTGATTTAAGTGATATGAAACTGATAGCTCAAATAACCAAATGCCTTTAATGCTAACTGAATTGTTAGCCACACTCTGGTATGTGCTTTCGGCATATACAAGCCTTCTACCTTTCCCCGTATATGTACACCCCTGAAAACCACTATGGTACTACCCTGTACTAGCATTATGTATACCAGTAATACATGTATGCAGGGATTGTGGACACTGGACAGCATGGCGTGTTACAATCTACTATATTGAGAAGCCATTGGTGAAATTGTTGATTGTTTTCGGTTTTGGCTTGTGGCAATCATAAATGACATTTGTGATTGCCACAAAATACCAAAGCCGTTATGGTGGTGCATTCTATGATCCATTTGAAGGGTCCATCATTAGATTTTGAAGCTAAACCAAGCTATGCTATGACCCTATATGCTATACACATATTTGCTAGTCCTTTAATATGCTTTATATGTTAAATTTGATAACTTGTGTTGATGTAATAGTCTTGAGCAAAAATGTTTTTTAGCTGAGTAAAACACTTGTTTTGCGACCGATGGACCCCCAACAACCCCCGACCTGTAAACGTGTCTGATTTTTTTGGTTGAATTCCCCCCCCCCAGTTGTACTATATAAATAAAGTGGATATCTGACCACCTTGACCTCATATTAAAGATACGGGCGGCGTTGGCGGTGAGCAAAAACCGCCATAAACAGAAATAATAGTAAAATATAGACAGACCTTGTTCTTATACCAATCAGAACTATGGAATAAACAGCATGTTATTGTCAAATGTTTTTCCTTTGTTATGTAAACAAAAGCAAAAAAATCGTTACGTTTCCTGGCTTTTGTTTAGATCCGGATATGGTAAACATAAAGAGCGTTATTTGTTACTGTTTTTCTGATATGGAAATAATAAAGAGCGTTTATATCATCTGTGTGTTACGCGTGCTTAACCAATAGAATTGCGCTGTGTTATGTAAACAGCAGCAAAACTTCTGTAACACGAGCAGGTTCTTGTTTCCGTACATCATCGTACGTCTTGGCGAAATATAATATTTACGCGCTGATTATGTTTGGCATAAGAACAAAACTATATATATTTTAATATTCCTTCTGTTGATGGCGACTTGAACAAATATGAATAGTTCTGCAACGAACGCCGCCCGTGCCTTTAATGGGCTCATTGGTAGGATCTAAGTATTTTTGTGGCGGTGTTATGGTATCAAATCGGACCGTGGCTGTTTTTCTTAATTCAAAAATGAAAAAAAAATTCTCTGAAATTTCCAGCTATTGTTTTGATCATGAAATTTCTAACTACTGAACATGTTGGCTTAGATTTGTGTGTGTGCATGGGGTGACAAATCCCACACCCCTTCGCCATTTCCCTGAATCATGATAACATGGATGTTGGGAGACAGAAAGGTTGGCGCAACATTAAAGACCCTGTGCCAATGCAGTCTCTTAAAAATGCGAGTCGATCATATATAGGTCGCCACGCATATATAAGATAATGCATTGGCCTAAAAAAAATATTCTTTCTTATATATTTTTTTCTTACATTCTATAACAATGTTTTATCGTTTTTCTTATATTCTTTACCAATTTTATCATTTTTATCTTACATTCTTTAACAATATTTATTATTTTATTTATCATTTTTCTTACGCTCTTTAGAAATTTTTATCATTTTTCTTACATTCTTTAACAATTTGTTATCATTTAAAAAAAAAATTCTTACATTCTTTTAACAATAATACAAAATCATATAAAATTTGTTATGCCAATGAATTCTCCTTATATGTATGCGAGGCGACCTATGGTTGACTCGCATATATAAGAGAATGCATTGGCACAACTCCCGTCATGAAATTGTTAATGCGATTCATGACCTCGCTGGTAAAAAAAAAAGAAGAAGAAAAGAACATGCGTCAGGTGAATTTACGTACTCGTCACGTCTCACCCATACAGGTGAATTTACGTACTCGTCACGTCTCACCCCTAAAACTGTGTCCGGCAAATAATAAAGGTGAATTGTGTGGTCGCTAAGAATTAATCAGATTTCCGCTTCTACCTCCAGTCAGCTTTCAGTAATTGTCTCAACTCAAGAGATGACATGTCACCCGTACTCTAATTACAGGTGAAAATATAGCGGTGATGGCTGCCCAGCACATGACACCAACGAATTCACCTGGTCTACCTGTCGGCAACATCAATCATCGAACCGCTGAATGAAATACACTTCAGTTCCCAGTGACTCATTATAAAACGTCACGATTCAATCGACCAACCAGAACAGCGTATTCAATGTTGATATATTAATCGGATTTACTACAACAAAAGTAGTCTCTCGGTATCAACACAGCATAATTTGACGGACAGCTCTACCGCTGACAGTGCGTCGTTCATTGCTTTTCATACTTTGCCAACCTGTTAGAGGCATAAGTAGGTTTCTGAAGAAGCTCTTCAATTTGAGTTTTATGGATATTTGAACAGTATCGTTGTGATTTCTAACGAACACCTGATTCTGGATCTTCTCACCTGACCGTTAACTACTTTCGTCATCTACCTGTAATTGATTACCGATATCTTGATTGGAACGCACGGCTGACAACCACCTGGACTGACATTTGAGAGTATAACAGACATTTATCATCGGATTCCAAGGCTTGGAAGTGATCATTTGAGTTTAATTAAACTTTCTTCGCATCATATTGTTCTTGAAGATTACTTACAGACAGCTGTCACAATGAATCTTCTGTGATTTGCGGCGTTTCTTTTAAATTGGATGCTTTCCAGAAATTCAAAATAGGGAATTTAGCAGTTGACCAGTATTCGTTCGGAGTTGACAAGATGCCACCACACTCCGAAACAGTTCACCACAACTTGTTGACTAACTGTTCTGATGTTGTTCCTGCCGAGGAGAGGAGGGTTAAATGTGTCCTCATAGGCGACGGTGCCATCGGCAAGACGAGTCTGGTTGTCAGTTACACCCTTAATGGCTACCCGACGGAATATGTACCCACGGCGTTTGACAACTATTCGGGTAAGTTGACACTCGTGTCACACGTAATATATGTAATCAATATATTTGAACAAACTCTTGAAGTTCTTATATATCATGCCTGAAGTAAATTGATCGACGGTAAAACAGCCATGCCTATTGATTATTACATAACGTATAATTATATTTACATTGCACACGAGATGTGGCGTTTTGTACTGACTTGTGGTCCGATATAATATCGAAGTACATATACATGAAACCAAATTGTTCCAATTAGCTGATTATACCCTTGATATCCTGTCATCTTGTTTGAATGTTATGTTACACCTTTTGTGCGGGAGATGAACGTCATTAACCCTTTACCCAACAAACCGGCCAAAAACGGCCAAATAAAGCTGCAACAGCCTAAATTATCTTGGGTCTGTCTCAATAAAACCATACAAATATGGATATCATTGGAACCGGCTCCTTGACCACATTGTGATAGTTACAGTTATGCCATGTGCCAATGCATTCTCTTATATATGCGAGTCGACCATAGGTCGCCTCGCATATATAAGAGAATGCATTGGCCTAAAAAAAATTTTTTTTAACACTTTTTACCATTTTTTCTTATATTCTTTAACAATTTTATAATTTATAATGTGTTAAGCCAATGCATTCTCTTATATATGCGAGGCGACCTGTGGTCGACTCGCATATATAAGAGAATGCATTGGCACAGGGCCCTTCTGTTGGGTAAAGGGTTAAGTTGAAAACAACTTGTGTCCCAATCCCCATGTATAGAATTGATATACAATAGAATATGATTAAATCATATACCCTTGATACCAGTAGTTATGTTCAGAAACTAGAAGGTCCACTATATACAGACTCAGCGGACCAGTGACAGGGTCGGGGAACCAGGGAATGTGGCATACTGAGACCAGCCCCCCTTGCCCTCAACTGACGCTTGTACTGTAATGCATGTTTTTTCTCTTTGAAAATGTAATTCTAAAGGTTGTACCCTTGCCCCCCAGTACCACATAGGTGCAAATCGCGAGACTCAGTTCGTTATTAAAGATACGGGCAGCGTTGGCGGTGGGTATGCTGTTAAAATATTCACCTCCGTCAAAAACCGCCATAAAAAGAAAGAATAGTAAAATATAGACAGGTCAAAACCTGTCTATATTTTACTATTCTTTCTTTTTATGGCGGTTTTTGACGGAGGTGAATATTTTAACAGCATATACCAATCAGAAATATGGCATAACAGTATGTTATTGTCAATTTTGTTCCCTTTGTTGTGTAAACAAAAGCAAATAACGTTACGTTTCCTACAACTTCTGTAACACGAGCAGTCTCTTGTTTACGTATACACCATCGTACGTCTTGACGACATTATATAATAAATATACTATTTACGCGCTGATTATGTTTGGCATATGAACAAAACTATATATTTTTAATATTCCTTCTGTTGATGGCGATTTGAGCAAATATGAATATTTCTGCAACGAACGCCGCCCGTGCCTTTAAGTACACACCATCCTGATTTAATCCAAAATTCCTGCGACAGTATCTGGTTGACACTGACTAAATTTGAAAATAACTTCCAATCGGCATCACCCCTCACTGGCCCGTGACACACAGAGGTACCCCCTCCCTTCCAAACAAAATAATAACATTTTAAAACAATGAACAGAAGCCTCAACTAATATTGTATTGGATAATGAAAGCACAAACGCTCTATGTGAGACACAACTTCTTGACA
Source organism: Siphonodentalium dalli (assembly GCA_032622095.1). NCBI lineage: Eukaryota > Metazoa > Mollusca > Scaphopoda > Gadilida > Siphonodentaliidae > Siphonodentalium > Siphonodentalium dalli. Next base: position 174,535,171 of record CP136066.1, read on the forward strand.
ACTCATAACATCATACATGTAATGTGGACATTGTGTTTCTTTTGAATGTATATAGTTCACGTGTATAGTGGCGCACTATCAATATTATTCAGTCTCTTTGAATCTTAACAGATCATGTTCGGCTTTTCAATGAGACTGAATATTATTGTGAACCAAACCAAGACTCCCCCTTTACAGTGGCATACATGAAATATTCGGACCTCAAATTTAACATATAGAAAATGTCTCTTTCCGGACCAATCCGGGTAGAAAATTAGATACGATAAACCGATTTTATATATGCTCCGAAGAGACCTGTAGAGGAATGGCAGAACATTTTCAGTTTGTTACATGTCACCTTCTTCAGAAACGCTCTTTGTGTTTAGCATGTCGGGGGAAATTCTTACGACGGGCGCCCTTTATCATCACATGCTTCAGGCAGTGTGGAACAATGGGCACATTGTTCTTCTTAAGGTGATAAAATCGATCACTTTACTGTGTTTTGTGTTGCACATATATAGTACACGCATGTGCGCATTTCGTGCATTTATCGGCCTAGATCGATCCCCGGAACATGACAAAACCAAGCAGTAGTATAACTTGATGCCTGAAGGTCATGTGCCGCTGTAAGATGTGTGGCCATAGCCCCGAATAGGGGATTAAGTTCGATACTTCATTGTGATACACAATTATCTCCAAAGTCAAAAGGTCAATAGGGCAGTGCCAAAACACAGCAGCGGTTCAAAGGCAACAAGCTATATGTCTAGATAAGCAACAGTGTGTGTTCAAACCTACACCAGGATATCGAACAAGGAAGAAGTCCATGCACCGCGAAACTAAGCACGACTAATTAAGATAGAGATCTACCTGTATATACCTGTCGTAATGTTCCTACCTGCAGCGTCGTCGATTTAGATGGTCTTATGTAAACACGGATGCAACACGCAGGCTAATCGAAAATTTAACATAAAAATACTTTAAAGATGCACCATCCGATTTGATAAAGTTATTCACAGGATCCTAAGGTAATTTTCAGATTGCCTGGCAAAAGAAAAGTAAAAATAATTGCAATCATTATCACCATCATTTGTATTGCGAAATCCACAAAAGAATCCACAAATTTTACGATAAAAAAGATAATATGGCGAAATCCACAAAATAATCCACAAATTTTACGACGAAAGAAATAACCCTTGAGAACGCTCTTTATTGTCATCTACGTTTGGGAACCATTGACACTCTTCATCAAAGATGATAATTGAAATTTGTCTAACCTCACATACACCAAAGCTTTACTATACTTGCAGGGGAACTTGTGTAGGAACTAAACACCTGGTTGTGTTTATAAAGTGGGACAAGCCATATACACCTGCATGGATCCATTTATTTAATAAACATATTGAGGGGTTTACTTTCTAAACACCGTGTTTACTGTACCTGAACACCTCGTTTATTATCTGAACATGTGATGTGTTTAATTACCTAAGCACCTAGGTGTTTATATATCTAAACACATGCATGTGTATAGCTTACCTACACACCTCGTTTAGGTTATACATATAGCTTGTTTAGCATGCACACATGATAATGTGTTTATAAAGTGGGACAAAAAAGTGTTTAGCTTTATGTGTAGAAGTTAAACACTTGATTTTTCATTGTATCCATAACATTTGTAAATTTACACGTCATGAATTGTGTTGGAAAATAAAACAATATTTAAACTAAGACGAGTTGCGGAGGTGGGGGTATTATAATTGTTCAGGTGGGCTATTCAAGTTGTTGAGATGTGATATTAAAGTTATTGGGGCGGATTATATCAAGGCGTAAATCTTCTATATAGTTTCACGAGCATATCCAGTGGAGTATGTAATGAAGGGCTCAGTGTACAAACGAATCCATTTCGAATCGATCAAGAGTACACACACAGAATTGAGCGAGTTTGGCTAACATAAGTTACGCAAATGGCGATTTCACACGGTCACAAACTCCAAGAGCGCATGTGGGCTCTTTCACGTTAAAGGTTGACCACAAGTGGCCAAACAGGGTGAAAACAAAGTGTTTTTCAAATTACTTTTTCTTCGTTAATTCATGTTAGGAACATCATACTGGATCGTGAACTAAAGTTTCAGAGCAGTAGCAAGTGTATTTTGATTTTTCAGGTTTGGTCTATGCAGGATTCCCTCAAAATTGAAAATAATGAACAACTAATTTCTAATGTCTGAATTTTAATTATTATGCATCTGTTTCCAGAACGATATCACACGACGTTGAGCATTGAACAATCAGAGAACATATATGTCAAAATTACTAAAAATATCTTTAAATTTCGATATTTTTCAAATTCATATGTAAATTATGAACTCTTAATATCCATATTCCCTAATGGTTATTCTCTGATAATAGAAAGATGATTTAGTTGTGTAAAGATTTTACATCTAAAGTTGAAGTGCATGCTTTAAGGATTGTAATGTTGAAAACATTATCAAAATCGGACAACAATTGACTCAACAAGAGCATTTTTTTAAATCGCCAATTTCCACTGACTTATTCTCGGAGAGGACACCCTTTTTTAACATTCATTCTCTGTAGACATCAGTCTTGTAACTAGATGATAGAAAGATTACTGATTTCCATTGCCTTGTAATATATTTTATAGAACTTGAATAGACCTGTCAAACTGAGAAAAGTGAAGATAAACATATTGAGACTCTTTGTAAACATGGCAAATGATAAGTTGGGGCAAAATCTGTTGTCCCAAAAAGCCATAACCAGTTTTTATGTATGGTACACATAGTTTCGGTCCAGCTTGACTACTCATTGTCCGTCCGTCTGTCTATCCATACATAGACATTTTACGCATGATGCGATAACTCAAACATTTTCTATGCAATCGGAACTGAATTTTGAATGAGTTTCTCAGCCCAAATTGCAGTACGAGTTTGAAAATGGGTTTGATCTGATTTTTTAATCATATAGGTATGGGCCTCTTCGACTTAGATTCATGCATGCTGCAATGACTAAAACATGTTATATCTGATCGGAACCAAATTTGGTAATTGGTTTGTGATTTCTCAGCCCAGAATACAGACCAAGTTCCAATATGGGTTCCAATTTTTTTTTACTGGAGTTATTGGCCTTTTTCGACTTAGAATTATTCAGATGTGAGGTATCCTGATTAATACAGGCTTCACTATATAAGAGACAAGAGACACCTACAGACAACGTGAATCTTTGAAATAGAGTTATTTTTTAGCTATCATATGTTAGCCCTATTATAATCTGTAATGCATTGGCATTCATAAATGAATGGAGTTTCCAATTAAATTCTAAAAGTATAAATTAGAATAGTCCATTGTCCATTGGTAGGGATTTTTTTCAGAATATGAGCAGACAGCGAACCCACAATTAATGTAGTAGTGTATTTAAAATTCAAAATTATTTGCAGTCTCACTGGGTGGATTTCCATAATACATGTACTTCGTATTGAGCATTGCCATAAGACATAGTTTATAATTTGTTCATTTGGTCATGGTTGAGTGGATTTTTAGGGGACACCGATGGGGTGAGAAGATTAACATTGAGGGCTATGGGGTTGTCATGGATTTCATGTCAAGAACAGAAATCAATGCTTTTCTATGAAAGAAACAAATCTAGTGAGTGCTATTAGAGCATTTGGAAAAGGGGCTAGCAGTATCTTCAGTTTATCATGTCAGGAGCTTCAGGGGGTTCTAGTCAGGAGGCATTAAAGGGTCAGATAACTCTAAATAAGATAAGTACTTCAAAAATCTATTTCTCCAGTCCAAGAAGGCAGATGAACATTGTTAATACTTGGTATGGATTATTGTGATAAACAATAGTTTTCAAGTTGTTCATCTTGTCATGGTTGATTGAAATTTAGGGGCCACAGAGTGAGCACAGAAGATTAACATTGAATATTATTGATTTTAGCGTTCAAGGTAATTACAAAACATTGTGATGTGTGAAATAATTCTATTAGGGGCTACTTACTGTCTTTAATATGAACTATGATAAACTGTACTGAGTGTAATAAGGGTCATAGGGGCAGAATCCTCATCATATTATGGTGTATAAACATTGTATAGATAATACATTTGTTACTTGTATGGTCTCAACTATTTTCTTGAGAACTATGCTGACTACCAGGGTATGAACTTTGTTCATATATCTCAGGTTGAAGGTCCTAGGGTATTCCAATATTAGTATATGCCTATCAATGTCAATTTGTCAAAGTGAGACTACTAATGAAAATTGGCACAAGGACCAACAAATTCCAATAATTTGAGAATTTGTGTTATTATGTACATTTGTCTGTACTAATATTAGTACATTACAAAATATATAACTCTCTATAATTCAACATTATAACTGTAGATTATGATTCCAATCATAGCTTTTTACTATCGCCGAGGGATGGGTTAAACATGATCAGCCTCTTGTTAATAATCGGATATTTGTGAAAATACGATTATTTTAATATATGTACTTGTACTAAATATCACTTCCATATTATAAACAAATATCTTTGTTTACAATGCTAAATTTATCCAGTTAAAAAGTAACAACTTATAGTATACTTAGAGAAGACAACTTTAATTTCAGTTTTGTATGTCTTAGTCTTGTTGTCGTTTTCTCTGAGAAAATTAACATAAATAACACATGGATTATTCCTTTAATATTGCAAGTAAGTACAGATACTCTGTAATCTGTTAAAAAATATGTCCTCTCCGATAATTCAGGACATTTATATTTAACTATTGAGAAACACATGTTTTATGTACAACACTTCCATCAAACCACATGTAATCACTGACATGATTATAAATAATCAAGAAATTCTTCAGAATGACAATTTATTCAGACTATTGCAGTTGAGCAGACATGAATTGCCTCAAAGGAAATGAATGAAATAACACATTAGTAGCTCAAATTGGACACCGTATGTTGCATAGACTGTATATTAATATAGTATATTATAAGTAAACCCCATTTTCATGAACAGAATGGTTATAGTTTAATATAAACCAATGTCTTCCAGAAAATCTCTGGGTTCTATGCTTGAATTCTCGGAGAGGACATTTTTTTTAACATTTAATGAGCTGCTGTACGAAATCAGGATGGTTCAGCCCACCAATTAAAGTTTATACACCCTCAATACTAGTGACAGTTTACCCACAATACAAAATGATTTTCTCATTTCATTAGTATTAGCAGTTGACAAAGATTCTCGGAGAGGACAGATTTTAACGGAATTTCTGTGCACATATTTTGGAGAATTGAATATAATTTAAATAGGATAATACACAGAAAAAGATTTTTACCATTTATCTTCTATACCATGAACTGTCCAACTGAACTATATTCCTGATCCATGGCTATTGTGAATTGCGTTAATGAAATGCTTTATTTTAGATTCACATTCTGTAAATCATTTAACGGAATTTCTCAATAACCTTTAAATTCAAATATCATCAAACTGAATGCACGAAATCACTCAAAATTTTCACCACACAATCAACCAGACATAAGCTAAAGGTTAAATGAGGACATTTTTGAAAAACCCATAACTACAAATAAATATAAGGAAAACAATATCATCACAGCAATGGTTGGCCACTCAAAATATGCCAAAATTGGTACCCATCACCCTATAATTTTGTTAATTTTTCAAATGTAGCAGTGAAATTTTGCCTGCAGGTTGGGCTGGGTGTCAGTACTACAGAAATATTATTATGACACTCCTAAAACAATGACAAATGCATCATTTTCCCGCCTATCCGAAAAATTCATTTTGTCAACCTTTAACGTGAAAGAGCCCATGTAGCAAATTTAATGGAAGGGTGTAACTGGTGGTATAGACCCCCTACACCCACTATTCATGTTGCGGTATGAGTACTGCATATACAGCTGTGTGCCGTGTGTGGGCTAGATCATATACCGTATGATCCAGCCCACACAGACGTACATATGTGCTGCATGCGGAAGTTCGTGACACCGAAATGCACTATATACACACTGGGTATTATCACTGTCTGACTTCCGACTAACACATGCATAATTTGTCTAATATTAGTTTGTGTTCGTTCGGGTAGCGTAGAGTCGTCCATGTGTTCTAGCTATATGCATGTCCCAAATGTCTAGGTAGTCGGCGATAAAAATGGATAGAGAATTGATAAAAAAGGGGGGGGGGGGACCCAACAACAGGCTTGTTGTCTCATTCCATTCCAACCACACATCATCAATCACTGTTAATCAATTTTGTTTGTCTGGTTTGGAATAAGTATTGTTTACAGTAATTACACATAATTGATGGAATTGCCACATTTTTGGCAACCGTTGCTGGGTTGTTCAGATGACCAAAATCTATTTTTTCCACAACTAAAAAGAATTTCCTCCATATTTTTAAACCATATTTGGCCTTAGAGATAATGCAATTTTAACATCAAAACTGCATTTAGACACTCATTATAGATTGTTTCTTGTTGTAAAATTACTAATATATCCGGTATAGTCAGTCTGGGTCACTCAGAACATAAAATACATGGACACATTGCATAAGCAATCACCGCAATGTTAAACTAAGCTAACCTGCAATATATAGTTGATAGGAAACAGGCAGTAAGTGGTGAATATTCTAATATTCTTCCGAAATTTTGTGGTCGTGTATTTTTTTTCCGACACCCCCCTGATCCGAAGTGGATATTTCTCTTGACGTCAAATAATACAATCATTTAGAACTTTCTTGCACATAAGATATGCCAAAAAACTATTTCACGTATATCTATCGGCTTATATTGACCCTAGAAAAACGACAAAGGCAAGTATTGCTATATATAGGAGCGTAGTTTGAGGCTTAAACTGTCACGGGCCTATACAGTTTCAGCGCCCCTTTTTTATTTTGTCCCATCTCATTTTGTATCCTCACACAAACAATATACATACTCATGCACGTCTGATCAACAGGATGTGCTCACGCTGAAAGTGGAAAAATTGCCCGCAAAAAAACAGAGCTAACATTGAATTTGCAGTATATATAGGAATCTCTCGCGAACCGTATCCGTTCACCTGTACGGTATCTAAATAGTCAGTGTACAACACAAACGAAGTATGTGCAGTTTTCGTGTCAAAATCCACCACACCTGGCAGAGCGACAAGTCAGTAAATTTACCCTGCTTAGTTATGACAAGGTCAGGCATATCTGCACACCTATTTCTGTAGCAAAGATGTTATATCCTTGTAAAAAGATTTGCGAAGCATTTTCGTCTCTACTTCATTTACCGAGCCGGAATTAGCACTACTGACCGAAATGTTTACATTCCTTTGTTTGGAGTGTACATTTTTTCATTGACATCTGTGGTGTTTTTGAAGTTTATCTCGACCCGAATTAACATTGAATTTTATGATGCGGGGTAATATCTTTGACACGAGGTATTCCGTGACGGATATCAGCTCAACTGTAAACTCGGTTACGTCAACAAACATTTAATGGCACGGATGGCCTTCGCGGTGGGTATTGCTGTTAAAACAGTCACATCCGTTAAAACCGCCATAAACAGAAAGAATATTAAAATATGGACAGATTTTGTTCTTATACCAATCATAAATATGTAAATATTATGTTTATTGTCAAGTTTGTATCCTTTGTTTTGTAACCAAAAAAGTTAAAAATGTTACAGAACCTGGCATTTGTTTACACAGCGTATGAACTTGAAAATAACATACAATTCACGTGATATTTATGATTGTTATAAGAACAAATTATGTCTATATTTTGATATTATTTCTGTTTATGGCAGTTTTAATGGGTGTGACTATTTTAACAGCATACCCACCGTGAAAGGCCATCGGTGCCGTTAAGAACAGCAATCTAAGATGGGTTTGGTATGTTCGTCACCTCAATTAATTAATTAACTCAAGCTCGTTATTAAAGGTCCGTTTTGTGAATAACTGGCCGGTGTTCCTCGATGCCATTCATCCTGAGATTAAACATGCCTCGTCTGTTGTGGCAGTTAACATGTTAATAAATGCTTCCTATAGTAAGCCAATTTTCATTTTATTGGGTAAATTAAAAAGCAATTACAATTACTTGGAACGTCATTCTTACGCACGTGCATCGCGAAGACACCGGGTGGCATCTAACTCATTACGATGAGAATACATGTAAGGAAATTATCATAGTAAATGGTGACAGATGTGGGATCAAAATGTGGAGGAATTCGTAATACTTTTTGAATAATATTACAGATGTGAGATCAAAAAGCCCAACTGGAGAACACAAGGAACATTGTTTTAAATAATTTGGCTCATTTGTGCCCATCAGTGGACACTCCATCTAGAACATTATGTGGTGTTGGTGCGAAACGTCAAGAGGCTGGTGTCATTTGGGGTGTCATTCGTTTACTCTTGGGGCGGGTGTCATTTTGGGGTGTTATGAATTCCTCCACCCTGGCCTCCAATTAATAATCTTGTACCTAAGTTTTTTTTGGGGGGGGGGTGTAGTCACGACTAAATGGGTTAATGTCTGTATTGGACCAACACGGCCAATGATAGCGGAGGTGTTATAGACGAACTATAGCGAAGACAAATTGTCAACACGCTTGCATGATCCGACAACGATTTTCGAACCAGTCTTGACATACTGCCAATGCTTATTATGACGATATTTCCTTTTACTGTGTAATTCATTTTACACATTGAATAGTCTGTGTCGATTTGTTGCAAAGTGCATTGAATTTAGAAATAACGAACGCTTGATGAATGGGCTCTGAAGAAAACAGCGGTCTGTAATCGCAATAATTAAGACGCAACACCACAGGAATTTCAAAGTAATCAATAGGCAGCAAGACAAGGTGTTATCAGCGTGGGATAGCCTGTCACGCGGGGACTTACTGATGGTGGCAGATGTGGGATAAAAATGCCCAATTGGAGAACACAAGGAACATTGTTTGAAATCATTTGGCTCATTTGCGCCCAGAAGTGGACACTTCATTTAGAACATTATTGTGGTGTTGGTGCGAAACGTCAAGAGGCTGGTGTCATTTGGGGTGTCATTCGTTTACTCTTGACACTCCAGGTTCTGGGTTGTTGCTTAAAGAGCTAACGCGGCGGGTAGTAATTATAAGGCTTGAAGATCAAAATTGGCAAACGCAGAGCACCTGGGACATAGCGAATAGATGAACAAAATTTAAGACAAAAAATTTATGTAAATTATCGGAATTGCTTACTTAGAATTTAATTTTCACTGAATTTTAAATATGATAGTCACCCGGGAAGACGAAGATATGCTTTCACCTTGACCAGAAAACGAGTGTTACGGCCTCAACAGAAAAGGCATAATCACGTTGATATTATATAGAATTAAGTCAACGGAACTTCCACAGAGCTTCCCTAAATTTGTTATGTCATTTTTATAAATATATCACATAGACCCATCAAGATTTAACACAATTCGGTCATACCCAGGTGACATTAATTTCGTGACAGGTTCACTCCGTGTTCTATTATTTCACCATGTCTGTATTTTTGGAAATCTGCAATATTATTCAAGATTCTAATAATGACTTGGTATAATAAATTCTACAGCGACCATACTAACAAGCAGTGCATATAATTTGTTGCTCAACATATTTTAGACCCGAAATTGTTTATTTGGCTTGCGGTTTTGTTGATTTTATCGCGCATGCGCAAATCGTATTTATGTTAGCACGATGCACTGAGTGGTTGAGCTCAAGTTTCTTGTTGATCTCTTTTCAGTTGTGGTGAAAGTTGACAATCAGCCCGTGCGATTGAACCTCTGTGATACAGCTGGACAGGTAAGCATCATGTCAAGTTTCCTCAAGCACGGTTCCCATTATAGCAATGTTCCGTCGTTTGATTCTTTCAATCTAAATTGATTTTTCATTCAATTTGAGCCCAAATAAGTCAAATTATCAAAAGGCTATTGTACGCGCACCCTGACCATTCTCTCAAAGAAGTGGGACAGAAAATGTCGCTAAATTTAGAACATTACTATGTTCATGCCGCTCAGCAGCCGTCCTGTGTGAATACTATTTGATTGTAAGTCTACATCTTTTAAATCTTTCTCTTACATTTTTTTGTGTGAAGTTTTGTTGGTTTTTAACGGCGTCGCTTTGTCCTATACCGACAACAACTAGCTGACCCAGAATGAACCACCAAACAGTGGTCACGGCGTGATAGTATTTCTTATATATGTTTGAGAAAATTTATGCAATTTTCAATTATTAACCCCCATTTAACTTCTATTTGGGGATTTAGATCTAGTTGTAATTAGTTTTCGCGAGCCCAACGTGGACGTCTTACGTGACAGCTGGGGTGTCGTTACGTTTTCTTACGTGAGTCGGTATCTTATTTCGTCTCTGACTCACCTTTGAACTCCGGCCACCTCGGATCGTACCTTTCGTGACCTTGTTTATTTAATCGCATTGACCTACATGGGTAATGAAGTATCTCGCTATAGAGTTTACCACGGAGCTAAGACCTAATACTACTATAAGGGAACTAAGGTTATGCAATGTAATCTCAAATAAATAAATGAAAGAAAACAGTACATAAATTAAAAACAAATATGAAGAGAAAATAAAGGCAAAAAATATGTAAGCGAGGTTCTGTATATGCCAAGGTATATACAGTAATGCCCTAAATAATCGCCTCCTTAACCACAGCATAATTATGGGTAATTTTTCAGGATTTAGTCGGAATGGCTTTCCGATGAATGGCAACAAGCCATATTTCCGACTAAATCCTGAAAAATTACCCATAATTCTGCTGTGGTTAAGGAGTCGATTAGTTAGGGCATTACTGTATGCACCAATCACATTGTTTAAGGACGAATCTGAACGTTCTGTTATATTATCCGGTAATTGGCATCGAAAACAAACCATAACTAGAATGCACTCAGAGAGATGCCAACGTGCGCAAAAATGTAATAAACAATAATTTAAAAAATAATTTCACTGTATTTTACTTAATTTATTTAATTTAATTTAATGTTAGCAAAAAAAGACAATTACCATTTCTCATTTCATCACATATAAAAGGCAAATTACTATATTAACCATTTAAGTAATTAAAACCAATTCCATGTTGCCGAAATGATGAGACTTTAATATCGATTACATTTTTTTCAGCGGCATATTTTCATTTTCATTTTCCGATAGTCAAAGTTGACCAAAGGAGCAATTATAAGAAATAATTAGTACTATTTTTATAAATATTGATAGCAGTCAATATTCAACAACACATATCAATAATTAATCAATAATTAATCAATAACGACCATTTTATGTAATAATAAAATGTATGTAAAAATAAAAAACGGTGTTTGTGTTAACAAATGCGTTTTGTTTTGTGTTACGTCATTCGTCGTATTTGACCCGGAACTCTGCTGAAGGTTAGGCTATTCAGCCTATTGCGTCGAATTACAAAATCGCGTTTTGAATGTCTCTCTTTTCCCGCACGATAAAAAGAGGTCTTCGCACGAACCAAAAATGATAAAACTTCCCAATTATAAGTGAAAATACCCAAATGAAGGAGTCTATGTAGGTCCCGAAGGAGTCTATAGACTCTTTGATGTAGATTTCTGATGGAGAAAATGTAGGTCGATCTATTTTTGTCATAACTCTGACGAATTTCGACCTGGGAGAAAAAATCGAAATCGAGGCCAACTACGAGCATGCCAGTTTTAAATATAGAAACAGGGAATCCTGACAAATGGCGATATCGGAGACAAACAAATAAACGAAAACAACACATAAAATAAACATAGCAAAAACGCGGCACAGTAAAACTGTCAGAACGCCACGAGGTTTTACGTCGTTTTTGGTGACGTCATGGGGTGTGACACCAAGCTACCAATTTAACTACCAAGCTACCAAGCTACGAATCTGTCTGATCGCCATACTGTTGCGCGAGCGCACGTAAATACTGTTTACCATAGCTGACCTTGCGACTTCTGAACACCAGACCTAAAGATAACCTGGCAAAGCTGCCTCATTTTAAAGTGGTATCTAACCACTAAAATCACACATGAATCGACTGACATGTTCGATATTATGTTTTTCGGGTTTAGAAAAGGCATGTTTTGCAGTTTAATTTGTAAAACGACGGCCCGTCTTCATATCCAATAGTCTGGGTCAACCCATGTCTCAGTTCTAGATAGAAATGAGACAGAGTCTGGGTTAATTAATCCATGACGGGAGCTGCGCTGGTGCAGCATTGGATATCATGTGATAGTGTATTCTCTTATATATATGCGAGTCTCGCATATATATCGAGCCTGGTATACATAAGAGAATGCATTGGCTTACAAGGTCATGTTGAATATAGTTAGGTCAGTGTATTCTCTTACACGCGTATATATAACCATATATAAGAGAATGCATTGGCACAGGGTTTTCGCAAACTTTCAGGAAGCTCTGACCATGGAAGGGTTACCGAAAATGCAGACCCAACAACCACTGTTTGTGCATGAGAGTTCATGACTTGTCTCACGGAGAAAACTCCGCTGACTTCCAAACACCCTCCACGCCCCGCTTAAGGACCATTAAATATGCACCATTAAGCTGCCATTAGAAGAAGTTTCGGTGTCACGCCCCATTGTATTCACTGTCAAACCTCATGACAGTATAGCAGTTACATCTCATGATGTATGGAACGTGAAAGTGTAAACCCAAGGACAAAAACGTTATAAACCACGATCGCTATTCAAACATTTCATTACCTGCGAAAAGTTGATGGGATTTAGTGCCCAATGTGATAATATCGAATTGCACGAATTTCTATAATGGGACAATATATCCAATTTAATGTCAAGAATCCACTTACGGTTATTGGTGGTATATACCCGACTCACACATATGTTATGTTTGTTTTAAAATTTTCAAATATCTCGATGTAGAACGCCACCGGTGCACAAGGGGAAATATCACGTTGTGGAAGGCTATCTCAAATAAATAAATAAAAGAAGTTAGTACATGCATAAAATTAATTTTTTTTATGAAAAACAAAAGCAAATTTATATTTAGGAGGTATTCTATACATGCCAAGGTATATATGCACCAATCATATTTTAAGGACGCAGCCAAAGGCTCTTTAATATTATCCGTTAATAGTTTTTTTGGCATCGAAAACCACAAATAACCTGGTAATGTTGCCTCTTTTTGAAGTAGATATATATGGCCATATGAATGCATTTACGTATTCGATATAATTTTTTCTTGTAAACCCATATGTAGCAGTTTTTCTGTTGTCAGATCGGATTGAGATCTTCAGATCCAACAACTGTGACAGTTGTATGTTAACTCTTTACCCAACAAACCGGCCAAAAACGCCCAAATAAAGCTGCAACAGCCTAAATTATCTTGGGTCTGTCTCAATAAAACCATATAAATATGGATATCATTGGAACCGGCTCATTGACCACATTGTGATGGTTACAGTTATGCCCTGTGCCAATGCATTCTCTTATATATGCGAGTCGACCATAGGTCGCCTCGCATATATAAGAGAATGCATTGGCCTAAAAAAAACTTTTTTTAACACTTTTTACCATTTTTTCTTACATTCTTTAACAATTTTATAATTTTTAATGTGTTAAGCCAATGCATTCTCTTATATATGCGAGGCGACCTATGGTCGACTCGCATATATAAGAGAATGCATTGGCACAGGGCCCTTCTGTTGGGTAAAGGGTTAAAGAGTTAGTGACTTTTCTCACGGAGAAAAACTCCGCTGACTTCCAAACAACCTCAACGTCCCGTTTATAAATTATAAGGACCGTTATGCACCATTAGAAGCAGTTTCGGTGTCACGCCCTATTGTATTCCAGTCAAACCTCATGACTGTATAGCAGTTCCATCCCATGATGTATGCGACGTGAAAGTGTAAACCCAAGGACAATAACGTTATAACCCGCGATCGCTATTCAAACATTTCATTACCTACGTGAACTTTATGGGATTTAGTGTCCAATGTGATAATATCGAGTTGCAAGCATTTCTATAATGGGACAATATATCTAATTCAATGTCAAGAATCCACTTACGGTTATGGGTGGTACCCGACTCGCACCTATATGTTCTGTTTGTTTTCAAATTTTCGAATTCGGTTAGTTAAGTTACCCGGTTGCTATACGGGTGTTCTTCTGTATAGCATTAATCGTTATGCAGTTAGATAACATAACGGATGTGGTATTTGTTTGAAAGATTATACAATGTGTGGGCACTGTTCCCACGCGTCGTATTGGATTGACAGTGCACACGTACCACACAGGGGCGTGGCGACAATGATGAGGGCAAAATTTCAAATAGTTGGGAGGGGAATTGCCGACCCAAAGTAGGTTGAATTTGTTCTATTCAAACCAGAATTTAGTGCGATATTTATTTCCTACTTTCGATCAATTTGTCGGACTGAAATGGCTATGAGCTGGAAATTTCCAACTATTAGGGTGGTGTCAGGAGTAGGAAATTTCCAACTTTTTGAGGTATACCAGTTGGAAAACAATTTAACATCCCAATGGGCTGGGTGCAAATAGCTTTTCCTGGACTTGGACACGTTGGTCGGCCTCAAGGGGTGGTGCAGTTGGAAATTCCGTGGTGGACACAGAGACCGCCCTCTAGCTTCGTCCCTGATACCACCAATAGTCAATGGTTTGGGTCGTCGTTGTCGTCAACCTGTCTTATGTATATCTAGAGGCCCCCGTGTAACTCAAGTCATCAAGGTGCACAGTGGTATCGAAGTTGGTCCCATTGGTTGCCGGTAGCATACACATTAAAATTTACATTTTGTCGATTTTGCTAGGGACCCAATCTAAGACTCCGAACACTGCACACATGATCTATATGGTTCAAGCGTACTCCAGTTTCTGTTTGTCTTAAGCTGTCATCCACCTCATCGTTCAAACACACCACACGGGCGTACATGCATTCAGACAGGTATGCAAAGAACCCGACCAGTTTGTCCTGCATCTTGTTTGCAATGTCTGGGAGTACATCACACTCTTATGTAAGGCCCATTAGCTCTGCTTTCATGATAGCCGTGGTATATTACATCGATGCTCCAAGCAGACATCACCGAAAAACAAAACATCATCAACCATTAGACCTCCTATAAAGCTGCCGCGATAAGACGAACGCAACATTCTTCGAGAGGAGTCTTGTTAAGGTGGCACGGAGTTGGCTTCTTTCAGCATCAGGGTTCGCGCTGCCACTTGCCAAATTTGCCAATGGCAAAAATAATTCACATTTGGCAAAAAATATTTTCATTTGGCAAAAGTTTTGGCAAGTCACTTTTTAATCCCTCAAGACAGTTGACACATATTGGTCAAATAATACCATTCATTTCCGGAAAATCTTACTATATAATTATATTAGTGTTGGTGGCTAATCCTTTTGTGGTGTGCCCTTCTAATGAAGCAATCCTGCTATCATTTTATTGTTTGGTGATTGGTTTATTGTTGTATGATAAACAACAAAAGAGATGCGAGTATAATTAGTAACCAACAGCTTTCCTATCAATATCAAAAGTCGTTCACTGTATATAGGTGAAGGTCCCAACCCGAAATTTCACGATTTAAGTGACTTTGTGATCGATTTTGCTTTGCGTTTCTTACAATTATGGAATTTCTCCTGGGTGTTTATTGCGATATCGGCTCACACAAGTTACAGAAAAGCATGCTGGGACCTTCACCTACAGTGAAATACACTATTAAGGAACAGATAATAATTAAGAAATATATTCCCCGTGTTATTTTTTCGACCTTATAAATTTCCCTGTTAAAACTTAAAAAAATTCCAAGGTTTTGTACTAGTGGAATATGATGTCTATGGACGTTAGCCAGAGTAGAGATTCATGGCATGATCTACTTTCAGTATTGGTTGCCATGGTATTTTTTTTCTGAACATTTTTCATAATATCAAAGCTACGTCTTCAAACTTCTGGATTCATTGAAAAGACAAATCACTTAAAGGCACGTGAGGCCTTAGTTGTCGAAAATATTTATATTTGTTCCAATCACCGTAAACAGAAAAACATTAAAACGCATACAGTTTCGTTCATATATACCATGACCATCGCTTAAACAGCATGTTCTCATAAAGATTTACCATATTTTACCTAAGCAAGAGCCTGATTGTGTTACAGAAGACAGCACAATGCTGCTGGCTAATCACACACAAATGGCATAAACGCTCTTTATTCGTTCCATATCAGGAATTCACCAACAAAGAACGCTCTTTATGTTTACCATCATAATATAAACAAACACCAGAAAAGTAACTTTTTATGCTTTTGTTTACATAACAATGGTCAAATATATGACAATAACATACTGTTTATGCGATATTTCTTATTTGTATATGGACAAAGTCTGTCTACATTTTGTTGTTCTTTCTGTTTGTGGCGGTGTTTGACGGGTGGAAATATTTTCACAGGATACCCACCGCCAAGGCCAACCGTACCTTTAACCGTTTCTATACTAAATACTCATCGACGATTAGTTCCCGTAAGATGTTCAGATAATAAGTTCAATAAAACGACCATTGTTACTACTTATTATCTTGAACTTTCCCCGAATATGAATCATTCTGCTCTTGTGTTATCTGTATTCTGTCTGTCGTATGCTCTTATTACTCAAACACCCATCGAATGATCGAAATGAATAACAGACCGTTCTAATATATACGTTCATAAATGAATGGGAGAATCCATTTACAAAAGAAAGGTCAAGTAGTGCAATCATTGCTTACTTTCTGGTAAATATACAGTTAGATCAATTATGCACACTTCTTTCAAAACAACGCTTCCTGGTTTCCAAGAAAAACTAAATTTGTCCAACCAAAAAGAATCAACTTGAGTTTAAAATAATTATGTACTAAAATACATTGTTAGTCCTCCAGTTATGTACATCTCGAGAAGATTCAATCATGTTTTCAGTTAATTTTTTTCTAAATATTTGTTTATGTTTAAAACGTGTCACCTAATTTCGAGGTATGAGTTATCTCCCTTTGAACTCCAGCGCTAGCTACAGATCACAACGGATATCATATACATGAAATCTATACATGCGATCAAGGCTATCAAATCCCCAACTCAACTGCTATCTCAGTGCTCATGTCTCATATCAAAACATTTATTCAAAAATTTGACCACGTCAGCATCACCTTAAGAACGATCGGCAATCAGTGGATCACAGACGCACTGCTCTCGTTATCACAAAAACTGGTAAACCCAGAATAAATCTTATCTCACCTAAATTCCCATTAGCTTGCCGTGTACCACATTGAACAACGCATTCAAACATCACATTAAGGTGTCGCGATAAAATAAATGATCGTATATATTATACTAAGTCCTGTATAGGTTCACAGATAATCATCGACTTTAGATTGGTCGTGGGTTGCATAATACTAAAGATGTACTGTATAACTGGGTGTATATATTCACCACTGGTGGGTTTTGGTGTAAACAATATCTATTTTAAAAAAATCAAACATGTAACACAAACACAAAACACATAAAGATACAGAGAGATTGAGAAAGAGGATTGGACAACAAGCAAAAAGGCTTTTTTTTAAAGTCCTCTCCTCGTGGAATAAATGTTACCTCGTGTGAAGGAAATGTCACTTGAGGTAAAGCAGACGGGATATATAGTTTTTGTTTGATTTGAATGATATTACATATTTGGATTTTGAGATATGGGTATAACATTGTAACGGAAGAGGGGGATAGGGTGAGAGAGAGAATGAAAGAGAGAGAGATAGATAGAGAGAGAGAGAGAGAGAGAGAGAGAGAGAGAGAGAGAGAGAGTATGCGAGAGAGAGAGAGAGTGTGAGAGAGAGAGAGAGAGCGCGCGCGCGGTTTGACACAACATACATTATACACAAAACAACAACCTCCGTTCAGTAAGGAAATCGCTTGTAAACATTCATTTCCTGGTGATGTTTTGGTGTATTAACCCATTCTATACTAAGCATCATCATTGATGGGTAGTTATCCCATAAGAGTGGTTCAGAAAATAAGTTTAACCCTTTCTATACTAAAGCATCATTGATGAGTAGTTATCCCATAAGAGTGTTTACCCCATGGGAAATTTTCAGATAATAAGTTCAACAAACGAGTCGTTTATTCAACTTATTATCTGAACATTTCCCTCAATAAATAGGACCCCTTCTGTACATTGATCTGTCGTCTACTTATATATCATTAATATCCCTCCAAATGAATAATATACTGTTCCAATGGATACCATTTTAACCCCATGGGTATTTACCCCATGGGAAATTTTCAGATAATAAGTTCAACAAACGAGTCGTTTATTCAACTTATTATCTGAACATTTCCCTCAATAAATAGGACCCCTTCTGTACATTGATCTGTCGTCTACTTATATAACATTAATATCCCTCCAAATGAATAATATACTGTTCCAATGGATACCATTTTAACCGAATGGAAGAGTCAATTTAGTATAGAAATGGTTAACATTATTGCACATATAACAGGGCAGAGAATCTACATCATAAATTGCTCGAAAATGGTGGCAAGATATTCCTTATCTGGTAATTTGATATTACCGTTTGTTACCTGCACGTATACCGCCGATTGCTCTGATTTTATGTTTTGCTGGTGATAACAAGATTAAGCAGACGTGTTAAACTTGAGATAGTAAAACTCGTTTCTCCCGTCCTGGAAAACAAAAGAGCACCGTTAGCCGTTAGCGTGTTGGTGCACATACGGGGAAATTAAACACATTTCCCCCATAATGGTGACGTAACATCAATGGAGACTAATCGGTTTAATGGTAATTATTTGTGTTTCAGTCGGGCGCCCCAGGTAAAACATATCCTGGTGCGCTTTGATATGGGACCAATTCATTCTAAACGACCGCATATGACAATACGACTCATTTGCAGGTGTGCCTATCAGTATTAACACATTACGTTCATGGGACAATGGTTTGTTCCCAGGGGGTTAGCCATTGTTTGGGCCCGGACACGCTTGAAAGAGATTAAAATGTCACAGCCATGGCATGCCCCCCGAAAGGTCATTCTCGTCAAACGACTTTTTGGTGATAATGTTAATGCGATTAACACCTTTCATAGTTTTTTGTTTGTTGATAAAAGCTTGTCGGTCGCAAAGAGAAACAGCAAACATATGCATGAAAGAGACGTTTCTATGTTTAATCTCAGACTAAAGTGTGAATTCAAGTGACAAATTCGTCACTCTCTTGGATACTCGTAGTATCAAACAGATGGCTATTCAAGAAACTTTGTATAACTGATTTGTACTAAAACTAAATTAGATTGGACTTTAGTTGCATCCTTATGAGCCCGTCAAAGATGAAGGTTAATAATAATATTTTAGTACACTCCTTGGTTCAAATATATCCTTGTCGATAGAAATATTATTCACCGTTGAGACTACAGGTATTTCCATTAAGAAAGAATTTTCCAAAATGGGTCCAATAGTATATATGTTCCCAACATATCGCGCGCTGGCTAAGTGTGGTAGCATATAGCAATGAATCCACTATTGCTGTAAGATGTGTGTTTTCGGAATTTAGTAAGACGACTGGGTGGATTCTTGAAATATTAGACCACATTGGCCAACCGGAATGATGCAGAATTAAAAATACACCAAGTGTTACGTCAGTGTAACAAGAACCCAGATCTGCTGCGATCCGAGGAGTGATAGAGTTTCTACAATTGCATATGAGTTTTACGACCCTCGCCATAAAACTGCAACCATTAGCTCTCATATATAATTAAAAGAGCGTTTATGAATTATTGATCCTTTGTCGAATAGCGTTGAGTAATAACACGACTGATCCATTAATGGAAATTCCAATATAGTTATATCACGACTATCACACATAACAACCTCCCTATGACTCGTTGTTTTGTGTCACGTGTAGCCACTTCCCCGTGACAATTACGTCATTTGGGTTATCCCCATATTCCCCGATGGGCTCCTTTAATTAATTGATATGTCATGTCAGTTATTTCCGCAGTTTGTCATACGATCCATACATTCTCAAATCTTCTTGTCATATCCAATATATACGAATCCATTCTGGAAGTACAGTTGACTGGTAAAAATGCACTCAACACAGCTCAACATGTCCTCTCTCAGCTTGAATATACACCCAATTGACGTCAGTGACGAACGGGAGCAATAACATCACCAGGAGGCGGCATTATATTTTTGACAGGTTATGTCCTTCACTGTGTATAATCATTATGGATAATATGTGATTGATAAAAGAGTATTGTGAAATTTATCGTGCTGGTATTTGGATAAGTCCTTTTGATGTATACAATGCGTGTATATCTTCATATCGTACGATGCATGGTAACAAAGCCTATAATTGGGAGTTATAACGTGAATTAGAATACCTTTCAAGATCACCCCACGCTAAGGAAGAGACGCCCTGCTGATGCAGACTTCGGTATTTATAGGTAATTTTTTAAGTTAAAGGCGGGAGCGCATCATGGTGCATGGTCATCAACTTTGATAAGAGCAGCAATGCTATAAATGTGCGATATACATCGCACAAACATTTCTGATAAGTGTGATGGGAAACAAATAGGGCACCGCAACTTAACCATAAATTTAACATTGTTGTTAAAGATTTGCTACCATGGTATATAAACTGGATAAACTAATTAGTCGATTGTTTTAGTGGTTGCAAGTAACTGGCTCGTTGTCACATATGGTGTGAATTTTAGAAATTGTATGGAAGTTTGTCTTGTTGTATGTGGGTATGTAGTTTAAATAAAATTAATGAGTCTTGGGTCTCGATAACTGCCAACCGTCCTAAAAAAACGTATAATTTCACAATCTTCACCTCAAAGGAATTAATCATCACTGATAGTTATATAGGGTAAAGCTGGAAATGTCACATGATTGTATCCATGATTTAATTGTCTTTGTCAATTGCGTACTCCTGGTATAGTCAGAACTGAATTACGTGTCATAAGTTCCTATATAATAAAGTGCAAGATAATGTCTAACACAAACTGACGATAATACCTAAACTCTTCGGGGAGAAAGACTAAATATAAACGTATGACGCTCGTTGTCTGATACCATTGTCAAATATATACCCACAGTATGTTTATTCGATTACTGTTTTTTAGACTTTTATATTATTGGCCTTGGCCACGAAAAATGCTTTCAAATTAAATAAGGCCAGCAGTTTCTGTATCTCTATATTCATTCTGTCACCATAATAAACTGAAATATAAGATATAGTATGTAAGGCGATATAATTGTGCCCTGATTTTAATTGTCTTTGTCCATCGCACATGCTTCTTGTAGTCAGAACTGAAATGTATGTCTCACGTTCCTATATTGAACTCAGGTTTAGAATACTTTTTAGACAAACTGCACGAGATATAAACACAATATATTATTCAGGGAAGATTATCATCCACACATAATCCGCCCTGAAATATGGGGCAGATCTCACAAGGTCACACCATTGTGCACTGATTGGATAGCCTTTGTCCATCGCGAAATGGTGGTAATCATAACTGAAATGTAGGGCAGATCTCACAATTAAGGCCTCAACAATGTGCCCTGATTTGATTGTCTTGGTCCATCGCGCAATGGCTGTTATCATAACTGAAATGTTTGTCATAAGGCCATAAAAAGAACAACGTTAATTCAAAATAACTTCTTACAAAACTGATGATTGGACATGAAAACAAGAAGAGAAGGCTCAATATCACCATATAAAACATGTTGTATAATCATGATACCTATTCCAAACATGTACCCCAACTATGATTTTGTGATTACTGTTTGTATACATTTATGTTTTTGGCCTTGGAAAGGAAACGTGTTCACATTAAATTAGGCCAGCTGTCTATAGTATATGTATATTCTGTCACCCACAATCAACTCTGAAATGTAGGGTATATATATAGCTCGTATGGCCATGTAGTTGTGACCTGATTTGTTTGTCTTTATCCATCGCGCAATGCCCGTAATCAGAACTGAAATATATGTCACATGTTCCTAAACAGAACAAAGTTCAAGATAGCAGTTTGGGACTGTTTGGCCCACCTTTTTATGCGCAGGCCTAGTTTTTATATTCCCACACGCGATAATACGGAGACTGAATATCCATTCAATCCTGCCAACAAAACCACAGTGTTCGAGCTAACAATATGTAGGTTTTTATGAATGGAGGAACGACTTTGATAGATAGACGGGTTGCATTGAAACTATTCTTGTTGGCGTTGTGGTTTCTTTTGACGTTTCTTGAATAGATATGCCCCCTAATGTGACAACGTGTCCAATGTTTACATGGGAATTTTGAGCTTTGAGGTTCATACGACCTGCCACTGCGAATGACATTTGAAATTAAGCCGTTGGTGTTTGTATGAGGTCATCTAAACTATGTAGAATTTAAACCCAAGCGACAAATGCATGAGAAATGTCGAACTGATTCGCCGATGGATACATACAAGTTACATTATTCTGTCTCAGCTACCAGACCTCCCCAATCACACGGCAAACCAAATTCAGGGGCGCCGTAGTATACATGGGCAGAATGAAGCAGCTGTCATTTTGCCTTCCACCAAAATGGGAAATGGGGGGGGGGGTATACTGTCCCAGTTTATGCTCCATCAAACGAGAAGTAATACCTTATGTGACAATAGAAACATAACTAATATTGTCCTGAAAACCAACGATACCCAAACATGATTTGTTGCTTGAACCGAAATGGCCTCCGTTGAAACATTATTCAATCATATATATACCCATAGGAATGCTTGGGAACGCAAAGTTCAACACACGCCGAACGAAACTATTTTTTTTATAGCCATGTCCCTGATATAACTTATAGCATATACATTGCACATATACCAACTGAATTATGAACTGTTTGCCGACGCTTCATGCAAGTGGGTAAGAGGGTCAAAGTGTATACCGATATGGATTTACTCAATCTATGCGACATACATGACTGATGATGGGGTATAAGCGATGAACATTTGCACCCAGTCATGTTAGTGCTAACGCATTATCACGGCCATCAGGGTACTCATGTGATTGTGTTCAATTTATCAGTGTACATCAGAGCTGATGACTCGCAATTAGATATTTTTCGTCGTGAACTCCCCGCGACCCATCATATACCCATGTATCATTTACACATAAGTATCTTGCTTAAGAAATAGGATATATACGGTTATATAGATATATACGGTCATATATATACACAGCCGGAAATTTTACCGCTCAACGCCATGCATGTGACACCGTCAAGGGCATATCTCTTAATATCTATATAGTTGGAATGTGTCGGTTATCCACTTATCCACATTACCAATGTTCACTGCATAATTTTGATTCTAAGTGGCTCAGTCGGTTAGGTGCATTATCATGCACAAATACACGGCTATTAAACGCACAGCAACGCCATGAGACACATGTGTCCATTCCCCAAATCACCATGCTGCACAATACTAATGTCCGCTGCGCCATCCCTTTATAGTTCAATCTGCTCCATAGGTTTGATTAATTATCATTTACTTATGCCTTGCTGAAATGGGCCACGATGCATGCGTCTGTACAGATACAGACGAACGTTCAAGCTCTCCATAACACCACGTGGCAGTATCAAGCCCGGGTGTCTAACGAGCTATAATTGAAGTGTACTTAATAAACTACCATGAGTCTAAGTGGCTCAGTCGATAATGTGCATAGCACGTCCAGCCGCCAGTAGTCACACATGCCTGACCAAGCTGGATCCAATCCAGGTGAGCTAGTTTTTTTATGTTCTTTGGATGGTTGGGTTCGAGTTCCGTGTACGTCGGAAAGTTTGTCAGTTATCTCAAGTTACTAGAAGTCATGGATTTTTACGTGGCTATTGCTATACGGAAAGGGATGTATACATTATAACAAATCAAAATTATTATTGTATGTATACACCTGAATCTCCGTGAAAAGGAATGTATACACTATAACGACTCAAAATTATTATTGTATGTAGACAACTGGGTCTCTGTGAAAATGTTAGAGAAGAGAAGCCGCATCTTTAAGGATGTTGTCCGTATATACATTACAAGCTAGTTTAATTGCTTCAAATTGCATGGATTGCATTTGGCAAGCATCCACAAAGCTCTCACACAAATTAAATCATTCTGATTCCTTGATGGAATTCCCCGTCATCTAGCATTACAATAGCAACTTGTGCCACACTTATCTCCCTTATTTACCATCGCTCTTTGATGTTGTATAAATATCACCATTGTTTATCTAATCCATTCGTGTTGTGGGTTCAACCTGTTTACCGTAGGCTGATATTTCAGAGGCTAAAATTTATAGCTGGGTCAGGGAAGTGGGAAGTAGCGGAAGTCAACATTTACCAGACGAACGCTATTTGCATAGAATCGGCATATTCCTCCCGCTTGTGCTTCATGTCAAATATATCATACGCGAGGGAACGCTGGGCGTGCCTCTGTCTCGTGTTTGGTCATTTGGCACGAATCTCTTGGGTCCATTAGTGTGCCGAAAGATCTCTTCCTTTGCGTCAAATCCGACCAAATCCCCACTCTCTTGATTATACGGATGCGAAGAAAGAGACCATCTCTGCATCTCGTGTACGAACTTGAATAATTTATATGGGTTCCTGCATCATAGCCCCATGTACCATGGAAAAGGTGGTATTGTAGTGTACTTTTACACCAACACGTGTCTTAGTCCTCACAGTGCATAGCGCAGTATACATGTAGGCATCCATAAGGCGTCCAGCATTAACGAAGCTGGTTCTGAATCTGATAAGTGCGGATTAATGTTCGATGTATCTGGGCTAATGTATCAGTTGCCCATCGTGATCGGTGATTTCTACGTGCAGTTGTGTCATTTTGTTGTGAAACTAAAACTGGGAGACCCTCAGAGCTTCGTCGTTCAAACTGACATTACATGTATCGCGAAATTTTCTAGCGGCTGAAACACCGAAACCCCACATCTGTAAATAAGGTGTATATGGACACAAATCAGTCAGAGAAACTTCCATTATTTAATGTTGCTTATATCGTCGTCATTTATTCAGTATGAACGTTTACAACACCCATTTACTGATGGCGATCAGCTGGACAATGTTTGATAACGAAAATGAACGAAGGAACCTCGTTACAACCATTTCATTACATTTATTTCCTATAAAGTGTATATTCACGAGGCCGTATATATGCTACACTGCATCTAGACCCTCTCATTGTGATAATGTCGCGTACATAATTACAAAGCTGGGTATATATATAATCCATACCCGCCAAGAAGGTCCCTTCTGAGACAGCACCGATGTGCCCTTCTATGAAATGTTTGTTAATGAAGCGTAAAGACGGGAGCGGAACCAAATGAGCTATATAATTATACGGAGAGGATTAGGTACGCCAAGCAGTAAATGGGATATGGACTACGATGTCCCGACTACGATTAGGTAATACGGATTATTACAGTCAAATGGTGGGTCACTGTAGAAAATAGACGGATTTATAGTCTGTATAAGTCCAAGTTTATAAGTAGAACCATTCATAAGATTGGTGAAATAAACTTTATATAGGTCATATGGTGGTCAAGAAAATTTCGAATTGTTATGTTTTTTTTCAGTTGAGGTCCCCAACTTCAATTTAGCGGTTAAAGGTATCTGTTTAGAGGTCCAGAACGCCAATTACAATAAAAGGAGTTTTTTTTAAATGTAAAGTTTAGTGCAACAGCACTGTATTGGCTTTGTACTACCGAAAAAAGATATGGACTGTATGTGGAATAAAACTAGATGTAAATACAACTGTATAATTCAAAGATATGTCTTATTGAGAAAAAAATATATTCTGACAATTATTAGTGTCCCTCAAAAATCATTGAGTGCACGAAACAAGAAACTGTCCGTCATAGCGCAATAATGAAGGCAGCATTTCCTCGCTCTACCGCTAAGATCAACATAATCTGGATAGACATCAACACATTTATCAGCGAATACGTTTCACCAATATATTTTTTATTAAAATCTGTTATCTGTATTATTTAGTATTTACTGCAACAAAATCTTGCTAACAAGCATTGGATTTAACTGGAGCGATCGAATAGTAGTTACGGAACCATCTGTTTTTTTCGAGACTTGTTTTCGCTGCGGTATATAACCTTACGTCAGCTGCTACCTGGTAACGCGCCATCGTTCTCCATGTATTACGCGCATTCAATATTTCTTTCATGTTCGCAAATAGCTCGGCTAGATATAAGCATTACACGTAGAAATATACGAAGTTAATAAGAGTCCGATCTATATCAAAGTAAATATATAAGATCAACCCTTTAGTTTTGCGCTGTGCTTCGCTTTGTCGGAGGCAAGCTAGCAAGTCTGCAAAGAGTGTGTCTGTCATTTGCAGAATAAGGTCACCAGAGTGTGAATTTACTGATGCTATCCCGCACACCGGGCTAGCATCACCAAATTCACCCTCTGGGGACCTCATTATGCCTAGGCCTCATATTCTGTGAAGTATCTATATTGTCTCAAATTGAACATTGTTTTTAGTTAGTTGTTCCCTTCTGTTCAATTCCTATATCCCCTAATTTGCAGAAGATAAAATGCATAATCGAGGTGACTAATGGGTGAACTTCACCAACTTCAACTGGGGAACTTCAATCTGATCCTATAGGTCTCCCATAGCAGTTGAGGCCGAAGCAGAATGAGGTTCGCAGAGGGTGAATTTGGTGATGCTATAAGACGCCGTCCGGGATAGCGTCACTAAATTCATTCTCTGGGGACCTCGTTCTGAAAATGACAGACACACTATATGCAGGATTGCAAGTTAGTCACGTCTGCGATCAACGACATATATGCGATGGAACAGCATGCAACATATTCAACGTACACTGTCATTAAGAAACTAATTATCTCTGTTAATTGGACGGCAAAACTTGAAAGTTGTGTAAGAAATAAGTAGTGTTTCTCTCAGATCCCTATAAATTGGTTAAGTACATTGGGGTGAACACACAGCTTTACAGAGAGCAAGCACCGCTTTAAACAGCGAGTGTACTATAGATCACAACATACGCACTCAGTTTTTTGTGACTTTCTTAGAGATTTAATTTGCAGAACAATTTAATACTTTAAAAAAAAAGATATACTGTTCTCGGCTAAAACATATTACTTACTTTCGAGTCATTACATCCAATATAGTATTTATAGTACAGAAAAGATGTTCAGTTAAAGATGTATAATCCGAATTAACGCTCCTAAATTACTGTTTCTCTGGCTTCGGAGGGTAAACAATATTTGATACGAGTCGAGGAACCCACCCATCAAAGCTCAGAGTTATCAGATATCGAATTTATTCTCACCACCTGGAATATTTGGCGGCCTGGGAAATATTCGACGAATGCCGACCGACATACTCTCGATACCAAATTGTTGAACAAAATGTTGATATAAATATTCACATACAGTAATGCCCTAAATAATCGACTCCTTTACCACCGCATAATTATGGGTAACTTTTCAGGATTTAGACAGAATTATGGCTTGTTGCCATTCATCGGAAAGCTGTCAGTGAGGATTGGAATTGGGGTTGGGTGTCCGATCCCAACATTGGCCAAACTTTTAAACATGATGTAATTTCAATACTGAAAAAATAGCAGTTGAAGATTTCAGACCGAAAATAGGTTAATATTTTTTCGGATTTAATTTCACAACCAGGACTTAGTGTAATATATGTTAGTTTTAGACCAAGGGTCGAGTATTTGCCTACTTTCGGCTGGGAAATGTTCAGCAATATATTTGGCCAGGTTGAAGGGTGGGTGCGACCGTGCAGTTGAAAATATGAGTTGGATATATATCCCATAACGAAGACGATCAAGCCACTTTGCTGTACGTTTTTTGTGGCCCAAAAATGCCATTGAGTGTAATAGCGTACGCAGCACCTAATATACGACCATCTAAGTGGGATGCATTCAAATGGATACAGTTTAACATTTTTATTATTTGAAAAAAAAC
The DNA here is from genome assembly GCA_032622095.1 of Siphonodentalium dalli. Taxonomy (NCBI): domain Eukaryota; kingdom Metazoa; phylum Mollusca; class Scaphopoda; order Gadilida; family Siphonodentaliidae; genus Siphonodentalium; species Siphonodentalium dalli. Next base: position 174,563,195 of record CP136066.1, read on the forward strand.
AAACTTGAAATTCCTGCACAGTTGTTGTTATCACAACACATTTAATATCTGAATACGTAAACGAGGCACCCACAGAGAACCGTTATTTTCAATTTCCTGCATTGCGACAACCCCAATTGAACATATGATGATCTGGGTTATCCCACCCGCTGAATAGAATCCTCTGACCCTGACTTAATAACTGGTCGAATAGTGCTATTTTTTGATTCAGCAATTGATAGAGCAAACTTCGATTGGTGTACTCTCGTGCAAAACTATTGCCTCTAAGTGATCAAACCTCCATTCATGAGTTCCCCTATGAAGTTTTATGCACTAGAATTATCAGTGTAACCATCGCGTATTAATGCACCGCATGGTACTTGGTTTTGTGTGTGGTATACGCTCGCACGCACTTTGCGATTTTACTATCCGCATTTACCTATCCATTCAAAAATAACCTAAATGTCAACTCAACCGGCAACACAAACAAAATTAGCTTCCCATGTAAATGTTATTCATTCGGCTTACACGGAGAACATATTTAGAAATACCCTATACGTATATATAGCATACGCCTCGTTATGCACTTTCCATTTTCGTACCAATCATGTGCCAGTACACCTAAATATTATTATTACTTGTGAACTTAATTTTCTATTCTTGTCCGGGTCTTATATGGTTATATGGGTTCTTGAATTGACTTGCCATGTCACCTAATGGTACTGGCTTGATTATATGTATATACCGTATACACGTATTTTCCACTGCTGTATACCACAGTCATTCTACCACACCTAAATATACCTATACCGTTATGAACCTGATGTTCTATTCTTGTCCCTATATATATATCTAGTGGGTTCGTAAATTAACTTCCTGTGTCACTTAATTGCACTGATTGATTTCCGCGGAAATGGCCGAGTCGTTGAGAATGTGACTTGAATAATGAATATGCACTTAATAAACGAACTTTCCATTTTAGTACCAAACACGTCGTGCTTATGCACCTAATTATTGTTCCTAGTTATGGACATCATATGCTATTCTTGTTCGTGTTTTTGAGAGTTCAGAACAGACTTCCTGTGTAACACAATGACACTTTATTTAATATGTACTGTTTATATGAATTTAATTTTTTGTACCAAACACGTACTATATACCACACCTAAATAGTATTATTACTATAGTTAAGAACCTTGTTATCTATTCTAGTTCGTGTCTAATGAGCTTTGCCACGGACTTCCGGTGTAACACAATGACAATTTCTTAAACATGTCCTGTTTACCATATATGAAGCTTCCATTTGTGTACGAACCACGTGCTAGTACATGCAGACGTCACTATTACTCCTACTATTAATAAACCCAATCTTCCATTCTTTACTCCTGTTCGCGTTTAGCGAGCTCGGAAATGAACTTCCTGTGGCACTTAATGGTTCTGATTTAAAATAGAGCACGTCGAATGAACAACTTCAGGTTTCTTGATGTGACGTCATGCACTAACCAATCATTATATTGATTGATTTTTCAATGAATAAGCATTATTTTGAGATCGTAGACAGGAAATCCGGGGAATGGAGGAGACGGTTATTTTCTCACTCGGTTCCAATGCTCTGCACGTTTCTGGGCGTGGGACGCTCCGGTGCGTTTAGGTTGGATATCAAAGAAATATATCTGCTTGAGAAAAGAAGCCTCACATGTGTAATAACTCTAATCCGATTTAGAACAAGTAATCACCCTTTGAAACCGGTCGGTGGAATGGTACAGCTAGACATATAAGCGAATCTGTTTATTGATAAGATAAGATAAGATAAGTTTAATAGGCAAAACATCCTTATAAGGACAGTATGCAAACATATTAATATATAGTTGTACATTGAACAATACAATAAATGATATAATAATAGATGGTAATATATAACCATTTAAGTACAGCTGAATGTGCATAGGGTCGTCTCGTCTTCATTTATTCATTGCTTATGAGGCGAAGCTCATCGCGTGCGGAAAATAATTTTCGGATTATATGACATATTGAAGTGCATGAATTTGAAATATTGTTGGATAGGATTTTGACAAGCTGTTCAGTTTGTGTCATGTTTTCAAAGTCTGGGAACTGTGTCTTCATAAGAGTTATTAGTTCGAGCCGCGGTGTGCGGTAAGCACTACATTCCAAAAGAAAGTGCCAACATGTCTAAACTCAGAATTTTAGTTTCAAATACTAAAATGTCAGTTAACAGGACATTATGTAGATTCATACAATATGTATGTAATGAACTCCGAATCATATCCGCATAGCTAACTCAATTTGTTTTCGTGTCTAATTTTATATATAAATTTGTATGTTGTTCCTTCTCACACTGTTGACTGATATTATAAAATGTATTGTTTTGTGTTTAGTTTCTCTGCGCCATTATCTGATGGCTTGAGGAAATAAAATCTATCTATCTATAGCCATCCAAGCAATTCTCTGATCGATTTTGGGAAGAGACAATTATATACATCAATATTTATTTGAGAGGTTTTGCAAAATTATAAAATGACGCTATACAAGTATATAGGTATAGTGTCGTTATCTTTCATATTGTTGTATGTGTTCGCTTTCCATTGAACATCCACTTTTAACTAAACAGTTTATTTGAGTACAAGAATATATAAATAGTCGCGGGTTTTTGGCGACCTACTGTTCTTTCCGTTCGACATAATTAATTGTAATTTTTCAAATGTATACAGGTTGTTCTGATAATTAAAATTTTGACACAAGTTGTTAAAAATGTGTTTCTTTTCGAACAAGAAATAGACTGTCACTCAATCTTAGTTGAACTAAAATCCAACTGTAAGGGTTGTTAGATTTAATTTGCCAACACATTTGAATCTATTGGAAACCATAGCAACGTGTCTGCACCGAGGACGGGGAGGTCAACGGTACATGTATAGTTGGTGTATAGCCAGCCTGGAAGTTTGCATTTTTAAAAGCCATTTTATATAACGTTTAATAAGCCACCCGCCACCCAATCTATGTGGACCATCACACCACTGCATCCGTGATGCTCTATTCTTCGACGTCGATGTCAAATGTCGTTGAAATGTCTCAAATCAGACAGGTTACATATCAGTTGCCCGATGACTGAAAGGACAGAGTGTATGCTTCTGTGGTCCAACACAAAGCGAAACTAGATCGCAAAGGTTATAAGCCATGATATACATAACCAATATCCCCAGTGGCATTGTCGATTTAAGCTTGTTTAATATACCTCATCCGTACCAGCCAGTGTCGACAACGGAGTTCAATATCGAGTTAAAGCATTGTCATCATGGGTCATACCGTGTCCGGAAGCTATATCTATCGATCATATATACTGGTTGCATACACACACACACGAAGACTACTCAATGAGAAAAAAACAGACTGTGCTTCTCGAACAGTATTTATTCGTTCGTCATCTATACGATTCATAAACTATTCATAATCTAAGCTTCCCCAGCGTCTCTATTCTAAATCAGTTATCGGCGCTGTACAGGTTTCTTCAATTCTCATGAATATTCGAATAAACGGGCGTAGAATTCGGTTTCAACGTCCGCAACATTAATTGACTATAGTAGCACGACACCGTATTCAAATAGGTTTGAACATGTTAGGTTTCTCAGTGGATCAGATAGACTAGATAGACTGATCATCGATTCTGGTGTGAACACGATGATCCAAGCAGAGAGACGGTTTCTTGGCGAGTTGGTCGGTTGCTTCCGTCGTGCAGTAGCGTGATTCCCATGTGAAATTAACAATTTTCGTGGAATTTCCTTCACTATAACAAACCTGACTGCGTCACGATATGACAGTGATGCGAAATACCAACTAACCCTTTCTTTACCTTAGGACATGTTCAGATAATAAGTTCAACAAACGGTTGTTGAACTTATTATCTGTACATTTCCCAACATATGAACCCTTCTGCATTTGTATTATCTTTTCGTCTGTCTGTCGTCTTCTATTTTCCTGAACACCCCTCCAAATAAATAAGAGACCATTCCAAAAATAAACTTCTCTAACTGAGTGCACACGGTAGAATCCATTTAGTAAAGAAAGGGGTGGTGTGAAATCTCTCCTAACCAATCAGTCGATTATTTAGTTTCTATTTTAGTCTGAATAATGATCGAGTCTAATGAGATATAATCTTCTTTCTTTCAGGATGACTTCGATTCTCTCCGCCCACTATGTTATCCAAGCACCGACGTCTTTTTGTTGTGCTTCAGTGTCGTCTGTCCAACGTCATTCCATAACGTCATCGACAAATGGCTCCCGGAAATCAGGAACCACTGTCCAAGGACTCCTATCGTTCTAGTCGGCACACAATCAGATTTGAGAAACGACGTCCAAGTTCTCATCGAACTCTCGAAATATCGCGAGATTCCCGTGTCTGAGAAAGACGCCATTGATCTGACGGAAGAACATGGAATTCTGGGATATGTTGAGTGTTCTGCGTTGACGCAGAAAAACTTGAAGGAAGTGTTCGACACAGCACTAGTTGCTGCAATCAAAATAGGGCAGACGCCTCCTATGGACAGAAAGAAAAGCATTCGAAAATCAAAAAGGAAGCAGAAGTTGATGAACAATGACGTCACTGCGACGAAAGATCCCAAGAAACAGAGTGCGTGGAAGAAGTTTTGTTGTTTCTTGTGATACCAACTTACGTACTTCTGATATCAATCCTATCCGTCTTTCATTTTGTTAATATAATGTCTGAGTCATGAACTTGAGAAATCCAACACGTCACGCAGAAAAGTGAAGCCAAAGATGTCGTTTTCGATCGTAGGTTTTTCAGACTATAGTTTTTTTTACTAGTCCCTCTGGATACCTTCATTGATACACAGCTATGGAATTTTATTCCTATATTTTTGCATTTTCAACAATATATCAACCGTGATAAAGGAATGCAGTGATACACATACTTACAATTAAACATCAGACGGCTATCTTGCATGTTAAAGTTTCCAGGATAGATACGAAAACGACATCTTTCACAGAACTGAGTGGTCAAGTTCGCATGTTCCCTTGATCAGTGTACTCACGATATACGCAGATTTGATTATAGAGTATCCATGATCTCAAAATCTTACATAAAACGATAATTTATATTGCGCATCTCTGGCAATTAATTGGGGATTGCTTTCGAAAGAATACCAATATGACTGAAATGGTCGAATAAGAATTAGTGTATTTTTTTTAATGGCTTAAATTGACTCACTTATTATTATACCTAATCAACGTCCTGTGTGTCTCGGAGATATAACATGAGTATGCAACCAAATGGACCGTGCGAATTTGACCATCTCAACCAGAATGGATGTTTTAATTTCTGTGCTTTTAAACTGTTTGGGAATGGTCCTAAAGCACACTGGACATATCATTGCCATTTTTACGACATAAAACACACGATTTTCTGTGCACAAGATACTGGGATTTCGGTACAACGAAGGTTCGTGGTTAAAGTTTTCTTGAAATTCGGTCCAACGACCGTTCATGGTTGAAGGGTTTTTGACTAACAGTATTTCATTGAGGCAACCTACCAACAATTTGAATGCGATATAAGGCACGTAACAGCTGTGGTAATAAGATTCACACAATCATAAACATCCAATTTAAAAAAATGAACGATCAACTATCATGCAAAAAATCTAATGTTTTTGAAGTCGAAATTAGCTGTAGTCTTTTTGGTAATCGCATTACATGATATGGGTCATGTTTGGATCTTTTTGTCAGCGTAGTTTCAGTCAATTTAACACAATTAAACAAAGTTTTCCTTCATTCTGACATTATATCATGTGACCCAATCTAATAGCTATTAGCAACATTGATGTTTCATATATATGGGTCGCCTTTGATGAAACCATAACAGGCAATCCAGACTAACCCATATCTCTAATTATCCTCATATTATTTACGAGGCGATGTGACTTTGGTTGACCTCCGCTATTGTGGACCCAATAGGCATACTTCCTCTAATGCTGAGCATTATTTGCACCAGACACACCGTCTGCCAAAATTACCAAACGAACCTGTAGTGCCGAAGTCAAGTGGACAGAAAACGATACTTAATCGACCGGCTGCTCAACTTATAACTACGAACACTTCACTTACTTGTTCGAAATCCCATTTGTTCATTGACTCGACTCACTTTCCACTGAATGAATGTATTGTCTACCCGAATGTGCTTTCAAAGGTTTTTTGCGTTTTTTTTTCGTCAAACGACCCGGACAAAAGACAGACACTGAGTTTAGCTTGAAGTTCCAAAATGAAGCGGAATGTTCTTTGGTACATTTTAGCGACCTTCCGGTGGCTGTCTTGGCGTACAATACATCAAAGAGTTGATAAAGGCGTATGACTCGCGGAGTATAAATTGCATCCTATTTTGCATATAGTAACAAAGTTCTCTGAAAATATTTGACTAAACGCTCTATGGATTTGACACCCAAATTATTCAAAATTTCCCTTAGCTAATTTTCACTTGCAAGGAAAATGAAAAACAAAATGAAAGTCATTGCAATCAACATCATTGGTGCCCCGCATGTGTCACGGGGAGACACGCAACAATTGGTATACATGGGAAAGGACAATTTTCTTAATTTATAACTATGTTCAGAGATAATTAGCGAAACGCGATAATGATTGCAACCCTTTCGCCCGTATACGTACATTCAGATACACGCAAGCAAACTTTGATATGTGCTTTGAGCTAATTAGATGAACATTCTCTACAAATGAATGAATTGGAATAAAGTAAGAGCAAATCAGCGATCATCCAGTTATATATCGAAGGGTGATGTATATATTATAGCCGTATGAGTTTCGAACAAGTTATAAGATGGCCGCAATTGAATGATGACCCCTTTATAGTCTCAATTATAGAAGTTAATAATTATTATAATATTATATCAAAGGGTTATATTCACTTCGTTTTGAACTTCGAGCGTACACCGTGTCTTATGTGCAAGCCTTGAAATAGTGTGTCTGTCATTTGCAGAATGAGGTACCCAGAGGGTGAATTTAGTGATGCTACCCCGCATAGCGGGCTAGCATCACCAAACTCACCCTCTGGGGACCTCATTCTGCTTACAACTCAGCAGAATGAGGTTCACAGAGGGTGAATTTGGCGATGCTAGCCCGCTATGCGGGGTAGCATCACTAAATTCACCCTCTGGGGACCTCATTCTGCAAATGACAGGCACCCTATTTCAAGGCTTGCTTATGTGTTTCGATGCGATTGTGGGTATACACTGTGAATATGTATACATTCCAATTTATCTGTTGAGTTTTAAATGGAGTGCCTCCGTTTTGAAAATATGTGCATGTGATACAAGACAAATTGTTTTCTGTTATCCATACCACTATGGCCTTGCTATTGTATATGCCACCATTTTGTAAATTTAGCTTGACACCCTACTGCGTTTGAAGCTACTTACTTGGGTATACATTTCTACTGTTGGCTGATTGATGTGCATGTGTCTTATTCTGATATAATACAGTCTTCAACAGTGTTAATGCGTTAAGTGGTGAACTAGTCAGGCTGAGAATATCAATCATTTGTTGACCTATTGAAGTACCCATAAAACAACACAAAAAGTAGTGAACAATCCGACTAGAATGGATGTATCGTGGCGACATTACTCATTTGTTATTAGTGCTAGGTAAATAATCAAAGATCTTGATAAGAAATTAAAGTATATTTGGCGTTTGGATGGCGCTTTTGTAAGAACCGAGATTCATCCATCGGTTTAATTTGTGCATGGTGCAAACTTTGATATTATCATAATTCTATCTTTGGTATATAGGACGAGATTTTTCAATTTAGTTGGCCTAAACAAGTTTTGGCGACTGATTGGGACCCCACACTTAAGTATTAATGGTTTAAACTAAAATGTGATTTAGATGATACTTGGTACAATGAGATTTGGCCAATGATTGATATTTGAATGGTTAATGCTTGAGCTTTGGTGTGAATGGTCATTGGGTGATCTTTGGTATGGATGATCCCATGTTTAATATTGGTTGATCTTTTTTTTTATAAATGATCCCATGCTTTGCCATTGGTTGACCATAACAAAGAACCCATATTTTAACATTTATTGACCTTTCTTATAAATGATCCAATGTATTACAATTGGGCGATCGTATAAATGAGACCCTGTTTTAACACTGATTGACCATTGTCATATTTTATAACCGAGGATTCCCCACTCAGTTATATAATCTCAATAATTGATATTCATCCAGTGATTCCTTCTATAATTGTTAAAGACGTACTTGATTCAAGCTTGCGACATAGTATTAAAAATGTGGTTTGTTATTTTATTTGTAAATACTTTATTCCATATTTTTGTATCATCCATTATTTTGTCGGAGATGCTGAGAATAAAACTAATTTTAATTCACACCTGCGTTGATTCCACAACAACAGCCCTTCATATATATAGTTATTATGTCAGCTCTTGAAATTAGCCAATCAGCGTCGATATATAGTGACGGTATATGAACCCTTATCATGCTGGCCTATTGGATTGACCAAATGAGAGTGGAGATCTACTGACAGGAGATGAGAGCATATTAGGCTCACATTGATTGACACCGACCCCATATTGAATGCCACAGGGGGTATATGGATTCATATGGGGTAGATAGACGCCATCTTGTTTTTCCTGGCACTCTGTCGCCTCGATGATATTTTCGTTGTATTTTGGCGCCAAGCAAAGGTATATATGTCGGAAATCATTTTCTAAGAATTTAAAGACATACATGTAGTATCATATACCAAAACATGCATGTGGTATATGTGAGGAATTCTAAAGACTAGTAAATTAACAATCAAGCTAAATTTGTTGCCCTATACTTCTGGTGATTAGCCATTGACTCAATGCTTTGACGTTCAGCGACCATGGTACGTCATTGTGACGTTACATAAGTTAATGGCCCTAGACGAAATATTTAACTTGCTATAATCTAATGAACCTCGTACAAGTAATTCAATTTATTACATATCTATCAACGTAATTCGCATGATCGCACGAGTTTCCAGGCGTGTGATAATTCTCAGAAGCGCACTAGTGCAATCTGTCGACGGAACTATTTCATTCAGTGTTGTTAGACTGGTTCTCGCAGTTACTATGTTTACTTTATCAATCACGATAATATAGAAAGAATAAGCGATCGATTGATGAGATGATTCATTCAAGTAGTTTCATTTCAAGAATAAGTTTGTCGAGGCACAGAATTTAATTTCAAACGCATCATTAAAGATGGGTCAAGGACACTCGCGGATAGACGGGCTCCCTGTCTGATTGTTGCGTTAAATCTAAAATGCCGTTAAAACTCAATTAAATTCACATGTTCTGTACCGGAGATGTACGATTGTGAGTCAACTTACTATGATACGGAGATATGTAATAAAAATAGAACCGCATGAGTGTCTGGATTTTGACGAATTATCACACTCGATTTGTTGGCGGAACGCGATACCTCTCGAGCGGGACTTCGTCCCGCACTCGAGGTATCGCTCCGCCAACAAATCTCGTGCGTTAATTAGTCAAAATCCAGACACTCATGCGGTTCTATCTATTTCTCACATGGAAAGCATGATAAAATCGTTACAGGATTCTTTGTTGCCGACTACGGTGACATATGAGTCTCAGCGAGATTAATATCGGGCTCGGCTAGCGCCTCTCCCGATATTGATACCACTTCACCTCACATGCCACCATATCCGACCACTAAGCGTCCCGTAACTTATAATATGCGGCCACGGTTTTCAGCATTATAGGTTAACCGGCAATTCCCAACCGAACATCTCTGGTAATGAGCTTCATGTTACCAAGGGAACCAAAAATCTCACACACCAATCAAGTGATCTCACAGACCGAACATCAAATTTAACCAAAACATGGCGGCGTATTTGAAATATTCGATGTCACAAGAAAATATATGATAACAACTCTCGTAAAATACCAAGAAGTTAGTCAGTTTAAGCTTGCGATGCAACACATAAGGCCCCGCCATGCCAAAACGTTATAAAATGGTGCATCCTTTGGTTAACCCTTTACCCAACAAACCGGCCAAAAACGGCCAAATAAAGCTGCAACAGCCTAAATTATCTTGGGTCTGTCTCAATAAAACCATACAAATATGGATATCATTGGAACCGGCTCATTGACCACATTATGATGGTTATGCCCTGTGCCAATGCATTCTCTTATATATGCGAGGCGACCTATGGTCGACTCGCATATATAAGAGAATGCATTGGCCTAAAAATATCTTTTTTTAACACTTTTTACCATTTTTTCTTACATTCTTTAACAATTTTATAATTTTTAATGTGTTAAGCCAATGCATTCTCTTATATATGCGAGGCGACCTATGGTCGACTCGCATATATAAGAGAATGCATTGGCACAGGGCCGTTCTGTTGGGTAAAGGGTTAAATGGATTGATAACAAATTTAAAATTCAAAACGTTTATGTATTCCATATCCACGGACAAACCTTCAAAATTCCATTCACATCCACTGAGAAACAATAGAGAAAACGCGACATAACACCCCGCTTACACCTTTTATATGGAGTCAGCCTCGTCTTTCACTTTAGTGTGTCCCAATATGTATTTGGCTGGTTTGATGCGATTCGGTATGATTATATGCTCGCATAGCGAGGTGATAACGGAGGGAGTACCGTATGCAGTTTGCAAAACCAGTGGTAATTTGACAGGTATTTGGGCTATATAACGTTAACTCATAATGGTAAACCGAGACCCATACGATTTTAGCTGGCACATTAACAGCTAAATATCTCTATGCTAATATCACCTTTGGGTGAAACGACTGGTTACTAAGGATTGATGGTTGTGTATAGGATCTTAGAGACAGTGGTTTTGTTGTATCCAGCGTACGCGCTGGTTCAAAATGTACTTTTTCCAAATAATAACATGTTTGTATAATTCGCTCAGTCGTTGCCAAATAATGTTGATATCTGGCCAAAGGTGATGGGTTTATGGAAAATTGATTCTGACAGTTGATAATGGCTATTTCTAAACATTTCATTTTGCATTTCAACATTTTCCAAGTGAAAATATTTGTTAGCAGTTTGCCAAATGTGAATTATTTTTTTTGCATTTGGCAAAGTTGCGAGCGGCAGCAGGAACCCTGGTTATTTCGCAGCCTCTGTCTCTAAATTATTATGGGAGTTGGCCCTTATAAACCATTCTACATGTCACACTAACTCAAAAATGCCATGCAGTCACTCGTCTCTATTGAGCTGAATGTGCATACATAGACCAATCCATTATTTAATAAATATGCGGAGTAGGGCCAATAAACCATGCTACATGTCATACCATCGCAACATGTGACACGCAGTCACTCGTCTCTATTGAGCTGAATATAAATTTTACATAAATATACCAATCCGTTAAATGCTCATTGACGAATAGTCCAAACATACGTTGAACCAATATTCGATCTGAAAATTTTTACAACAGCTAATAGGAATCCTTCTGCATCATATATTCGTCTGTCTGTTGTCTGCGTTCATGGCCATCCCTCTCCAGATGGACAATATACAATTCCAATATATATGTGACTACCTTCAGTTTCACAAAAGAATCAAACAGTAGTTAATGCAGTTATGTTGGGTCATGCTTGCTGCGTGCTATTCTAGTTTCGAGCAGACAGCTGTGGAGTTCAGCGACGTGACTTTAAAATAGAGCCTTATGGCGATTTTAAGCCGTATTTATTCATGATACTATTTTTGAACATAGTATCAAACAAGGGTTTCGCATCAAAGTTTTTTTTGCCCATAAGACTGCACCTGTTTGACAGAAAATCACTACAATTGGGCGAACTAAAGAGCCATAACTCAGAACTAAGGGCCACAACTCAGGTATATACAAGATGGCTGCCTGCGGCCATGTTTTTCATCGAAAATCGTTAACGTTCGATAGCTGCCATCTAGAGATGATCCTAAACAATGCTGTATTGTTTCAAAAACAATTCTCTAACAAATATGGGTTGCAGGATGTGCTGATGGATTTACATTTGAAATCCAAGATGTCTGCTGGCGGCCATGTTCTTTTTAACGAATTTCGGGAAAAAAGGAGGCTCCCACCTAGAGGTCACCCGAAGACGAATATGAAGTTTGGTGACGATTGGGTGAGAAATGTAAGATGTGCTAACGGATTTAGTCATACAAAGAGTAAAATCCAAGATGGCCGCTTGCAGCCATGTTTTTAAACATAATTCGGGAAAAAAATGGTAAGCACCCATCTAGAAGTCACCCCGAGGATTCATTTGAAGTTTGGTGATGATCCGATGAGGGCTATGCTGTGTAGGGTGTGCTAAAGGATTTAGTGATGCAAAGAGTAAAATCCAAGATGGCTGTCGGCGGCCATGGTTTTCGTCGAAAATCGCTCAAATTCGATAGCTTCCACCTAGAGATGATCCTAAACAGAAATGTAAAATTTAAAAAACAATTCTCCAACAAATGTGGCCTGCAGGGTGTGCCGATGGATTCACATTTGAAATCCAAGATGGCTGCTGGCTGCCATGTTTTTTGAAAAAAAATCCGTGAAAAAAGGGAGGCTCCCATCTAGAGGTCACCCCAAAGATCCATATCAAGTTTGGTGCCGATTGGATGAGAAATGTGACCTGTGAGGTGTGTTAAAGTCACTCAAAGAGTAAAATCCAAGATGGCGTCCTTGTTCGTCCCAATAATAATTTATACTATGATACAAGACAATTCAATGGTTACAACAACTAAATATATTTCATAGGCGACAATACTAACGTCTGTGTCATTTGTGCTGAAACCGAACCTATTTTCACAAAAAATCTCACACTCGGCATGCCTTGTACTCAAGCCGGATAGGTTCATCCAATGAAACCGATTAGCTGCGTTGTTATTTTCCCATTTAAATTTCGCTGCTTCCATGACAACCAAAGGTTCCGCAGTATATTCACATGTATAACATCCTACCACAAAGTTGTCCTTGGAGCCAAATGATGACAGCATCAAGCAAAGTACCAACCATCATGTATTTTTAGCTCAACTTGACAAAGTCAAGTTTGGGCGATTTTATATTGCCATAGGTTGGTATCCGTCGTCCGTCCGTCAACAACTTCTTCATCCGATCATCAAAAAACTCAAATGGATCCTCCGGTAACCTCTAGATGGGGGCTTATCATTTTTTTCTCCAAAATCGGTTAAAAAGCATGGTCGCCAGCGGCCATCTTTGATTTCACACTTGCATCCATGGGAACACCATGCAGCCCACAATTATTGGTGATATGTTTTGTAATTTTACAGGCATGTTTGGGATCACCTCTAGATGTGGGCTGTTTCGATGAACTATTTTCGATGAAAAACATGGCCACCGGCAGCCATCTTGGATTTTACTCTATACTTTGGGACACCATACAGGCTACACCCGATCGTTATCAAACTCCATGTGAATCCAGCTATAATTAGTTTGTAACCACTTGGAATTCGAATTGGATGAAAAAAATACGTTTAAATTTTACGTACATGAGAAGTTTATCGGGTTTTCAGACCTCAAATTCGGTTCTAAAGATTTCAATAACCAAAAACTAACAGGATAGTAAGTTGATTCTACAATTGAAAACATACATCAAAACCAAATAACGGTTCTATCTTTTTTGTTTTTTTTTTGCTAATTTCCATGACAGTGCATGTATGTTGATAGCTCACATTATTGTGTCATCCATACACGAATATAAAAGGTAAATACAATGATTTAAAGGGGGCCTGTGCATTAAATCCGGCCAATTATGGGACCTTCTCCTTTTGTACTCAACAGAATATATCAACCAATTAATGAATTTGAGCCATGGATTAGTGCAAAATACACTCATATGATCTATGAATAACACAACCAACATGGTAATTATAATGAAAATGAATTTATGACTTGAGTCATAAATTCATTTCCATTACAATTACCATGTTGTTTGCATTGTTCATAGAGCACACGAGTGTTTTGTGAACAAATTCATAGGTCAAATCAATTCATTTGTTGCATATATTCTGTTAGTATAAATGAGATGGTCCCATAAATGGCAGACTTAGTGTACAGTACCCCTTTAAGGGTCAGATGCACGTTTTGCCAAAATTTCCTGCTTGAGTGGACCACATGTATATATATATTAACATTTGTTTTCATTGGGCTGGAACATTTGTGACTACTTTATTCTTCATTATACTATTTTTAGCAGTTCTTGGTACCGAAAATGGACAAAAAATTAAATAATAATTTCAACATCTCAAATGTATAAAAATCCATTGTTTTTCGTCAGATAGATCCAGAGAAATTCTTTGTTGAAAATCTCTTGCCATTTTTGGCAGGATTTGTGCAAAACTTGCGCCCCCCCTTAATATGGGTGCAGGAGGTACCCTTTTCTCTTGTGGCACTCATATATCTGGCGAGTTTTGTTAGCGGCTTTGGTCAGGTGGAGATGACTCATATATTGCCTTTGTCTCGGTACTCGCACGTATGATGATACGAATGGGAGCAGCTTGCTCCAAAGGAGTATCAACTGACATTTTACTGATCTATTTATAGTTTTAAACCATTTGAAATTCGAATTTGATAAAAAAAAAAACGCGAGTCGCGATTTAATGCAAATCGGTGGCAGTTTGACAATGATAAAGTATAAATTATGCCGATAGATCATTACATATTTAAACCTGTCATTACCCGTCGTTATAATATGTCAAAATACCGGGACGATAGATGGGTATCAGCCACCATGAGGAATAATTCTTGTTACGGGATACGACGCGATGTTTGAGTTTGCCGACAAACTGTCAAACAGCCTACCATATGCAGATGATGTCACATACCCGCAACTCGAGGGCAAATGAACCTATACGCGGACTAAATATTGTCAAATTAATGCCGGTCGCATGGACTGAAATGCCAAGGTCGTTCAAAGCGCTTGCATAATTATGCTTGCCACCACTTTTGACTATATATGGACTATGGAATGCAGGGAATTCGGATTGAAGGGGCAGGGTCTTGGCTAGAAGATCTCCCTTAGGGGTAGGGGGTTAAAATAATACAATGCAAAAAAAAACAAAAACAAAAACAAACAAACAAACAAAAACATTCAAACTATCAAAAACAAAACAAAACAAAACGAAAGAAAAGAAAACAGACGGATTGCAATGTCGGGGGCCATTCTGTCTGACGCCCAGACGTTCACTTGAGGTTTTGCAGTGCCCAAAATTAAATATATTTAATTAATGGAGAATAAATTGAGCTGTTCGGGTGCAAGTTTTCGGAAATATCTCCTGGTCTATTATTGCCCACGTGAATTGCCATGGGATCATTTGATAAGTTATACATGTAATAAGTTGTGGTCCAAACTTCCATTGTTCTGCCAGCTCGTGTTCCATCTATCACTCTGATTCAATTATACATTGACCGTGTTGTGGTCGGGCAATTTGTTCAAGTGAAAAGTGTTCCAAATTGAGGTGTATATGTTGCTTATTGAATATCTTGGAAAGCGGACAACTAGACCAGCATGATGCCATGCATGGTGTTGTCGTTAATAATTAGTATGTACTGATATAACGCGTTTGATTGGAGTGAAGGATTTATTGACTGTAAGCAAGACTTCCAGATGTCATATACCTATACACGGAATAAATCTTGTCATGTTAGGACGTGTGAAGAAAACAACCACATTTGGCAAACTGTGGCACTCCCAAACATTATATGTCAGTGTGCCACCAGTTTTGAGCATATATGAACTATGCATGGGATGCAGGGAATTCGGATTGAATGGGCAGGATCTTGGATAGAGATAAATTTTGTCCCGGGTGTGTTTGCACATTTACGCATTCTTTCTCTGATACGAACAGAATTATCCCTTTGACAATTGGCGATATATCAGTCATGCAGGGACGTGGATATATAGAGTATTTGTTGGGAGTATTGGTCGAACTTAGAATTTCCAACAGATGTGCATAGACAAAGCATGTGAGGCAAAGGAAGATAAAAACCGGATAAAAAAACTGAAATGCACGCAATAGGAAAGTGCATAACACAGCATACACGCTAAAAATAATAATTTAGCACACACCACGTGCAAAAAAAACTGTTTAATTCCGTAGGGGCGGGAGCTATATATGGATACGACTCATCATACGAGCATTTATTACTTAAAACAGCTCCGAGAGGTGCATGTACAGACACCCGTTCTGCACCGCCCACGTACGAAGACCAAATTCCCAACTTTAGGGAACTTGATACAATTTGTAAGCCCCCGCCTTGAGTTGAAAACTTTCTAACAGCTTGATATTTGCAACCGAACACCCCCTATGGTTGCGAATTTTACAACTGATGGCCATTTCAGTCCAACAATTACCGATAGTTGAGCAATATTCGACTATTGGCCTGAAATAATGAAATTTGACAGTTAATATTGTTTTGAAAATAAAAATAAATAGAGGATCTCACATGAGTTTCTATTTTATACGGAATTTATCAACCGAGTTCACTAAATTCGATTTGAGCCGAGGTTTACCGAGGCTCAAATAGAATTTAGAGGACGAGGTTGATAAATTACGTATAAAATAGGACGAGTGTGAGATACCTTTTATCACATGATCAAATAAACCCGAAGCAACGCGAAATATTCATCGAAAACAACAATCACAAACTACAGCGATCGCAAGTTATTTGAAGAACGCCGTGACGTCATCGCACGCGCTGATATTAAACGTGTCTATTACCGATAATTATGAAACTGCTTTTATGGCCAAATTATGTGATAAAAGACCTTTCATCCTATTTCGTTCTGAGATGTCCAACTAAATTTATGTTCTGTCAGGCATGTTACATGTATATCCAAGTGTTAGTAATGTTGGTGAAAGTTGGGGGTGGGGTGTGGGTGACAATTTGTTGCAAAAGACCGATTTATCAATATTATATGCCGAAGTCGTGAACACATTTGCCGTAATCACGGAGATCATACAAAATTATACCAACTTTGAAAGCAAATTTGTACGGACACGAAGAACCGGTGTTGATTAAAACAAATGAAAAATATAAAAATGGGATTGGAGGACAAATTCTTTGGGTAGGACATGATCATTAATGGTCTTGCACAATACACAACCATGTTGTGGATAATAGATAACATATACTGTGTGGGAGTGGCATATATAGTTAGCAGGATGGTTGTTTTCTTCACACGTCCTAAAATATACAGAATATTTCAACAAACAATATGACTTGATAATATAATTACTCAGAGGTGTAGACACACGCGTATATATATCCTTGCTGTCACATTGTAACTCACATGGGTTGCGTTTCAAGCTTAATGGTTGTTTTCTTCACACGTCCTAAAATATACAGAATTCAACAAACAATATGAGTTGATATTATTACTCTGATGTATAGACGCACGCGTATATATTTCCTTGTTGTCAACATTGTAACGCACATGGATTGCGTTTCAAGATTCGTATAATAATATACGTAATTGCAGACATGAAATATAAAAACATATCAACGGTGAAAATTTTCGATCCGATGTTTGATCTCCCCTTCATACTGTTCAAAAACGAGGTTGGTGTCTGCTCATATGTGAACGAATACGAACTGATTCGACTTCACAAGGTGACCTGTGGTTTACTCCGTCGTTCATGTAAGCATGCATGCATCTGTAACTTTACAGCGTCTGAACCTCTCGATTGTCGTACTCCGCGGAGAACTATAACGCGTGCAAGGTGCTTCCACGCATGCGTCCTTTGAGTTATTCTTGAGAGAAATTATATCATGTACCCGAACATTTGTAAATTGGAAAATAGATACATCTGGTTCGTAAAGTGTAAGAAATGTTTAACCAACAATTAAGTAGTATGAGACCACATAAAATAAAAAAGCTCATAACAGTAATTGAGTATTCTGTATTGATTTGAAGTATAAAGTCTATTAACATTGACGAAAAATTCCGCCACTGGATCTGAGCGTAAAGTCAACAATAGAAGAGTAAGGGGACGTAAACCAACATCTATCACTATACCTATATATACCACAAGCTGGTTTACGTCGAAGGAAACATGGACTAACCAGGCTGGTTGTGGGTATCTTTTGGTTACAAAGATGACTCCTAATATGGGGGTCTGTGTAATGTAAAGGACGAATGAGGTTTGACTGCTTATGTATACAAGAAAAAGCTGTTCTTTTACTTCAGCCTTAACGTTACATTGTTTCGCAGAAAATTCGCCTTATCTGGCTGCAGTGTGGTGAGAAATGAACGACACACACATTATAAAATGGACATGCCCAAACTGTACTACATGGGGACAGGCCATGTCTTCTTGGTCCACAACATATGCTGTTTCGGACCGAGTGTCGTTCCGTTACTCTTCTATGATAGAATTTACGCCCATAATCGTGGATGGGAGCAGAGGTCCGTTGAATACCAAAACAACCAGATTCATAAGTAAACAAAGCCTTGTTTTCCAGAGAATTTCGATTTGTCAGATGATTACACACAATCAGGGGGTCACGCGAATGCCCAGGCTTCACGTGTAAATATAGTACCGGTACGTCTTTTCAGTGAAAGTTTGTAACAGAAGAGTAAAGGGACGAGACTCGGTCCAAAAACAGCATCGACCTAACCGATATCCCAAGCTCTTGTGGACCGAGAAGACATGGTCTACATGGGCAGTGCGATCTATGCAATTCCTTAAGTTGTTATACTACTGACATTTACCCGGAATTAGCTTTAAAATGTCTGAGAAGAATAAATCGTGCAATAAATCGTAACATTTCTTCACTCTAAAAAACGATAAAAGAATCAAAGACTCACATTCTGAAATTCCAAAATTATATTTAAAAATACTGCAGTAGATATCCATCTAGGCATAAGCCTGGATATAGTGTGTCTGACATTTGCAGAATGATGAGGTACCCAGAGGGTGAATTTTGAGACACTATCCTGCACAGCGGGCTAGCGTCACAAATGTCACCCTCCGGGGACATTATTCTGCTTTGAGAGAGAGAGAGAGAGAGAGATGTTTATTCCTCCAAATATGGAGACCATTATGGTACAATATATATATATATATATATATATATATATACAAAAGTTACATGAAGACATATATATACACATGCAATATAATTTAACTTGAGAAATTCATTGTGGGAATGATATACTGCAAGACAAGATGTTTAAGACATATATATAGTGAAGTATCCGATATGATGTCTTCATCATAAAACTTAGTCAGAACACAGGATGAAAATAAACCTCACACATCGCTTGAAAAGACGATATTCATCACAAATCAGTTCAATTTGCATTGGGATACACCCGCCTAGGCAAAACGCGAGGAATGTATCGCTATTCATGTTGTCAAGAAAGGTAAAAGTTTCAATTCCAAATATGTCAATCAGTGAATACCAAAATGTGTTCCGTACCATCTGTGCAAACTCAGATGTACACTCGAGATATCTATGAAACAAGAGATTTGAATATGTTTGGTTGCAGCGATTGCATTGAGCGTCATTGTCATACGTGGTTTTGGTCAAAAATTAAGGGATATAGAAACCTACCAGAAGGGTAAAGGTAACCAAAACAATGTTAATTTGAGACTATAGATACTTCCCAGAAGATGAGACCTAAGCAGAAATGTTTACAAAGAGGAATAATTTTGTGATACTTGCCCGCTGATGTGCGGGATATTGTCACTTAACTTCCACCATCTGGGGACCTCATTCTGCGAATGTCAGACACACTATATCCATGCCTGTCTAGGAAGAATTTCATGAATATTTGCCAAGAATTATAGCCAGCTGTGCAATGTGAACGCAGCCTTAGATAATCTTCACTCAATGCAGAGAAGACATATCGTTTTGCGATGGCATGCTCTGAGTGATCACCAAGCCGAGATAATGCCGGTCTCGTTCAATATGATTCACGCATCCCCGTCCAATATTGAAGGCAAACATGCGGCTAGACCGCTTCCCTTTAAGATTCCGATATTGATTACGTCACAGGTGAATGTCGTCTGCAAGCAATATATTGGTGATGCATTTCGGATTATCCGTATCTATCGATCTTTTCTAAATGTTTCGACGGCAGTCGTTTTCCCTAATGCCAATGCATTGTTTGAGATACGTCAGATTTGTCTAGAGTGTGGCATAGCGGTACTCACACGTTGCATTTATTCCAATGCCCCATGCACAGATTGGTATATATATCGATAAACGTAGATACGCATAAATAATTGTTGACCCACGGAACGACAGGCTGACTTGGTTTATGCAATATTGTAACCGATATAGATGTGTACTAATCCTTCAGTTAAAGATTCACAATCCGATTCGATGGACCCCATATCATCCGATTCCAACAACATCATTTCTTGAAATGCCGCTTCAGTTATTAGAATCGAGAAAATAAAAAATAATGCTAAAGACTGTTAACTGTAGTATAAAATTGCCTAAAAAGTGCTATTATATCAACATTTTCAACACAATTTGATATCGAGAGTATGTCGATCGATCGGCTCGTCGAATATTTGCCAGGCCGCCAAATATTCCAGGAGGTGAAAAATAACAGATTTAAAAAATCGATGTCTGATAACTGTGAGCTTTGAGGGTGCCATGGATTCCTATAGATTCGAATCAATGTTTTACCACCGAAGCCAAAGAAATAGTAATTTAGGAGCTTTAATTCGGAGTGTGCATCTTTAAGACATAGCATGAGACAAACACTCCTCCCCTAGAATCCGGCATCCTAGTAACCCTTTCCATACTAAATGGAATCTCCCAGTGAGTTAAAAAGTGAATATCGATATGGTCTATTATTGATCTGGGGGATAATAAGGAAACACGGCAGACGACAGATTAATAGAGGTGCAGAAGGGCTAATAAGTCCAACACACGACCTATATGGTCGTCTGTTTAAGTTATTATCTGAACATTTCCTATGGGATAACTACTCAAAAATAACGCATTAGACTAGAAAAGGTAAAATGATTATATAAATATATGGGAGTATATTTTGAAGAAAAACAAACATTTTAGATAGCCA
The DNA here is from genome assembly GCA_032622095.1 of Siphonodentalium dalli. Classification (NCBI taxonomy): domain Eukaryota; kingdom Metazoa; phylum Mollusca; class Scaphopoda; order Gadilida; family Siphonodentaliidae; genus Siphonodentalium; species Siphonodentalium dalli. The sequence goes on from CP136066.1 coordinate 174,584,286, forward strand.
CGTGCATGGCGGTTTGCGCTCCAAAATACACCTTATAATATTCGGTTTTTAATTTTTCCTGGTATCGATATGTCGATAGATACCTTAACTACATTCTACAAAAAAATCATTGCATAACATTGCACAACGTGTTCAATCGTATCTGAACTACATTTCTAAAGACGCATTGGAGTCATAAAAAATACAACTTCGAACATAATGTACGGGCCCCGTGCAAAAACTGTGCCAATTGTATATGACCTATCACTAACTCGCGGCCATTTTGGATCCACCAGGTCCGGTTCCGTGGTTTTACGTAACTTTCCATATATGGAAGTCATGAATAATTAAAAAGCTCCATATATGGAAATGCTACTCCAAACCTTTGACCTGTGGCACTGAAACCACGGAACCGGGGCTGGATGAATCTATGAAACCACGGAACCGGACCTGGTGGATCCAAAATGGCCGCGAGTTAGTGATAGGGCATATGGAATCAGGGAGCTAAATGTGTTCCAGAGTCGGGGAGCGAGTACACCGCTAAAGGTGAAGGTAACTGAAGAATGACCTTCACCTGATACACGTGACACGTTATTAAAGGATGACATCGTGTTTATTTGATTTGTACATCATATCTAAATAATTTAAACTGGTGAATTAATGGAGGAATGGATTTTTGTGAGTGGGAAATTGATTTAACTAGCTGCTGTAGTTCTGGGTTTTTCCAGACCAAATTTGGCTGTGGGATAGCCCTGTCGTACACTTGGGGATTTATTTAAAAAAGTAAACACATGACCTATGATTTTTCTTGCAGTTTCGTGATCAACTGGTGTCAATCTAGCTGGGTAAACACCACTGGAATAGCCTGTAGGCTTAAATTAAGATAATTCGGTCGAAACGTTAACACTGTCGCCTATGGGAAACCCTTTAGTTCAGTGATTCCATATGCATGCATTGGCATTCTGGAATCGGAAGCGGAATGTCAGGAAAAGGTATATTGCGTTATCTTAACATGAAACTATTAAACAATTCACATTATGTAGTACCATAAACGTTTCAGACCGACGACAGTTCTAGGATTTCTACCCATGGTCTACAGTTGCAATTTTTACGCGACCGCTGACTAAAAAAAAATAAACCGGCACAAACGAAACGAAACGATATGAAATTTATCGAAAAACATAAGAAACAAAACACGTATCCTCAACGCAAAATCGACGAATTTGTTCCGAAATCTTCCGCGGAGGTATGTTTGGAGATACCTATTACTGAGTTTACATAATTGTTAGGTTCGAACTAGCCATGCATATAGATAGATAGTTTAATGACATAAAACGTCCACACGAGACCGATGTCAAAATAACAAATATATATAACAATGTCAACAATGATTCAACATAATATATATATATACTATAGTAACTAATTACTAATTATCTCAGTAGAATTTGACCTTTCTTTGAAAAATGTCCGGACCATGTTGCAGATTATGTTGCACGTATGGGTGTCGTTGTTTTGCATTATGTATTGGAATTTTTGCCCATCATTCAATCCAATAAATTGATCACTCGTCATCCCTGTCTCATAGAAGAAGTGTTTACGCATATTATCATATGTGTTGCAGCGCACAAGGAAGTGTTTTTCATTCCCAACTCCATGTTACATTTCCTACAAATTCTTTCACCAAGTGACACTTTTGGCTTCTTAAACGAACAAAATGCATAATGCAAAATGGAAATTTAATTCTCGGCAACCTATATATACAATGCTTTGGATATCGGCCCTATAATTTATGCTAGCTATCGGCATCTGGGAATTAATTACATTTACCATGTGCCTGAAACTTACGAAACAACCAAGTGAATTAATGCTTTATTTCTCGAATATATATACATAATAATAACCCGATTTAATGGTGATTTCATTCAACTATTGCATAACGTGTTCACTCGTTGTTGTGTATCCTATTCGTTCGGGTGTATGCACCTGGGCGTAAGATGTATTCATCAAGTCATGAATCACACGGAAGGTAAATAATCTGTGACTGGTTCGAGGCTATTCGCACTATCGTCGTCAATGGTTTGCGGTGACAAAATGCTCATTGACGTGTGTGTCACCTATCCGGTTTATTCCTTGGTGCAACCACAATTTTCATGCAACCGGCACACATATACCCACAGAAATTTAAATTGCAGATAATGTTTGACACTGCAAGTTTTGAGGACATGAGTATTGCATATCAGCAGAAATAACATTTAAATGTGCATTATCCGAATTAACGCTTCCAAATTACTATTGATTTGGCTTCGGCGGGGGGGGGGGGGGGGGGGGGTGAAAAAAAAAATTCCGGCACGTATGCCGGGGTGGGTGGGTGGTCAAAGCCACCAACAAGCAATTTTTTCCGCAACTAAAAAATAAATTTCCTGCTTGTTTTTTAGTGTTTTGGCAATGAGTTGGGCTTCAAAACCACTTTGAATGAGAGAAATAATGTAATTCTAACTGGTAAACTGACTGCAGGCAGTTATCGTGTTGTATTTTGTTGCAAATATTGAAATCCAAGATGGCCGCTGGCAGCCATGTTTTTTTGGCCGAATGACCTCAAAATGACTCATTCCTATTTACATGTCCATGTTAACATCCATGATAAATAGTATGCACAGAAATTCATATACAGCTGTTTACAGTGAATTTCCCCCCGCAAATCTCTGTTTTAGTGTTAAAAGGGGGGGTGGGTGTCAAAAAATGGTCGGAAAAAACTGCCGAAAACGGAAAAAAATTTGGCGGTGGGGGGTGGGTGGGTACAAAAAATGATCGAAAGGGAAAAAATGCCATACGTGCCTGAATTTTTTTTCCGACCCCCCCCCCCTGGTTTCGGGGGTAAAAATATTTTATTCGAGTCGAGGAACCCACCCATCAAAGCTCAGAGTGGTTAGATATCGATTTTTGAAGTTTGTTATTTCTCGAGATGTGCAATTATTTGTGGCCCAGAATGACGTCGTCAAAATGACGGTCTCGGACAAAATTGCGGACGAATTATGGATAATTCTAAACTCAAGTGGTAATACTGCCAAATTTCGTGATACTCAAGTGATAATACGGCCTTATTTCGTTGAACAAAATATTGATCAATAAAATGTTTTGGGAAATTTGATACCATAGTTGACAGTGGTTAGCATTATTTTGTTGAAATTAATCGATTCTGATAACTGAAGCGCATTTTGAAGAAATGTTGTTGTTGTATCTTGATGATATGGGGACCGTCTGATCGGATTGAAAATACCTTTAAAATGAGTCACAAAATGAAACTGATTCGTGTTAGAAGAAAATAAAATTTGGGATATTCGTGAAATTGATATGCTTATGCAGTTGAAGTGAAGTGGGTACATTTTCGACAAACTTCCATCATCGACCACCAATGTCTATAGAATTCAAGCATGTTTTCCAATTATACTCACTTCAATATTTAGATAGTGTGACGTCATTGGATTTTACTTTAAGTTTAAACAAATTTATTAAGCTAAACTGAGCTTAAGGGATCGGAGCACAAGTTACAATTCGAGGTCTTAATGTACATTTAATTAAAGGTCATTCTTCAAATCTCTTGGTAGCATTGATGTATGACTGTATTATCTAAAGTCTATCTTAAATAATTCAGTATTAATTTAATAGGAATCGTTTGGGTCCCTGAAAGTACTTTTTCTGTTGTTAAGACTCTTATACCAAGGCGATCAAAACGATCAAGCATGATTTGTCTCTCTAATAAGTACAGAGGACACATGGAAATGAAATGAAATGCTGTTTATTCTTGGTATCCACAAGTACAAATAAGGGATGGGTGAATATAATTATGAAATTTATCAAAATTTAGATTACTACAATTATTTCGCAGTCTATACGTATACAATGAAATATATTGGATTTTCGATCTCCCACATTAAACCATTCCGGTGGTTTAATAACTAAGATTTTCTCTCATACCTTTGACACGAGCTGATTTGTTGTTTCAAGTTTCCTCGTTTCGTCCGGAATCGAATTCCACTGTTTTTGGAATTTTACTGTTTCATTGAGTAAAGTCATATATATATATATTGGTATTCCAAAAAATTGCCCCTTTCACTCAAACTTACTATTTTGAATTTTATTACTACTATATTGTTAGCTGATAAAAAAAACCCTGATGTAAAATCCGTATCCCGTATGTACAAATCGTGTTGGTTTGAGACTATTCAGCCATTTTTCACTGTACATAGTCAATGGTTTTGTGGTCGCAAAATGTTCATTGAAGTATGTGTGTCACCTCCAGTTTAATCCTTGGTGTAACCGCAATTTCCATGCAATCGACACACAAACTATCGTATACCAACATAATTTAAAGTCTCACATAATGTTCGCACAGACAAGTTTGTATGACATGAGCTTTGTATATAAGAGGAAATAGCATTCAAAATCAGGCACAAAAATGAAAATGATTCGTGTCAGAAGAAAATAAAATTTGGGATATTCATGAAATGGATATGCTCAGTACTAAAGGATTCTCCCAGTCAGTTAAAGGTCCACTTAATTTTCGTACCCCAGATCACATTATATAAAATATGCCATATCATATACCATTTGAAAGAGGAAGCTCCAAAACATTGTATTTTCAACTTATTCGGTGTAATAAACTGTGAATATGTTGTTTTTGTTGAGATATCGACGTCTGTTCTTTGCTAAGGTTTCTGCAAAAAAAAAAGTCGATTATTTTCAACGGAAGTGGAATAACTCTTTATATTTAGATATAGTGTTATTCCCCTTCCATTGGAAATAAACTGCAGTTTGAATTCTGTTGCATTCTGGGAGCTATAACGGGGGAAATGATTTTTTGATTTGAGCTATTTTCTATTACTCTATGGGCACCTTCTCAGACACAGACGTTTCAAATGGTGATGAATTATAGTATTTAATCATATTTTATGGCATAGATTGTTATTAAAACCGTATATCAAGGCACTATAAAAATATAATGGGTGACTTTAAAAATAGTACATTGGAATGGTCGATTATTCATTTGATGGGATGTTATAAGGTGATAACAGCAGACTATAGACAAATAAAAGTGTAGAAAGAAAGAGTCCTATTTATTGAGGGTAATGTTTAGATAACAATTCAACAACTGTTGAAATTATTATCCGAACAGTTCATGTGGGATAACTACTCTGAATGATGCTTTAGCAAATACATAGTTATATCCTAGAACAGGAGCTAACTCTCTACGACGTATTGCCTCTACAATTTGCGGGCAATTTTCCAGCGTGTGAACGTACTCTAAGGGTTCAGCTGGCGAAGAAGTATGACTGTACGTTTTCACTGATAAGTATACGGCGTACCAGGAAGATTTTCCCGTGCGACACTTGGACTCCACCGCTCGCACAGTATATATTTATCACACAAGAAGTGTATTGTTCAATTGTTATAGGTTTCAATTGGTCTGTATCTACATTAGTTAAATGTGTTAGCATAACAATTATATATATTAATTGCGCAGATCGAACATTTTCAAGCGAGGAATTAACGATTTTAATTGCATTTTCTTCCTATGATTGACTCTGACTTTGAAATCTTTGTTGGGCGGCATGCAGTTCGTAATCAATCACAGCAACACATTATTCAACACAAGGGATAGTGACTGTGAGAAAGAAAATCTGTCCATGAGAATGTTCAGTGCAACTGAGCAATATCCCTCAGGATAGTAATTTAGAGGTCATTAAAGCGTCACATACTCTTCGTTGAATAAACTTGTTAGGGAACTATACACGTCGATGTGCTCTTGCTAATTAAAGGTACGCAATCCGATCAGACGGTCCCCATACCATCAAGATACAACAACACTTCACTTCAACTGCGTGAGCATATCAATTTCATGAATATCCCAAACACGAATCAGTTTCATTTTTGTGACTGATTTTAAAGGTACTCAATCCGATAAAGCGGTCCCCATATCATCAAGATACAACAACAAAAACATTTCTTCAAAATACGATTTTAGTTATCAGAATCGATTTATTGCAACAAAATAATGCTAATCGCTGTTAACTATGGTATCAAATTTCCCAAAACTTGTTATTTATCAACATTTTGTTTAACAAAATATGGCCGATTTATCACTAAAGTATCACGAAATTTGACCGTATTACCACTTGATTTTAGAGTTATCCATCTTCATCCGCAATTTTGTCCGAGACCCTCCGTTTGACCACGTGTTTCACGGCCACATATTATTACACATCTCGAGAAATAACAAACTTCAATAATCGGTATCTGATCACTCTGAGCTTTGATGGGTGGGTTCCTCGACTCGAATCAAATATTTTTTACCCCTGAAGCCAAAGAAATAGTAATTTAGGAGCGTCTGATAGGATTGAGTACCTTTAAGAAAGGATTAGGTGATCAAATTTCCAAATAAATGCCCGGAGGATGTCCACCCCTGGTCATGTGGTCCTGCTAGTCTGCTATGATGTTGGAGGTCCTGTTGAATTGATATGATGCTGTCAGGGCAAACTGATGTCGTTACGAAAGAGTACCGTAATTTTGTATTAAATTGTCATTTTCGCGGTGTTTGGGTAATCCGATCGATTTGCGAAAAACCCAGCGTCTATATGAAACATTTAACCCTTTACCCAACAGAAGTGCCCTGTGCCAATGCATTCTTTTATATATGCGAGTCGACCATAGGTCGACTCGCATATATAAGAGAATGCATTGGCTTAACACATTAAAAATTATAAAATTGTTAAAGAATGTAAGAACAAATGGTAAAAAGTGTTAAAAAAAGATTTTGTTTAGGCCAATGCATTCTCTTATATATGCGAGGCGACCTATGGTCGACTCGCATATATAAGAGAATGCATTGGCACATGGCATAACTGTAACTATCACAATGTGGCCAAGGAGCCGGTTCCAATGATATCCATATTTGTATGGTTCTATTGAGACAGACCGAAGATATTTGAGGCTGTTGAAGCTTTATTTGGCCGGTTTTGGCCGTTTTGTTGGGTAAAGGGTTAAGAACATATATATACACAAATATACAGTACATGCACGCACAACCTCCGGTAAGCCCCGATAGTAATCATAATAATATCGAGACGACCCGGCCCTCGTTCTAACATACTATATATGGCATGAAGCAATATATATATCCTATATCTTCGAGCCATATATATCTTTTACATTTTGTAGAAAATAGATATCATACCGCGCAGTACATTGCCACGTTTTGCAAAAAATATGACATTGGTGTACTCGAATGTGTAACCCCCTACACCCACAACGAAGGCCCTGATCGCGTATCACAGTCGCTTAGTCGAATACCTCAGGAATTATATTTCAGAGATATCAAATTTTGTATATTAATTTATGAGAGCCGGTATATACGACACATAAATCGTCTATACACTAGTGAGTTTGCCATTCAGAGATAAGCAGAAACCAATTCATCACGGATTTGCAAACTAAGGGAGGTAATTACCATCTGATGTTCCTGACAGGTCTATTATTGCCCATATGAGATTTGATAAATTAAATATCGAGTTTATGCAGATATAACTAAGCCAGGATTAAAGAGATACCAGAATCGCGTGGTCCCGTCAATATTGTGTATTATACGGCGTCATATTGACTTCCATCAGATGGTGCCGATGGTTCCCTAATGGGTGGTCGATTTAATTTTGTTCGATAATTACTGGTGGCGTATCACTTCTGCGAATTTTGTGTATTGCTTCAGAGCATAGCATACTAATTTGGGTCAGAGAGACTAATTATCAGGAGCTTTTATCACTAGGACATATGTTTTATTAAATTCTTGTCTATAAAATAGCGGAAAAAATACCGAAACTTAGATCTGCATCTCTTAAAATCCAAAGTGAAATACGATTTCGGTATTTCACTGTAGCTTTCGTTATTTTACTATTTTTTTATTATAGAAATTTGGGTCAAACAGTTGTTTCTTTCCGAGTATTGTTCAATTTGTTGTCCTACCAAAAGTGAAAATGCTGCATAATTTAGCAACTTTGAGCATTAATAAGGCCTATATAATATAAAGAATACCTATATTTTCTTGTTTGAACACATGAAACATCTCATCAGTGTATGGAAAGCAGCCGCTTGGGAAAATTCGATTTTTCTTTCCAGACACGCATGAGGTATTTCGGTATTCAAACAAAGACTGTAGGTATTCTCTATTTCTCAATTATTGTCCACGAACTGAGACACAAAACGTGCTCTTTTTATAACATTACAACATTTTCTTTTATTGGAAATCTATCTTTAAAAACACCTTTTAAGTGGAATATGTGCATGTACCACCAGATGTTTCTATGTGTATTTCGTTTTAATAATCTTGAAATCTATTTGATTTGAGAGGAGGAACACACCCTTCAAAGCTCAGAGCTATACTGGAATTATATTTCTATTTTTGAAATCTATTAAGTTTGTACACATCGAATTGTTGCTAGCCTAGCAAAAACGTCCACCCTACACCCCGCGGGGATGTGGTTCTCGACTAAAATCAAATAATTGTTCATCCCGAAGCCAATTAAAGATGTATAGTCCGATTAAGCACTCCTCAATTACTATGTATCTGGTTTCTGGGGGTAAACAATATTTGATTCGAGTCGAGCAACCCACCTATCAAAGCTCAGAGTTATTAGATATCGATTTTTGAAATCTATGATTGTTCACGATTGAGACTTATTAGTGCCCCAGTAAAAAGTCGACGGTATCGGACCAAATTCCGGATGAAGATGGATAACATTGTGATAAATAACACGTTTCGTTCAATTTTATACTATAGTTGACAGTGGTTATCATTATTTTTGGGCAATTAATCGATTCTGAGAACTGAAGCGGCATTTCTAAAATATGTTGTTGTTGATGGGGACCATCGAATCGGATTGAGTACCTTTAATCAGTATTCTGGTGGTGTTTAATCGGGCAGGGCATCTTCAATTCACCTCCCAATTTTAGACTGTCAGTGAAACCAGGTGAAATTGTCGGGAAATTCTAACTTATAGCACCCGCTATGTTTGCAAACATTCCAACTGATGATCGTTTCAGTATATATGAAAGTTTTAATGAGGGTATAGAAAAACATTTTGAATCTTGACTAGCAGCGATAGTTGTTATATTTTTCTTGGCATGGTAATAATAATGATCGTTGTATTTATAGAGCTGATGAATATCTGCGGTATACGTCTTCATGTATAGACATTAGCTCCTATATATCCATCGGGCTCCTCAAATCCAATAGTCCACTCATGGTATATAAAGAGCCTTTTTTTGGCTTCGTTGATTATTTACGACGAATATAACCAATTAAGGCTCGTTCCACGTTCATACTTATCTGTCGTATTACTTTAAATTGCACGTTCTTATGTGGTCTTCGTGAAATATGTTTAAACCATGCATGCATGTGCACGTGAAGTGGGAAATTGGCCTACTGCGTTTTACGTATTTTGTGTTGAATCGACAATCATATAAACAAATTCATGTTGAAAAGACTATATTATTTTCTTAGCATGTTATGTATATGTTATTTCATGTTCCCTAGTATTATAGAGCTGCACATAACGCATTCATTGATTCATTCATCTTTAAGGAGGCGCCCCATTAGTGAATTTTCAAAACATCTCAATTTCAATTTTCAAACTATGAATTTGAAGGAAAAATCATTATCATTTATGACCAATGTATGCTTTTGTACTATAACAACACCTGCTTACCCCCACAATGTGGGAGACATGATCTTATTATGTAAAAAAAAAACGTTCTACACAAACAGGGAGCCGTATTTCTTTTGAAAGAGAAAGAGACATTGCTTATCGAAATTATGGTTGACATGTGGGCTCGTACAACACTCGTTCATGTGAATATACAATTAAATTATGGTGATCAATACATTTTGAAATTACAAATTCTTGGTGCTTTGTTTTGTGCATAATATCTATTTTGGTTGGGCGTTTTATTTTGTCAAAGTAGGGGTTAGGTGGGGTTAGTGGCTGGGTGGGGAGGGGTAGTCAGGGTGGGTACACAGATTCGGTGTGTATTATTGTATGTGCATGTATAATATCTATGTGACATGGGGCCCAATACAAATATATAATGGGCATGGTGGGCGGGTGGTGCATGGCTACGATGGGGATACGGATTTATGTTCCCTTAATTTTGTACATAATATATATCTAGCACGGAGAAAAGGGTGTGAGCGACAATCTCGATCAAGTTGTGAGGTTTGAAAGCATATATATAGTGCCTGTATAATCAAATCCAGTCGTAAGTCGTGATTTTTTTTACCCTGTGCCAATGCATTCTCTTATATATGCGAGTCGACCATAGGTCGCCTCGCATATATAAGAGAATGCATTGGCCTAACAATTTTTTTATCATTTTTTTAAAATAAATGTTTCTTACAATTTTTAGGACATAAAATAAAAAACATCCATTACCCTGCAGGGAGCCCCACACATATATACAAGCATATAGAAGAGTGTCGTCTGCTCATGTTTGTCTGGGGCTCTGTATGGTGAAATTATAAAATTGTTAAAGAATACAAGAAAAAATTCTTAAAATTGTAAAAAATTGTTAGGCCAATGCATTCTTTTATATATGCGAGGCGACCTATGGTCGACTCGCATATATAAGAGAATGCATTGACACAGGGTAAAAAAATCCCGACTTACGACTGGATTGTATATGGCAGGTACTGGCTCAGTACCGTTTGGGTATTCATTCTCCAATGTGCGTGAAATAATTCTCATTTCTTATAAAAATGGCCATGTATCGATCGGAAAGGCACATTGAGATTCATTCGCGATTTTTTGCCCGTGTCGGGGTTAGAACCCGCGCCAACCTCGTCTATAGTCCGGACTATACGATGATCGCATCCACGAGCCAACATCGTCGGCTACCGGGACATCCTTAAAAAGGAAGTCCTTTCTCGGGGAGTTGGGAAGCGTATCAGTCTGAATATGGGTTCGGAGTGTGACATAGAACGGGTCTATCCTGCATGTTATATGCCAGAAAAATGCACTTACTATGAAATGTTATGCATGACCACGCGATTAGACTTCAAAGTATCATTTCATATCATTGATATTATATTCAAATTTCACGGAAGAACAGCCATATTGTTTAAGCGACTGGAATTGCGAAGATATAAACTGTCATTAAATTTCACGGAAGAACAGCCATATTGTTTAAGCGACTGGAATTGCGAAGATATAAACTGTCATTATTCGGATATAAAATAATAAACATATCCCGTTGGAACACAAATGTCGAGGAAAGTCCTATCGTTTATTGCTTTGCGTTCTCGCGTTGTCATTTATTTCTAGTGTATACACTGATTGGTGCAGGATTTATATAGGTAATCGATCACCTAGTGCACACACGTATTGCGCAGGACGTCAGTCCACGTGTACTTATAGCTTTAGGTCTAAAGTCAATAGAACGTCCATGATCATGGGCGTGACTGGGAATCTCAGTTGCTTGGGGACGTCCACCTTGGAATTTCAAACTGCACCCCCTTGAACCATACTCATATTGCCATTATTATTTCAGTCCAAAAATTGATCGGAAGTACACGAAGGTATTGGGAAATATACAATTTTATTATCCATCCCTTAACTAACACTATTTCTGATTGGGGAAAGAGCCGTCACATGATAATCCGGGAGGGTTATATTTGACTCCCGAAATTCATATTGGACTCCAGAAATTTATGTATTGGACTCGAATCGAGTCCAATATGACTTTTATAAAACAATATCGGGACACCGCGGGTGACGTCATTTGGATAAACATAGATGGATAATAAACATGTCATTAATACAATGTTGTGTTCAGTATGTGTTGTTCTTGTACGAGTCCAGGTCGTGGTGAAAAGTCATGACTTTTCACCATGACTTTTCACCACAACCTATAGACTCGTACAAGCAAAACACCAAATGTACACAACATTGTAAAATAAGTTTATAGTACCATATACAACGTGAGATATATGAGCGGGCAATTCATCACAGATGAATGTATACAGTGTGTTGAGATATGGACTATGAACTATACGTTTAGAATGCACACCGTCTATTATGTCGTATATATCACCTCCAACTTCGGTAAAAAATTCAACATTTTGAAATTTCATACCTAACACACCATCATGCAGTTGAAAAGTTCACACCAACAAATTTTTTCCTAACAGTAGTTGCTTTAAAATAAAGTCGCATATTTTCATACTTTTCGGACAATATTTTGTGTCCATTAGTTGGAAAATTACCACCCGGTTGGATAGCTGGAGGTACCAGTTGGAAAATTCCAACTCAATGGATGTAAAAGTCGTTTTTTCCAAATTGGGAACTTTGTCTGGTGCAAGCGGGGGTATAGTGTTGGCAATTCCAAGTAGGGGAGCCAACCCAAACGGAGATCCTCTGGCTACCTCCCTATAATCCCATTCTCGCCATAGGGTTTATTAGTAAGAAACACAACACGGTTGTTCGTATAAAACGAATCAACTTCTAAATCCGGCGGATGTATAGATAACCACCCACAAGGGAACTACTTAATTTCCATCAAATCCATATTCGGCTTTTAAGTTATCCACCAGGGAATCTTTGATATTGTGTGGCTGGGTCATTGCACGGCGAACTCTGCATAAACGCGCGGATATTCTGGAGCAGTATGTTATTTATAGATTTGAATATTTTATGATCGGGCCATTCAATATATTCCCAGGGAAAAAGCTTCATATATAACCTAAATCGTGGACATATATAATGGATACACGTGGGTACACAAGTGCTCTGCAAAATCAGGGACGCTACAACATGTAGTGGTGCATTGTCTCGATTACCGCACCCAAACATGAACCCATATGTTACTTTCCACAGCTAGTTTGTATATGAAACAACCGCCTTGAAATTTAAGCCGGAAAATATTGTGATATTCTAATTCTTCGAGGCATATTCAGTGTAACGACAAGAAGTGCGTACATAGACACGTGACTGTCCCCTTGTTGGACACGAAATCGAGAACACCAATGTCAGAGTTTGTGCATTTAAAGGCCCACTTAATTTTCGAACCCCCAAATTACTTTATATAAAATATATGCCATATTATATACCATGAACCCCCAGATTACTTTATATAAAATATATGCCATATTATATACCATGAACCCCCAGATTACTTTATATAAAATATATGCCATATTATATACCATGAACCCCCAGATTACTTTATATAAAATATATGCCATATTATATACCATGAACCCCCAAATTACTTTATATAAAATATATGCCATATTATATACCATGAACCCCCAGATTACTTTATATAAAATATATGCCATATTATATACCATGAACCCCCAGATTACTTTATATAAAATATATGCCATATTATATACCATGAACCCCCAGATTACTTTATATAAAATATATGCCATATTATATACCATGAACCCCCAGATTACTTTATATAAAATATATGCCATATTATATACCATGAACCCCCAGATTACTTTATATAAAATATATGCCATATTATATACCATGAACCCCCAGATTACTTTATATAAAATATATGCCATATTATATACCATGAACCCCCAGATTACTTTATATAAAATATATGCCATGTTATATACCATTTGAAAGAAGAAGCTCAAAAACATTGCATTATCAACTTATCCGGTGTAATAAACTGTGAACATATTGTTTTTGTTGAGTTGCCAATGCGTTTTGTCATCAGTATTATTTTCAATACAGGGGGAATAACTCTATATATTAAAGATAGAGTTCTTCCCCTTTCATTAAAAAAGTTTGAATTCTGTTGCATTCTGGGTTCCAGAGGGGGGAAGTCTTCAGCAGTTTTCCATTTCTTTGTGGGCATCTTCTGAGACACAGATGTTTCAAATAGTGATGAATTATAGTATTTTAATCATATTTTATGGCATAGATTGTTATTAAAACCTTCTCGAGCAAGGGCATTGCGTTTGCTGACTCTTTGGGGAGAGAGATTTTTCTAAGCGAATCCAACTCCAACTAGAGTTCCTTTTGTAATTGTATGCACCTGCTTATGGAGTGCTGTTGTGATAGTGCATCATAACGTATGTATGTACGGTTGTGTTTGTGTCTGCGTCATGTGTTAGATTGTAGATGCGTACGGGTGTGGTCGAGAGGGTGTGTGTTGTCTGTTGATGTGATATGTAAGCTCGTGTTCGTGTACATACAATTAAAATGATATTCTTTTCCTCGGTAGTTTGTTCTCTTGTCTGTCTTTTCATTACTTCTTGATTGCTAAATGTATTTATGTTACATTCACGTACCCTATGTCTTTTGTTAAATCTTCAATACTGGAGGCAATAAAGATATATATATATATATATTTATATATTGCTTCATGCCATAATAAAGTCGAGACGACCCGACCGGGGCCGGTCACCTCGACTTTAATCATGGGTCATGTGACCCGTCTATAATGGGATACATATTCGGAACATGTCACATTCATTAATTATGTTAGCTTCGCGTATATATGTGCATAACTTGTATGTTAAATTCATTGTGTTCGTGCTCATATATCTTGTCGAGGAAAAGGGCAATACATCTAACTATAAATCTATCTCGCGAAGTTTTCTCAGGTGTTGTTAAAGGTTAACACTGAAAAATGTGGGCACATTTGGTCCCTTCTAACATCTCAGTTCAGTTGAGAGTCGACATCTTAATTTAAATGAGTTATGACGCTGGGCGAGCTAGTTCTTTTCGTTTAAACACTGTATATTATTACCCCAACTTTACTGATACAAAAGGTAAATACAACACACAAAAAATCCAGGTTTGTAGTTCACACCTATGATATCGAGAAGTTTATAAAGTTAGATATTTTCCTAAAATAAAATAATTTTAATCATAGTTTTATAAATATATTTTGGTTTTCGATTGAGACAATAGTTAAATTCTTGGGAGAAAGTCCATATTTAGTTAAATGTATAGATTTATAGATTGACACAAAATGGATATATATTAAAGGCCCACTTAATTTTCGAACCCCCAGATTACTTTATATAAAATATACGCCATATTATATACCATTTGAATGAGAAAGCTCCAAAACATTATATTATCAACTTATCCCGTGTAATAAACTGTGGACATGTTGTTTTTGTTGCGTTGACAATGCGTTTTGTCATCAAGATTGAAGTATAAATCAGTACTATTTTCAATGCAGGGGGAATAACTCTATATATTAAAGGCACGGTTGGCCTTAATTGTCGAAAATATTCATATTTGTTCCAAACACCGTAAACAGAAAAACATTAAAACGCATACAGTTTCGTCCATATATACCATGATCATCGCGTAAACAGCATGTTATCATAAAGACCTACTATATTTTACCTAAGCAAGAGTCTGATTGTGTTACAGAACACAGCACAATGCTACTGGCTAATCACACCCACATGGCATAAACGCTCTTTATTAGCTCCCTATCAGGAATTCACCAACAACGAACGCTCTTTATGTTTACCATCATAATATAAACAAACGCCTGAAAAGTAACTTGTTATGCTTTTGTTTACATAACAATGGTCAAACATATGACAATAACATACTGTTTATGCGATATTTCTTATTTGTATACGGACAAAGTATGTCTATATTTTGATGTTCTTTCTGTTTGTGGCGGTTTTTGACGTTTGGAAATATTTTCCCAGGGTACCCACCGCCAAGGCCAACCGTACCTTTAAAGATAGAGTTCTTCCCCTTTCATTGAAAAAGTTTGAATTCTGTTGCATTCTGGGTTCCAGAGAGGGGGTGGGAGTCTTCAGTAGTTTTCTATTTCTCTGTGGGCATCTTCTGAGACACAGATGTTTCAAATCATGATGAATTATAGTATTTTAATCATATTTTATGGCATAAATTGTTATTAAAACCGTATATCAAGTCAGTATAACAAAAATAATCGGAGACTCGAAAATTAAGTGGACCTTTAATATAATAGTACAATAAAATAACCAAAAAAAGCTACTGACTATAAAATATCATCTATTTAGTCAGAATAAGAGAAACTGTGCACTGAGACGCTATTACTTTTTTCATATACATTGTATATTAAATATTACATTGTGATAAATTGTAACAAAAAGAAACAAAAATTATAAACAATACAACATTTAATGATACAATTACGAGAAGAACAGATAATGTGGGGGGGGGGGGGGCTACATACAGCAACCACGCCAACCAAGTTTCCGCTGTTATTGAGCTATATGTGTTAAACATTATGTTCTGTCCATGGGATATCGGGGCCAATCAATTTATCTATTTTCTACTCCGAACCACACCCATTTTTCAGTTCCTAATTCTCATTTAATTCTTATTTCCTCCCATCTTGAACATAAAATTGAATTTGATTATTTCCTATCCCATTTTAGTTACTTCAGTATTTCTCAATGACTTCTTATTTTGGGGAGAGGAGCATTTAGTAAGTTGCAATAACTTGTGCTCCAATCCCCGCTTCTCATCTTATATTTTTATAACCAATTTAATATAAATTCAATTGTATTTTGGGATGACTTTGGGATGACCAATAAAATATGTTCAAACAAAAAGCTATGTTCTTAAAACGTAGAAAGATATAAGAAATTTCAGGAAGTGGGAGTGATAAGGGATAGGGAGAGATTGATAGAGATAGATAGAGAGAGAGAGAGAGAGAGAGAGAGAGAGAGAGAGAGTGGGGCACGGAAGAAAGAAAGGTACCACCAATTGGTGATTTGGAAATGTTGAAATTTTTTTACGACATGAGTGCTCATTTCCAGGGACGTGGCTAGAGGAGGCTCCCCGTTTGTGTGTCCACCTTGAAATTTCCATCTGCACCCGTCCTTGTACAAACTGGTACCTCAAGATTTTCAACTATTGGAAATATCCAACCTAACACCTCTAAGGTTGGAAAAATTCCAACTGATGGCCATTACCGACCAAAAGTATAGAAAACTATGCTACTGTTGGTCTAAAAACAAATTCCCCGCAAATAACTTTTTGGAAAATTAAAATAATGAGAAAAATTTCAACCTGTATTTCGTGTAAAATTTCCAACTAATGTTGTGTCAGGCATGAAATTCCCAAATCTACTAATTGTATTTAGATTTATTATTGATACACACTACCAGTATAAGGGTACGTTCATACGTTGGCAAGTTTGCACGGTATGTTTTTGCGGGCATTTCGTCATAGAAAACCACATGGTGCCAGAATATGAACGGAAACGTGCACATAACATGCATCTTTACCAAAGCGAAAGACATGAGCGGTAACATTTATGTAGTTCCACTTGTAACGGTGCTACTTGAATTTGCCTTCAAATATCTGCATGATTTATTCTTGCTAGATAATTGCATGATATTTACAGGTAAATTCCGGTAGCATCGTTACTAGTGGAACGACAGAGATTTTACTTCGCACGTAGTTAGCTGTGGCACAGATGCACATTATGTGCTTGTTTCCATTCACATTATGGCACCATATCGTTTTCTGTGACAAAAGACCTGCAAACCATACCGTGCAAACTTGCCAGTGTATGAACGTACCCTAACAGTGATCCTAATATATACTTAGCTTCATGTATCATCTCTCCTGGGTGCTGAGACGTATTTGGCGTCTAATTCCGTTTCTATATTGGACATCACACCATGATTTAAAACCATAATATACAATTTCGATTATGACTGAGGCATTATTGTATACACCATTTATCACACTTCTTTCCTACCTACCTCATTATCTTTCCTACCTATTTCATTATCTTCTCAATTCTATCACAACTCCATCTTTCTCATCCCTGCACTCGCTTAACTAACTTCCCAACATTTATTTGAAAACAGAACAATATTCAAATCCCGTCCTCTTTACCCTATAGCTGTCTCTATTGACACTCGGGTTAACATTTCTAGAGGAAAGGGTTTTTATAAAAGCTATAGGCTTATGGCTTGTTATCCAATCCTCATTTGAACTATTTGTTTTTATATATGTATAATTGTCAATGTGATGTTCTGTTCTTTCGTTCAAATAAATATTGTTCACACCTAATTCCCAATTGTCAAAAATTTTACCCCCCCCCCATGTCGCCACGTCCCTGTATGACTATAGCTCCCTTCTCGCACCGACTTCACAGCCTCACGTTGCCTGCGATTTACTGTTCCACACTTCCGTGCACACGCTGATTTATATACATCAAATACCAAACTATAGATGTTTTAGTTTTGTTTCTAAATTAGATTGCAAACACAAATATATTCTTCGCCAGTACGAGCAAAGCTCGATTCGTGCATGGACACAAAATTCTCGAATTTATTGGCAAACTATTAGCGTCTAGTGGGTATAACGACCGCGATTTATAGTGATAACTTCAGATAAGCATTATATTTAGCATATACACAGTCGTTAAATTACATTAATCAAATTCAAATATTCCAAGCTGACACTGTGCCAGGAGCGAATCTCGCGAACTGTTTGTGCGCAGGTACGAAGAAAAATATATCCTTATTGTCTTCCATTAATATAGAGTTAAATAGATGACATGTACAAGCTCAAGAGAACGCAAACGTATAAACAGATGACAAAATATATAATGAAAGTGTCAATGACACTGTAGTTCAACTTGGGGAGGGGGTATTACCCGGGGTAATATATACTGACAGATAAAGAGGTATATATTTTTTTGATTCATCCACCGATTATGAGGATAAACAGACACGACAGTGTTTGTCTTCGTAAATGATCATGTATAATGTACTAATGTTTTGTCCGTGTTTGGCCTCTCGTGTAGAATAACGACTGGTATCATTAAACAATCGATGATAAAACCCAACATCCCTAGATATAATCCGCGTAGTATATCCCTTTTAGTCCAGGAGATATTGGTCGACCTCTGCACCCCCCCCAGGACTCAACTTCACCCCACTAATTTTCTTCCTTAAGGTATCCTCTAATTTTTTTTCACTTGTTAACAAGAAAAAAAGTGGCCGCAGAGACTCCAGACAAGATGGCGTCCATCATGGCGGCCATTTTTTTTAAATGCACCATGTCTCTTTGATCGCCGTTATAGTAAAGATGATATCACATGCGGTCTTGTTTTCTGCTCGATTCGTTATGCTAATATACAACTCTTACAAATTAGCCAAAAATCCGACACCAGAATCCAATATGGCGGCCAAGATGGCCGCCGAAATGTGAAAATATGCTATTTTTCTGACATGTTACCACCTTTCGGTTGTCTCTGTGGGAAAATGTTGGAATCTTTGCGTCATGTCATACATTTATCATATAGAGGAGTCATTTTCGACCACATGAGGACCATAATATACATTCATTGCGGGATATTTTTGTCCGATATCACGTTTTCCCAAATGCCGGTATAATAGGTCAAAGCCGAATCTACGTTAATAACGCGATGTAATGTTTCGAATCAATGAATGTTATTGCTATTATAACAACACCCATGCATATATATGTGCAGGAGATACTCGAGCTATGATTCCTCTTATACCCGAGTTGAGGAATATTTACCCAAATCCAAGATGGCGGCCAAAATGGCCACCAGAAATAAAAAATCGCCGAAAATGGCCGATTTTAACATCAGTGAGCATTATTGTCATGAAAACTCCACACCTACTTACTATTGTGAGTGGGAACACCTAGGCGAAGAACTTTCCTTGTACCATATCCAAATAAAAGTACCCCAAATCCAAAATGGCGCCCACAATGGCGGACAGATTTTGAAAAATTACCGAAATTTCCTCATATTCACATCATTAGGCATTATTATCGAGACAACTCCATCCATGCGTATAGTTGAGTTGGAAATACTGAGGTGAAGTAATTACCTTACATCTCAAGCAAGAAATGGTTTTCCAAATCGAAGAGGGCGGCCAAAATGGCGACCGAAATTTGAAAATACGCCTACATTCCTTTACTTTCTTAGGATGGGCGTTATTGTTTTGCGATTTCTACCCACCATTACATGTTGATATGTATGAATTATTCATTAGGGTTTGGCAAGTGATACTCACAGTCAATATGGCGGCCAAACTGGTGGCCAGAAATTGAAAAGAAGCCGATATTATCACATACTAATTTCAACTTTTTGTCATAATATCGATTTGTATAGACGAAACGGTACATAATATAAGCCATATATTAGTTCCAATGTAAGTCGTAGCCTTTTGGAATGATGAAAACCCACAATCGCGATGTGGCATTTCAAAATCCATTCTCCACTAAGGGCTCATACTGGCCGTAACCGTATATAGGTGCGCCGAATAGTCATATTATGACTTCCAAGAATCAAAACAACAGTACCTGAGCTTATTCTGAATTGTCACATTCAGCATTATCTAGACCCGTTTCCGTCTCTTCGTCAGATTAATATATCTCACTCACAACAACAGTTTACTACACTTCTTTGTAGAAGGGTGCCACTAATCGGAATGTTTCAAACAATACATATGCCGGTGTCCAGCTCACGTGTTTGTTTCGAAAGCTTGGAATTCTTAGCGAGCTTCATTCGTGGTATAGCTTATGGTATAATTCAGATGCTACTATAGGCGTCATCTTGTGCGATACACTAGAATGGTATTCGGTCTATGCGTATACTAGCTTTCAGAAGGACCTATCTATCTGCGTATTGTCAGCTTTGGTGGCCCAATGGGGATAACAACGTGTACACCTGGTGATCTTCCCAAACAGCCACTTTCCAATATATGGTTCATCAATTCGCATACTCATCTAATGCACTGACGTACCCGGACAACTTCTGAATATGGCTTCGAATGTTGAAAGCCCGACATTTGACGGATGCATTTCTGCTAAGGCGTAGAAGACCATAATGCATAATATAGCCAAACTCCTTGAACATGATCATAAGAACAAGCTTGTTGGCGTCCAGCAATCGTCTCACCGAACATATCCAAGCAGATGCTAACAATACACACGGCGCTAGTTTGTGGGTATGTGTCATGATAGTGGAAATGAAATTGGACCATGACTGCACCGCCCCTTATTTTGTTATGTTTTAGATTCAGACAGGATCTCATGTGTGGCTTTGCTTTCCTTGTATGCTAAGATTGTATGTTTCCATCCGTTTGGAGGCCGTTCTTAAACAGCTGGACCAGGCGTGTGCCATTGGCTACTGCTGTATAAGCCCCACCAAGACTGGAGTATAGTCTTAAAGGCGATACCTTTGATAGTTTGATATGTCATACTCACGCTGCGTGGTATGGTTCAAGAAAGTACAAATGCTCTTGCATTCAGTTCAACAAACGTTGGTACACCAACTGATTTATTGGTAACATCACCATTGCGAACATTTTCCTGCATGAGACATTAACTGCTATATTCTAAAGTTATATATAAAGCTATATGACCATAAAGGTCGCGTTTCCCAACGTCCACAGCCATTGCCATCGAGACTGTAAATTATTCTTTAAATACATAGTGAAATACATGCACCACAGTTCCTGACATTTTCTTGAATAATACCGCCAACATACTAACACTATCACTGAGAGAGGATAACAAAAAACGCATACATTCATGCTATAAAGACATTATCCTTCAGTCCATCCGACTGTTTTGAGGGAGGCTAGCATAGTATTATCCAGACAAAAATGTACGTAGTTGAATCAGAAAGGCTTCGAAACGGATGTGGAAATACAATCTTACCACACCAAATAAAACCGACACGCATGACATTCTATATCTTAAACATGCACCAGGTGTAGGGGTGGTGTATACCGTGGCCCATTTCATTCCTACTATCATGGCGCATGTCCATAAACTAGCACCGCGAGCATTGTTCCTCTCTGCTGGGAGATATTCGACGAGACAAATGCGGGGCGTCACACAGGTTGCTTCGGATCATGGTCAAGCAGTGTGGTAGTCTGTACACTATGGTCTTCTCCTTAGCAGATAGACATCTGCCCAAGGGAATGAGACAGCTAGCAACCTTCGAAACACTGTCGAAGTTGTCCACATATGCCAATACGTTCGCTGAGTTTGTGAGTTGACGAACCATCTATTGAGAAGTGACTAGCTAACTGGTTCGCCAGGTGTACATGTCGTTATCCCCATGGGGTATGAGACACATACATAGAGATGACCTTCTGTAAGCTTGTATAGTCATCGGTCATATGCCTTCATAGTTCAAGATGACGCACAAATATCATATTGAGCAAATATTTAAAATCGTAAGCTAGACACCGGAAAATGAATTGTTTGAAACGTTATGATTAGAGGGACCATACTCTCAGGAAGTGGTGAATACTTTGTCGGTGTGAGCTACCTAGATTTATCAGAAAAAGAAATGGAAGCTGGTCCATATAATTATGGACGTGACGTGGCAAATCAGAATCTGTTATCATGTAATTGTTCTGATATAACTATTCGGCGCACCTACGCTTACGGCCATTATCGGCGCTAAGTGGAGAATGAATTTCCAAATGCCACATCGCGATATTAATTGTGGTTTTCATCTTTCCAGAAGGATACGAGCTATGTTATGCGTTTTGATACCTTCAAGTTGAACTGGTAGATGGTGTATGTACAGTTTCGTCCATACATACCGATATTATGACAAAAAGTTGAAATTAAGATGTGAAAATATCGATTTCTTTTCAATTTGTAGCCGCCAATTTAGCAACGATCTTGGCTGTGAGTATCAATTGCCAAACCCTAATGAATACTTCATGTCACTATTCCATATCAACATGTAATGGTGGATAGAAATCGCGAAACAATAACGCCCATCGTAAGAAAGTAAAGGAATGTAGACTTGTTTTCAAATTTCGGTCGCCATTTTGGCCGCCATCTACGATTTGGAAAACAATTTCTAACATGAGATGTAAGGTAATAACTTCACCTCAGTATTTCCAACTCAACTGTATGCATGGGTGGAGTTGTCTCGACAATAATGCCCAATGATGTGGATATGAGGGAATTTCGGTGATTTTTCAAAATCTGTCCGCCATTGTGGGCGCCATTTTGGATTTGGGGTACTTTTATTTGGATATGGTACAAGGAAAGTTCTTCGCCTAAGTGTTCCCAACTCACAATAGTAAGCAGGTGTGGAGTTTTAATGACAATAATGCTCACTGATGTTAAAATCGGCGATTTTCGGCGATTTTTATTTCTGGTGGCCATTTTGGCCGCCATCTTGGATTTGGGTAAATATTCCTCAAATCAGGTATTTAAGAGGAATCATAGCTCGAGTATCTCCTGCACATATATATATGCATGGGTGTTGTTATAATAGCAATAACATTCATTGATTCGAAACATTACATCGCGTTAATAGAGACCTTTCGCATCCTCACGTTTACGATTACGAATACGGATAGCTATTCGTAGTCGTAAGTCTATCCGTATGGCCAAAAAGTCCTTTCGCAAAACGATTACGCGTAAGAGTTTTGACGAACACGTACGATCATTATTTCGTACCACTTTTACAACTCAAAGCGTGTGTTTGGTATGTATACACTATACAGTCCCTTAATACTTCACTTATCGTCTCATTTGCGACAATGCGATAATCATGACCTGCTAATATTGTCAATAATTCGACCAGTCACAACGTACGACCCGGGATTCTCGTGATATACATGTATTGTGGCAATACAGGTATAAATGCCAGGTCATATGTGGTGGAAATTCAGTTCGTTGTTAGCATGGATGACCGGATAGACGTTATGCTGATGGGGAAGAGGGGTTCCTGAATTTGGACCTCACATCAACCACGACGCCATCGTTCAAGCCCCTTCAAGTCCGCGAGTTGATTTCAATGCGATTTCGGCTTCACCTCTTTGGGTTTAGGAAATCCGACATAAGGTTGGTGAGCTCGCTGATGTGCATCACTTCTGATTTGTTAATACCAAATCGAAACAAAGTCGACACGGTAGAAGCGATGTGCATCAAGTTGCTTTTTTGTCAGATATTTGACAAACCGGCAAAATTTCGTTGAACAAAATGTTGATAAATAACAGGTTTTGGGCAATTTTATAATATAGTTGACTGTGGTTAGCATTAATTTTGAGCAATTACTCGATTCTGATAACAGAAGCGGCATTTCAAAAAACAATTGTTGTTGGAATCTGATGATATGGGGACATCTAATCGGATTGAGTACCTTTAAATGCCGCATTTGTGCGTGTTCTTTAAATTAAAAATAAATGCAAAGAACAAACCTGACAGAGACTGCTGAGCTCTGGTGATGTCTGTGGGTGTGCCAAATATTCTTTTAGTTACGGTTCAGGAGCAGAAATCACTACTTACCAGTTGAATCGGGATCCAGGGTAGGTTCAGATTACTCAGACAGAGTACTTTATGTAACTTAGAACTCGGTTATGAATTCCATGTAATTTTAAAATCGGTTATGAATTCCATGTAATTTTAAAATGCCCTGCATTACAGACTCTATACGAGAGAGATATATAAAACCCAACTTCTACCGAAAACCGAATATTATTAAATTGAATGAACTATTCAATTCGGGAAAGGGGAAGGGAACACAAAATCATTCACTATTCATTAATAGGGTTATGCCATTCTTTAGGCTCTCCTGAGGCATTCTATAACTGCATACGCTAGGACACCACCATGGGTTGTTGAATTAAATAATTGTTGAATTTCACTATATATTGTGTACTATCTTGCACACAATAATCACTCAAAACTCTTCATGCATCGCACACTATATACTGTATTTTTGGCGACTGGTTTCATAGTGCACTCCTCTTACTGTAAAGTTTTCTGCGCAGCCAGCGATGGCTATCCGTTGTGAATAGCGATCTTATTTCGCGGGAAGCTCGTGATTCACGACGACGAGTACAGTGATTGACAATCTAAACAGCATATCGAGGTCGTAGCTCAATACAACTGGATGGTTTACATGATATACATATACAGTCTCGAACGGAGTAAAGTGATATATTGCAGAAAATAAATTTCAGGTGTTATTTGAGCTTATTAGAAACCATGAAATCGTAACCGTCATTACGGATAGTAAAATACGAGAACGATTAGAAAGTACACAAAGGTTGGTGACGTAGTACCCTATCCGTATCCGTAATCGTAAACGTGAGTTTTGCGAAAGGTCTCTATTAACGTAGATTCGGCTTTGACCTATTATACCGGCATTTGGGAAAACGTGATATCGGACAAAAATATCCCGCAATGAATGTATATTATTTTCCTATAATATATACATGATTATTGCATTATTGACCATGTCTATTGAACCCCCGGAGTATTGAACCCTACGACTATCGAACCCTCGGACTATAGACCCTCGGACTGGCTCGGACTATAGCGCGCTATATGCCCCCGTAATCGAACCCTCGGTCCCTCGGACTAACGTACTGTTCCCATCATGGGGCTATCGGATCTATCGAACAACAGTTACTGGACGTTTACAATCCCACAAAACAAGGTTTTATTCGATGTCCCACCCACCAATCAATTATGTGATCTTTATTGGTTGGTGGGAGTGGAACTTCAATTAAAACTCTTTTTTAGGAGATTTGTCCAGAATCGTGATCGAACCACCGCAGTGCAATCATCGTCCTCGTGTATATGGTTGACCACGCTAGCTAATGTATGGGCAGCACAATAGCTCCAAGTATTGTCATACATATCGTGACTGTGACCACGGGCACTGACCCGGAACACAACTTGGCGCAGAAAAAAAAACGGAATTTCGAATCAACACACCGAATGAATACACTGTGTCTATTCGTTCATAATTGCCAACGACTGTGAACACAGAATTTACGCACATTCATACGCGTCACTTTAGAAAGTGAACACAGTGCTGACGTAATATTTTGCCCACTTCAGACTAGCAACGTCATGCGCCGAGATGCCATATGTGACCCGCCATATCAAATCCAGTCGTAAGTCGGGATTTTTTTTACCCTGTGCCAATGCATTCTCTTATATATGCGAGTCGACCATAGGTCGCCTCGCATATATAAGAGAATGCATTGGCATAACAACTTTTTACAATTTTAATAATTTTTTCTGGTATTCTTTAACAATTTTATAATTTCACCCATACAGAGCCCCAGACAAACATGAGCAGACGACACTCTTCTATATGCTTCTATATATGTGTGGGGCTCCCTGCAGGGTAATGGATGTTTTTTTATTTTATGTCCTAAAAATTGTAAGAAACATTTATTTTAAAAAATGATAAAAAAAATTGTTAGGCCAATGCATTCTCTTATATATGCGAGGCGACCTATGGTCGACTCGCATATATAAGAGAATGCATTGGCACAGGGTAAATAATTTCCAGGGTTCGACGGTTTGTTGGACCGTTGGCTCATTAACTTAACGAACCCCGGAAGTTGCCCGAGCCAACGACCCGCCGAAACATGAATGTCAGCGACGAGGGCACTCCAGTTTTCCAGGGATGGTTCGTCCGAACCCATATAACCTTATCTGGCTACGACCATACTAATGGCATGCATTACTGTCAATGGAGTGCTGCGGAATGTGAAAAGTGATATGTTTAATCCTAGATATCAACCAGGAGTGCCCGGATCAATCTGGCAAAAAATGTTGGCAGTTTTGGGCATGCTGAAGAATATAGTCATGCAAAGAGTACAATCTGAGATGGTTGACGGCTCCGGGTTGCCATGTTTTTAAACGAAATTAAGAAAAAATGGATATCTTCCATCTTGAGGTAACTCCCAAGAATAATGTTGGTTGTAAGGTGTGTAAAAAGAATTTAGTCATGCAAAAGGTAAAATTGAAGATTAATTTAGTTAAAACTCTCGAGATATCAAGTATTTTCGATGGTCAGATATCCACCATATAGATGAAGATATCGGTGTGAGGTGGTTCATCTCTTAAAGGAGCACACCAGATGCAGAATGGCGATAAATCTGTGAAAATCTCACTGAGGTTATTAGGTGCAAATATTCTCCACGTCGTGAAAAATGGCCATGAAATCAAAATTCCGGTGTAGTGTAATGTCCAACTATGTACGATTCGCCAATCTAACAACAATTATGTGATATTCCACCATGCATAATTCTTCATCATAGGTCGAAATACGAAACACTCGATTTGTTGTACTTAGAAGGAACTAAAAGTTTTCCATACGCCTCAGTGTTAACGTTTGGCCGCGCCCACTAAATTTGCTACAGTCGAATTGCACGAACTCATATATGGTCGTAAAGTCCAACCCTTCCCGCATCCTTTGCCATGTCTATACGATACGATAAGATACGATTTATTTGCATACACACCAATAAAGGCAGTATGCTAACAATACAATGTATATATGTGTACTATCCGAGCCACACCTTGTTCAACTTTAACACACGTGTTCCACACAACTCCACTTTTTGCATAAAAATTGAACGGCTGACGAATGCCAATACTCAACCTTAATCTACCGTTATTGTCTGAACACGAACGCATTTCAGACTAGGGAAAACCGACATTTATACATGCCATGTGTAGTATATTTTTTGAATTTGTAAATTTAATTGAAATATTATACGCCAATCGCGTGCCAGCATTTTTTTAAACTCGAGATTCGGGTGTAAAAAAGAAAGGGACGTAAATCTACTTTGTTAGTTTCTTCTAATCCTGTGGGGTGTCCTGAAGGAAATTGCTTACGGACGCACGTACGCACTCACGGACGGGCGGACGACGAACGGGGTGGGGTGAACAATATTTTATTGCAGTGAAGGAACCACCCTTCTAAACTCAGAGCTTTTAGATTTAGATTTTTGAAATCCATTTATTTTCTGCACCTCGAATAATTAATTTTTGACAGCCGAGCAACAAATCCACTGGTAATATTTACGGAAATGCACGGACGCCGTAACGAGAGTTGGGATGCCGCGCTTTGCGGTGATCGGAAATAATTCTCGGAATAAAAGACAACGAAAATAATCGCCAGAAACAAAATGTAGAGTACTTATTAATGATAGTTCGCATGCGGTTGAAATGGTATAATTATTCCCGATTCAGTGACATGTTTCATGCATTAACATAGACAAGTTATATAATACTATGTTCGAACCAGGCATAACCATATATGGAATTCAAGGTGTAGAACATATATAGATATAATAGGTCTGAGTTTTGAAAGGTGCATGTGTTCCTCGACTCAAAACAAATATTTCTCACCCCGACACAGAATAAATAGTAATTTAGGGGTATTAAATCAGACAGAACATCTTTAAATTGTCCCAATTGTATTAGCCTTTCGTCGGGCAGGCTTTATCAGATGGGCTCATCTCGAACCATGCGCTTATATTAGCAGATGTGCGAATATCAAATCTTCAAACGAATGCAAAAGCCGATGACTTCCTGGCGACCTGTTTTTTTGGGCATATTCAGTATTTCGTGGTGAAAACTTAGGTTTTTTGTGGAACCAGTGACGTGACGACATGTAGTGAGAATCTCACCCCCATCTTCGGTCAAACTGCTCAATTGGAAATTTCAGACCGAAAATAGGCGGAAATTTTCTCAAAGTTTAAAGATGCAATTTCCGAGTTGACACCATAAAACCACACGTCGTCAAAAGATTTTAATTAGATCTGACCCATGAGGTCATTAATACGACGTTTTGATTGCCATGCAGACATCGATTTTGAAATGTTTTAACACGTTATGAATTTTTGTCAGCCTATCCCAATGATCACCTCTTATAAAGAGCGTTAATGCTTCTGTTGCCCCCCAAGCGGTAGATAATAAAGAGCGTTATCTGTTCTGAGCTTATGTGATAGTATTCGACGTATTGCTTATGTATGATTTTTTATGGATTTTCATGATGCAGATGTGATACAAATGATGAGCGCAAGTATTTTTCATTCGCCTGGTAAGCAAAAAATTAATTAGAAATTCTGAATTATTTGGCATCAAATCGGACAGGGCATCTTTAATTTTCCATTCAACATCAAATGGATGTTTTGATCAAGAACAGGATATATTCAGTCACACAATAATTGTCGACTAGAATTGCCATCATGCAGTCAGAAAAATGTTAACCTTGGATAAGGCGGCGTTATGTGGATTTCCCACCCAAGACAGTTGTAGTTTGAGAGATCATTTGGAAAATTCAATCTCAAACCGGTGAATATTATATTTTCTCAGAGTTTAGGAGTTTTGTTCCTGTAAGAACCATCCCCAGCTGTTGTAACGCTACTATCGTGTACATGTATATCGTGTAAACTTTTCAGTGCAGGAAACAATCGAAAGACCAGCTTGTACATGCACTGTATATGCCCAATTAAGATCCACTGGCAATACAAGAGGAATAACTCCAGTATACACGCGATATTTGAGGTTTATAACGAGTTTGATGTGAATGCACCGTCAGAGCCGACCTGTGTGGCATTCATACTAATTTACTGGGTGGCAGACCTGCCCATATATATAGGGGACTAATCTGCTCCCATCATGGGGTTGCCATTACTCTTTACTATTACTTTCCTCATTGGGGGACATAGTGCCCCTCCTGATTGGGGCAATTAACTTACCCCCCAAAAAGAGGAAGATAATTGCCAATATTTGGTGGCAGTGTTGCCACTTCTTGGGGGCAATTTTACCACTTAGGGGGTATATAATGTTCCAAGCTATGGGAAAACCTACAAATGAGATTATGCATGGAGCCTTGGTAATGTGTGCGACAAAAATTCGCCACAGCGTACCTGACAACCGCGGTTTACGAGATAAGATTGAACAAATCAGAAATGAAGATATAGGCATACTCAATGTCAGTGTCGTGTTTCTATGGATACAGCATATGAGTTGGACAGAAACTCACCACATATTCACAGGTAACCACACGTATGCCCAAAACGACGCAAATCACTCCATCAACATCGTAGTGAGCTACACGCTATAATAACATTACTGTGCCATGTGACTACTGACAACAAACGACCAAACATCACACGAGGGTGAGGTGTGGTTATACCAACAATGACAATATTTTCTTGCAGACGTTGTCAACTTTTATGAAAACAATGCAATTCACGGAGTCATCAACTGAGTCAATCAATTGAATTCGGCATGGCATAACTGATTGACCTGTGGTCCACGTGTCGCGTGCCAAAAGCACCATGTAGGCTTTAAATAATTTGGTATAAAGATGCGCATCAGATCACTGAGTTATTGAGCATTTAGCCATAGATTAAGACTGAATATAAATTGACAACAGCAAAATTGCTAAAATGGAAACCAAGAATGTGGTAATCTTTTCTCCATACTGCGACAAGGCTGAGGCTTATCGGAGGATCTTGGTAAGCTACTTTTCATGAATTTGAACCGAATTTTTCTTTCAGATTTATCCTTTCAGAGTCTGATTGAGTTTTTAGAAAATCCTGGCGACTTTCATGTTTATTAGAATACCACACTTTTTCATGTGCATCAAACTATATGTTAATTATATACCGCTATCCCTGTGAACCTGAAATCATGCACACACAAACAATAAATAAACAGAAAACAAATAACGGCGTATTTTCATATCTTTTGTGTTTCAAACAAAATTTTTCTCTATTAATGCATGCTATACCTATTTTTTTCAGGAGGTACCTATTACACCACAGACAAGTGTCCAGTGCACTAGGCAGGCGGAATGTAGAATATTGGACACCTTGGACAATGACTGTGAGTTATGTTTATGTATATTTTTGTCATATCCATTTGTTGAATGCCATCGCTAACTCTCGCCATCAAATAAACTTGGATGTATCATTGGATTCATCTTAAAGACATTTCTGCATGATTTCACTTTTCTTCCTACGTTGAATGCTCTGTCAGTTGATTCCAGCCTGTAATTTTAATAAAGTTTGCTCTTCCGAATTTGAAGACAAATCCATTTTCTGCATAACTCCAATTATTTACAAGTATCCATAAAGGTAATTATTAAAATCAAGAAATATGTAATTTGTGCAATAATAATACCGATATCCTGAAAGGTGCCCCTTTTTCTCAAGTACACCGTTTTTCTAACTCAACACAATGCTGATGCAAAAACATATAAGCCCGAACTGTGCTTAACTGAGCTTTTTTCCATACTGACAATTTAAATTTGAGTTGAAAAATTCAAACATTGGGTATAACTTTAATTTTCTCTTTCAGACGAACACACATCTTTTGCGGGCGAATTCTCAGAGAGACCAGCAGACTCAGCAGATATCGGCTTCTCACCAACATCGACATCTACCCCGCCACACGACGTCACCAGATCGCGGACATCCAGCCTCGATTCCAGTTTCAATTGCCCATCCTCCCTAACCCAATCACGTGACCTCACACGAGAATCCAAGAAAGCCATCGACGCCGAAAACATGAAGAAGCCGCGGCGTTTCTCATTCACGGATGACCAAGTCGAGACATTACGAGAACGGTATGAGATGAACAAATACCCAGACACCGAGCAGATGGAAGAACTGGCTTCTAAGATTGGAGTTTCAGCTAAAAGTATCAAGGTGAGTCCTATCATATTTAAATACCGTGTTGACCATTCTACTTCCAAGGACACTTTCGAATAAATTTACATTTAAAAGGACATGGACGAGCAAACGTACAAATTTATTTTTAATCGCAATAGCAGAACCAACAATATCGGAACCTGGCCGTATGCGTGTGACCTGGCGTCACCACTATAGGACAAGACTGTATAGACATATAATCCAATGTGATTTATAATCTAACAGTGGTTTCAAGTACAACTTGTGTGATTATTACAAATATTTACATGCATATTTATATAACATTTATTATAAATTTGACATGGGTACATATACTCTCTTAACTTGATAGAGGTTAACAATACCGGTACTACAGTAATTCACCATTGCATTGTGTTGCGTAGATGACTAACTACCATGGAAATCAAATATAAACAATTGTTTGATACGAAAAATATTGACTGATTGTGTGTAATAAATACAGAACCGCAAAGCCATGTGAAGGAGGTGAACTTTATCGCACTCGTTTGTTATGCCACAAGTTACAACTCGAGCCTGACGCCTCTAGCCGTCGTTGTAACATTGTGCCACAACAAAACCGTGCGATAACGTTCACTACATCCACACGATGTGTGGTTCTGTCTATAACACACATGTTGGTATATTTGAACTGCAGACAATAGAAAAGAAAAGTGTAGCACCAATAAAGGGAAAGTATGAAACTTTAGCAACATTTGCTTTTTAAATTTCAGATCTGGTTCACAAACAGAAGATACAGGTCTAAGCCGAAGAATCCCAAGATGTCGCCACCAGCACTCAACCCTCTTCAACCAACATTCAACCAACTGCAACGAGATGCACTCCTACATATGCAGTTCCAATCGGCTAGCATTAGGGTCCGCCACCCACTCGATAGTCGTGCTGCCGCGTCCCTCCGTCAGCCACACCTACAAGTCACCAGCCATCCTAGTTTCTACTGGTCGATGATGAGCTCTTACCCAATGCTACCTCTCGTTTAATTGGTGTGCGCTCCCCGTAAACACCCTTTGATAAATACGTTTCGATATTGTAACTTGTTATGTTTTCTGTTATGTGATGTTATTGTTAGTTTATATTAAAAATAAAATATGAAAAACAGATTCATGTATTTTTGAGATATATTTCTTCACTCAGATTCACGAACTGAGCCTATGAGCTTACATATACCCCATCCACGATCTAACACCCAAAAATTACTATTTATTTCTGCTGCGGGGGGGGGGGGGGGGGTCGGTGAACAATATTTTATTTCAGTCAAGGAACCACCCTTCTAAACTCAGAGCTTTTAGATTTAGATTTTTGAAATCCATTTATTTTCTGCACCTCGAATAATTTATTTTTGACAGCCCAGCAACAAATCTACCGCTAATATTTACGGAAATGCACGGACGCCGTAACGAGAACTGGGATGTCGCATTTTGCGGTGTTCGGAAATGATTCTCTGAATAAAAGACAACGAAAATAATCGCCAGAAACAAAATGTACAGTAATTATCTGGTGATAGTTGGCATGCGGTTAAATATGTATAATTATTCCCGATACAGTGCCATGTTTTATGCATTAACATAGACAAGTTATATAATACTATGTCGATCACACGTGGAAGAAGATGTTTGTTTACATTTGTGGTGACACATGCTGAGGAATTCCAGATCAAACCAGGCATAACCATATATGGAATTCAAGGTGTAGAATATATATAGATATAATAGGTCTGAGTTTTGAAGGGTGCATGTGTTCCGCGACTCAAAACAAATATTTCTCACCCTGACACAGAATAAATAGTAATTTAAGGGTATTAAATCAGACAGAACATCTTTAAATTGTCCCAATTGTATTAGCCTTTCGTCGGGCAGGCTTTATCAGTTGGGCTCACCTCGAACCATGCGCTTATATTAGCAGATGTGCGAATATCAAATCTTCAAACGAATGCAAAAGCCGATGATTTGAACTTGGAGATTTCCGTTCAAATATAACTTCCTGGCGACCTGTTTTTTTTTTGGGGCATATTCAGTGTTTCGTGGTGAAAACTTAGGTTTTTTTGTGGAACCAGTGACGTGACGACATGTAGTGAGAATCTCACCCCCATCTTCGGTCAAGCTGCTCAATTGGAAATTTCAGACCGAAAATAGGGTGAATTTTCTCAAAGTTTAAAGATACACTTTCCGAGTTGACACCATACAACCACACGTCGACAAAAGATTGTAATTATATCTGACCCATGAGGTCATTAATACGACATTTTGATTGCCAGACATCGATTTTGAAATGTTTTAACATGTTATGATTTTTTGTCAGCCTATTCCAATGATCACCTCTTATAAAGAGCGTTAATGCTTGTGTTGCCGCCCCAAAAGCGGTAGATAATAAAGAGCGTTCTATGTTATGAGCTTTTGTGATTGTATTCGACGTATTGCTTATGGGTGATTTTTTAAATGGATTTTCGTGATGCAGATGTGATACAAATGATGAGCGCAAGTATTTTTCATTCGCCTGGTAAGCAAAAAATTAATTAGAAATTCTGAATTATTTGGCATCAAATCGGACAGGGCATCTTTAATTTTCCATCCAACATTAAATAGATGTTTTGATCAAGAACAGGATATATTCAGTCACATAATTGTCGACTAGAATTGCCATCATGCAGTCAGAAAAATGTTAACCATGGATAAGGCGGCGTTATGTGGATTTCCCACCACGACAGTTGTAATTTGAGAGATCATTTGGAAAATTCAATCTCAAACCGGTGAAAATATGTTTTTCAGAGTCTATGAGTTTTGTTCCTCTAAGAACCGTCCCCTGCAAAGTTATGACGCCACTTTTGTGTAAACTTTTCAGTGCAGGAAATTTGATTGTATATAAAATATCGTATATATGTTTTGCATGTTACCCATTAATTTGGGTCTTCGCAATAAGGCATTCATTCAAACAAACGAAAGACCTGTACATGCACTGTATATACCCCAATTGAGATCCACTC
The DNA here is from genome assembly GCA_032622095.1 of Siphonodentalium dalli. Lineage (NCBI taxonomy): Eukaryota > Metazoa > Mollusca > Scaphopoda > Gadilida > Siphonodentaliidae > Siphonodentalium > Siphonodentalium dalli. The sequence goes on from CP136066.1 coordinate 174,618,812, forward strand.
GCAATACAAGAGGAATAACTCCAGTGTACACGCGATATTTGAGTTTATTTCATCACCAGTTTGATATGGATGCACCGTCACCGCCGACCAAAATACCAAATAAGAGGTGGCAAATCTCCCCATTATGTGGTTGCGATTACTCTTTCCTCATTAGGGGAGAGACTGCCCCTCCTGGTGGAGGCAATTAACTTACCCTAAACAATAGGCAGATAATTGCCATTTTTTGGTGGCAGTGTTGCCACTTTTTGGGGGCAATTTTACCACTTAAGGGGCAATGTTCCAAGCTATGGAAAAACCTACAAATGAGATTATGTATGCAGCCTTGGTGATAGTTTGATTCACATTATGTGTGCGACCAAAATTCGCCACAGTGTACCTGACATCCGCGGTTTACGAGTTAAGATTGAACAAATCAGAAATGAAGAAATAGGCATACTCAATGTCAGTGTCGTGTTTCTATGGATACAACACATCAGATCGGCAGAAATTCGCCACATATCTACAGTTAACCACATGTATACCCAACCGACGCCATTCACTCCATCAACATCGTAGTGAGCTGCATGCTATAATAACATTACTGTGTCGTTTGACTATATACTGACAACAAACGACCAAACAGCACACGAGGGTGAGGTGTGGTTATACCAACAATGACAATATTTTCTAGCAGACGTTGTCAACTTTTGTGAAAACAATGCAATTCACTGAGTCATCAACTGAGTCAATCAACTGAATTCGGCATGACATAACTGATTGACCTGTGGATCACGTGTCGCGTGCCAAAAGCATCACGCAGGCTTTAAATAATTTGAATTGGTATAAAGGATGCGCATCAGATCACCGAGTTATTAAGCATTTAGCCATAGATTAAGACTGAATATAAATTGACAACAGCAAAATTGCTAAAATGGAAACCAAGAATGTGGTAATCTTTTCTCCATACTGCGACAAGGCTGAGGCTTATCGGAGGATCTTGGTAAGCTTCTTTTCATGAATTTGAACCGAATTTTTCTTTCAGATTTATCCTTTCAGAGTCTGATTGAGTTTTTAGAAAATCCTGGCGACTTTCATGTTTATTAGAATACCACACTTTTTCATGTGCATCAAACTATATGTTAATTATATACCGCTATCCCTGTGAACCTGAAATCATGCACACACAAACAATAAATAAACAGAAAACAAATAACGGCGTATTTTCATATCTTTTGTGTTTCAAACAAAATTTTTCTCTATTAATGCATGCTATACCTATTTTTTTCAGGAGGTACCTATTACACCACAGACAAGTGTCCAGTGCACTAGGCAGGCGGAATGTAGAATATTGGACACCTTGGACAATGACTGTGAGTTATGTTTATGTATATTTTTGTCATATCCATTTGTTGAATGCCATCGCTAACTCTCGCCATCAAATAAACTTGGATGTATCATTGTATTCATCTTAAAGACATTTCTGCATGATTTCACTTTTCTTCCCACGTTGAATGCTCTGTCAGTTGATTCCAGCCTGTAATTTTAATAAAGTTTGCTCTTCCGAATTTGAAGACAAATCCATTTTCTGCATAACTCCAATTATTTACAAGTATCCATAAAGGTAATTATTAAAATCAAGAAATATGTAATTTGTGCAATAATAATACCGATATCCTGAAAGGTGCCCCCTTTTCTCAAGTACACCGTTTTTCTAACTCAACACAATGCTGATGCAAAAACATATAAGCCCGAACTGTGCTTAACTGAGCTTTTTTCCATACTGACAATTTAAATTTGAGTTGAAAAATTCAAACATTGGGTATAACTTTAATTTTCTCTTTCAGACGAACACACATCTTTTGCGGGCGAATTCTCAGAGAGACCAGCAGACTCAGCAGATATCGGCTTCTCACCAACATCGACATCTACCCCGCCACACGACGTCACCAGATCGCGGACATCCAGCCTCGATTCCAGTTTCAATTGCCCATCCTCCCTAACCCAATCACGTGACCTCACACGGGAATCCAAGAAAGCCATCGACGCCGAAAACATGAAGAAGCCGCGGCGTTTCTCATTCACGGATGACCAAGTCGAGATATTACGAGAACGGTATGAGATGAACAAATACCCAGACACCGAGCAGATGGAAGAACTGGCTTCTAAGATTGGAGTTTCAGCTAAAAGTATCAAGGTGAGTCCTATCATATTTAAATACCGTGTTGACCATTCTACTTCCAAGGACACTTTCGAATAAATTTACATTTAAAAGGACATGGACGAGCAAACGTACAAATTTATTTTTAATCGCAATAGCAGAACCAACAATATCGGAACCTGGCCGTATGCGTGTGACCCGGCGTCACCACTATAGGACAAGACTGTATAGACATATAATCCAATGTGATTTATAATCTAACAGTGGTTTCAAGTACAACTTGTGTGATTATTACAAATATTTACATGCATATTTATATAACATTTATTATAAATTTGACATGGGTACATATACTCTCTTAACTTGATAGAGGTTAACACTACCGGTACTACAGTAATTCACCATTGCATTGTGTTGCGTAGATGACTAACTACCATGGAAATCAAATATAAACAATTGTTTGATACGAAAAATATTGACTGATTGTGTGTAATAAATACAGAACCGCAAAGCGATGTGAAGGAGGTGAACTTTATCGCACTCGTTTGTTATGCCACAAGTTACAACTCGAGCCTGACGACTCTAGCCGTCGTTGTAACATTGTGCCACAACAAAACCGTGCGATAACGTTCACTACATCCACACGATGTGTGGTTCTGTCTATAACACACATGTTGGTATATTTGAACTGCAGACAATAGAAAAGAAAAGTGTAGCACCAATAAAGGGAAAGTATGAAACTTTAGCAACATTTGCTTTTTAAATTTCAGATCTGGTTCACAAACAGAAGATACAGGTCTAAGCCGAAGAATCCCAAGATGTCGCCACCAGCACTCAACCCTCTTCAACCAACATTCAACCAACTGCAACGAGATGCACTCCTACATATGCAGTTCCAATCGGCTAGCATTAGGGTCCGCCACCCACTCGATAGTCGTGCTGCCGCGTCCCTCCGTCAGCCACACCTACAAGTCACCAGCCATCCTAGTTTCTACTGGTCGATGATGAGCTCTTACCCAATGCTACCTCTCGTTTAATTAGTGTGCGCTCCCCGTAAACACCCTTTGATAAATACGTTTCGATATTGTAACTTGTTATGTTTTCTGTTATGTGATGTTATTGTTAGTTTATATTAAAAATAAAATATGAAAAACAGATTCATGTATTTTTGAGATATATTTCTTCACTCAGATTCACGAACTGAGCCTATGAGCTTACAGATACCCCATCCACGATCTAACACCCAAAAATTACTATTTATTTCTGCTGCGGGGGGGGGGGGGGGGGGTCGGTGAACAATATTTTATTTCAGTCAAGGAACCACCCTTCTAAACTCAGAGCTTTTAGATTTAGATTTTTGAAATCCATTTATTTTCTGCACCTCGAATAATTTATTTTTGACAGCCCAGCAACAAATCTACCGCTAATATTTACGGAAATGCACGGACGCCGTAACGAGAACTGGGATGTCGCATTTTGCGGTGTTCGGAAATGATTCTCTGAATAAAAGACAACGAAAATAATCGCCAGAAACAAAATGTACAGTAATTATCTGGTGATAGTTGGCATGCGGTTAAATATGTATAATTATTCCCGATACAGTGCCATGTTTTATGCATTAACATAGACAAGTTATATAATACTATGTCGATCACACGTGGAAGAAGATGTTTGTTTACATTTGTGGTGACACATGCTGAGGAATTCCAGATCAAACCAGGCATAACCATATATGGAATTCAAGGTGTAGAATATATATAGATATAATAGGTCTGAGTTTTGAAGGGTGCATGTGTTCCGCGACTCAAAACAAATATTTCTCACCCTGACACAGAATAAATAGTAATTTAAGGGTATTAAATCAGACAGAACATCTTTAAATTGTCCCAATTGTATTAGCCTTTCGTCGGGCAGGCTTTATCAGTTGGGCTCACCTCGAACCATGCGCTTATATTAGCAGATGTGCGAATATCAAATCTTCAAACGAATGCAAAAGCCGATGATTTGAACTTGGAGATTTCCGTTCAAATATAACTTCCTGGCGACCTGTTTTTTTTGGGGGCATATTCAGTGTTTCGTGGTGAAAACTTAGGTTTTTTTGTGGAACCAGTGACGTGACGACATGTAGTGAGAATCTCACACCCGTCTTCGGTCAAGCTGCTCAATTGGAAATTTCAGACCGAAAATAGGCTGAATTTTCTCAAAGTTTAAAGATGCACTTTCCGAGTTGACACCATAAAACCACACGTCGTCAAAAGATTGTAATTATATCTGACCCATGAGGTCATTAATACGACGTTTTGATTGCCATGAAGACATCGATTTTGAAATGTTTTAACACGTTATGAATTTTTATCAGCCTACCCCAGTGATCACCTCTTATAAAGAGCGTTAATGCTTCTGTTGCCGCCCCAAAAGCGGTAGATAATAAAGAGCGTTCTATGTTATGAGCTTTTGTGATTGTATTCGACGTATTGCTTATGGGTTATTTTTTAAATGGATTTTCGTGATGCAGATGTGATACAAATGATGAGCGCAAGTATTTTTCATTCGCCTGGTAAGCAAAAAATTAATTAGAAATTCTGAATTATTTGGCATCAAATCGGACAGGGCATCTTGAATTTTCCATCCAACATCAAATGGATGTTTTGATCAAGAACAGGATATATTCAGTCACACAATAATTGTCGACTAGAATTGCCATCATGCAGTCAGAAAAATGCTAACCATGGATGGGCGGCGTTATGTGGATTTCCCACCCGCGACAGTTGTAATTTGAGAGATCATTTGGAAAATTCAATCTCAAACCGGTGAAAATATGTTTTTCAGAGTCTATGAGTTTTGTTCCTCTAAGAACCGTCCCCTGCAAAGTTATGACGCCACTTTTGTGTAAACTTTTCAGTGCAGGAAATTTGATTGTATATAAAATATCGTATATATGTTTTGCATGTTACCCATTAATTTGGGTCTTCGCAATAAGGCATTCATTCAAACAAACGAAAGACCTGTACATGCACTGTATATACCCCAATTGAGATCCACTCGCAATACAAGAGGAATAACTCCAGTGTACACGCGATATTTGAGTTTATTTCATCACCAGTTTGATATGAATGCACCGTCACCACCGACCAAAATACCAAATAAGAGGTGGCAAATCTCCCCATTATGTGGTTGCGATTACTCTTTCCTCATTAGGGGAGAGACTGCCCCTCCTGGTGGAGGCAATTAACTTACCCTAAACAATAGGCAGATAATTGCCATTTTTTGGTGGCAGTGTTGCCACTTTTTGGGGGCAATTTTACCACTTAAGGGGCAATGTTCCAAGCTATGGAAAAACCTACAAATGAGATTATGCATGCAGCCTTGGTGATAGTTTGATTCACATTATGTGTGCGACCAAAATTCGCCACAGTGTACCTGACATCCGCGGTTTACGAGTTAAGATTGAACAAATCAGAAATGAAGAAATAGGCATACTAAATGTCAGTGTCGTGTTTCTATGGATACAACACATCAGATCGGCAGAAATTCGCCACATATCTACAGTTAACCACATGTATACCCAACCGACGCCATTCACTCCATCAACATCGTAGTGAGCTGCATGCTATAATAACATTACTGTGTCGTTTGACTATATACTGACAACAAACGACCAAACAGCACACGAGGGTGAGGTGTGGTTATACCAACAATGACAATATTTTCTTGCAGACGTTGTCAACTTTTGTGAAAACAATGCAATTCACTGAGTCATCAACTGAGTCAATCAACTGAATTCGGCATGACATAACTGATTGACCTGTGGATCACGTGTCGCGTGCCAAAAGCATCACGCAGGCTTTAAATAATTTGAATTGGTATAAAGGATGCGCATCCGATCACCGAGTTATTAAGCATTTAGCCATAGATTAAGACTGAATATAAATTGACAACAGCAAAATTGCTAAAATGGAAACCAAGAATGTGGTAATCTTTTCTCCATACTGCGACAAGGCTGAGGCTTATCGGAGGATCTTGGTAAGCTACTTTTCATGAATTTGAACCGAATTTTTCTTTCAGATTTATCCTTTCAGAGTCTGATAGAGTTTTTAGAAAATCCTGGCGACTTTCATGTTTATTAGAATACCACACTTTTTCATGTGCATCAAACTATATGTTAATTATATACCGCTATCCCTGTGAACCTGAAATCATGCACACACAAACAATAAATAAACAAAAAACAAATAACGCAGGCCTTAAATAACAAAGATACCGGGTACATTTGTACACGAGTATGGTGACAATAATCGGCGTATTTTCATATCTTTTGTGTTTCCAACAACATTTTTCTCTATTAATGCATGCTATATCTATCTTTTTCAGGAGGTACATATCACACCACAGACAAGTGTCCAGTGCACTAGGCAGGCGGAATGTAAAATATTGGACACCTTGGACAATGACTGTGAGTTATGTTTATGTATATTTTTGTCATATCCATTTGTTGAATGCCATCGCTAACTCTCGCCATCAAATAAACTGGGTTGTATCATTGGATTCTTCTTAAAGAAATTTCTGCATTATTTCACTTTTCTTCCTACGTTGAATGCTCTGTCAGTTGATTCCAGACTGTAATTTTAATAAAGTTTGCTCTACCGATTTGAAGACAAATACATTTTCTGCATAATTCCAATTATTTACAAGTACATGTATCCATATAGGTAATTATTAAAGTCAAGAAATATGTAATTTGTGCAATAATAATACCGGTATCCTAAAAGGTGCCCCTTTTTCTCAAGTACACCGTTTTTCTAACTCAACACAATGCTGATGCAAAAACATATAAGCCCGAACTGTGCTTAACTGAGTTTTTTTCCATACTGTCAATTTAAACGATAAAGTTGAAAAATTAAATCATTGGGTATAAATTAAATTTTCTCTTTCAGACGAACACACATCTATAGCGGGCGAATTCTCAGAGAGACCAGCAGACTCAGCAGATATCGGCTTCTCACCAACATCGACATCTACCCCGGAAGATGACGTCACCAGCTCGCGGATATCCAGCCTCGGTTCCAGTTTCAACTGCCCATCACCCCTAACCCAATCACGTGACATCACAAATGATCGGGAATCCAAGAAAGACATCGACGCCGAAAACACGAAGAAGTCACGACGTTTCTCGTTCACGGATGATCAAGTCGAGATATTACGAGAACAGTATGAGAGGAACAAATATCCAGACACCGAGCAGATGGAGGAACTGGCTTCTAAGATTGGAGTTTCAGCTAAAAGTATCAAGGTGAGTCCTATCACATTTAGACACATGTTCCACACTGACCATTCTACTTCTAAAGACACTTTTCGGGTAAATTTACATTTAAAAGGACGATCAAAAGGACATGTATTATTATATTTGAATTGTTATGTTTTAATCGCAATAGCAGAACCAACAATATCGGAACATGGCCGTATGCGTGTGACATGGTACCACCGCTGTAAGACAAGACTGTATATACATATAATATACTATTAAATTTACATGTAAAAGGACATGGACGATCAAAATTATATTAAATTTGTTATATTTTTGTCGCAATAGCAGAACCAACAGAATAAATCGGAACCAGACCGTATGCGTGCGACACGGCGTTACCACTGTAAGACAAGACTGTATAGACATACAGTTTTGGATTCCAAGTAGAAAGGATACACGAGACACATTATTTTGACACACATGTTGGTATGTTTGACCTTCAGACAACAGAAACGAACATTCTAGCACAAATAAAGGGAAAGTATGAATCTTCAGCAACATTTTCGTTAATTTCAGATCTGGTTCACAAACAGAAGATACAGATCGAAGCCGAAAAATCCCAAGATGTCGCCACCAGCACTCAACCCTCTTCAACCAACACTCAACCAACTTCAACGCGATGCTCTCCTACAGATGCAGTTCCAATCGAAAAGTATCAGCCACCCATTCGATGTCCATGCTGCCGCGTTCCTCCGCCAACCACAGCCACCACTCACCAGCCATCCTAGTTTCTACTGGCCAATGATGAGCTCATACCCTATGTTACCTCTCGTTTGATAGGTGCTTGTTCCCAATACAACGCCATTTATTAAATATGTTTCGGTCTTGTACCTTGTTATGTGATGTGATGTTATTGTTAGTTTATATTAAAAATAAAATATTAAAACAGATACATGTATTTTTGAGATATATTTGTTTCACTCAGATTCGCGATCTGAACATATGAGCTTACAGATACCCCGTCCCGATTTAACACCCCTAACTTACTATTTATTCTGCTTCGGGGGGAGGGGTGGGTGGTGGTGGTGAACAATACTTCATTTCAGTCGAGGAACCAACCCTTCCAAACTCAGAGCTTTTAGATTTAGATTTTTAAAATCCATTTATTGTTTACACCTCGAATAATCCACTGGAAATATTTACGGACATGCACGGACGCCGTAACGAGAGTTGGGATGTCACGTTTTGCGGTTATCGGAAATGATTCTCGGAATAAAAGACAACGAAAATAATCGCCACAAACAAAATGTACAGTACTTATCTTGTGATAGTTAGCATGCGTTTCAACAGGTATAATTGTTCCCGATTCAGTGATCATGTTTTATGCATGAGCATAGACAATGAGCATAGACAATAATATTATGTCGATGTCTGTTTACATTTGTGGTGACACATGGTGAGGAATTCCAGTTCGAACCAGGCATAACCATATATGGAATTCAAGGTGTAGAACATATATATATATAGATTTCATAATCGAAAATCTATTATAGGTCTGAGCTTTGAAGGGTGCATGTGTTCCTCCCTCGACTCAAAACAAATATTTCTCACCCTGACACAGAATAAATAGTAATTTAGGGGTATTAAATCAGACAGAACATCTTTAAATTGGCCCAATTGTATTAGCCTTTCGTCAGGCAGGCTTTATCAGTTGGGCTCATCTCGAACCATGCGCTTATATTAGCAGGTGTGCAAATATCAACTCTTCAAATGAATGCAAAAGCAGATTTTGTTTGAACTTGGAGATTTAAGGAAATGCCAATATAATTTTCTGGCGACCTGTTTTCGTGGCATATTCAGTGTTTCGTGGTGAAAATTTAGCTTTTTTGTGGAACCAGTGACGTGACGACATGTAGTGAGAATCTCACCCCCATCTTCGGTCAAACTGCTCATTTGGAAATTTCAGACCGAAAATAGGCTGAATTTTCTGATAGTTTAAAGATGCACTTTCCGATTTGACACCATAAAACCACACGTCGTCTATACCAGAATATAATTAGATCTGACACATGAGGTTATTAATACGACGTTTTAATTGCCAGATATCGACTTTGAAATGTTTTAACATGTTATGAATTTTTGTCAGCCTATTCCAATAATCACCTCTTATAAAGAGCGTTCAATTTTTCTGTTGCCGCCCCAAAAGCGGTAGATAATAAAGAGCGTTATCTGTTCTGAGCTTTTGTGACAGTATTCGGCGTATTGCTTACGGATGATTTTTATGGATTTTCGTGATGAAAATGTAATACAAATGATGAGCGCAAGTATTTTTCAATCGCATGCTAAGCAAAACATGAATTAGGAAATTCTGAAATATTAATCAGACAGTCATACAATCGGACAGGTCGTCTTTAATTTTCCAACCAACATCAAATGGATGCTTTGACCAAGAGCAGGATATTGTCTTATTTTCAGTCACAATTGTGGACTGGAATGGCCACCATCCAGTCAGAAAAATTCTAACCATGGATAAAGCGGCGTTAAGTGGATTTCCCACGTGTACGCGAAATTTGCATGTAGTTTGAGAGATCATCTGGAAAATTCAATCTCAAACGGGTGAAAATATAGTTTCTCAGAGTCTATGAGTTTTGTTCCTCTAAGATCCGCCCCGAAAAGTTATACGCCACTATCGTGTATATCGGGGTGTGACTAAACACCGCCCGGACCTGCCCGGACCCCCCATATGGACTATATGAGTGATTATAAGGCCAATATAAGTACAGGGTGTCATGGAAACCCACTCAGGGTCGCTATTAACCCTCAAAATGCCGGCATCGGCGAAAATGTTCGCCGCGAAATGAAGCTAACAGCCCGGACCGCCCCTGCTGCGTCCAGGTGTGATTTTAGTATCCATATCTGTGCGAGGGTGTTAATGAAACCCAAATACGCATGGAGAGTGGTCAAGGTCAAGCGGAAGTGCCGCTTATTAACCCCATAACTTCCCAGATTCAGCCAGAATTACAAAATTGCGCCCCCAATAAACAAACTCACAGCCCGGACCCCCCTTAATGTCCTCGTACTTCTAATAACTCCTTACATAATTATGTGTTGTGGAACTACTCTCGACTACACTCACGGGGATACAACGGCGAGTCGCCCACGAATGACTGGCAATTAACCCCCAAAATGCCGCCATCGACGATTATGTTTACCGATAACGACGCTGACAGCCCGTGTTAATGAAACCCAAATACGCACGGAGAATTGTCAAGGTCAAACGGAAGTGCCGCTTATTAACCCCTAAACTTCCCAGATTCAGCCACAATTACAAAATTGCACCCCCAATAAACAAACTCACAGCCCGGACCCCCTTAATGTCCTCGTACTTCTAATAACTCCTTACATATGTGTTGTGGAACTACCCTCGACTACACTCACGAAGATACAAGGGCGAATCGCCCGCGAATGCCTGGCAATTAACCCCCAAAATGCCGCCATCGCCGATTATGTTTACCGATAACGACGCTGATAGCCCGGACCAGCCCGGACCATCCCGGACCCCCCATATGGACTATATGAGTGATTTTAAGGGCAATATAGTGCAGGGGTGTCATGGAAACCCACTCAGGGTCGCTATTAACCCTCCAAATGCAGGCATCGGCGAAAATATTCGCCGCGAAATTAAGCTAACAGCCAGGACCGCCCCTGCTGCGTCCAGGTGTGATTTTAGTATCCATATCTGTTCGAGGGTGTTAATGAAACCCAAATACGCACGGAGAGTGGTCAATGTCAAACGGAAGTGCCGCTTATTAACCCCTAAACTTCATAGATTCAGCCAGAATTACAAAATGGACCCCAATAAACAAACTCACAGCCCGGACTCCCTTAATGTCCTCGTACTTCTAATAACTCCTTACATATGAGTTGTGGAACTACCCTCGACTACACTCACGAGGATACAAGGGCGAGTCGCCCACGAATGCCTGGCAATTAACCCCCAAAATGCCGCCATCGCCACAACACATATGTAAGGAGTTATTAGAAGTACGAGGACATTAAGGGGGTCCGGGCTGTGAGTTTGTTTATTGGGGGTGCAATTTTGTAATTCTGGCTGAATCTAGGAAGTTTAGGGGTTAATAAGCGGCACTTCCGTTTGACCTTGACCACTCTCCGTGCGTATTTGGGTTTCATTAACACCCTCGCACAGATATGGATACTAAAATCACACCTGGACGCAGCAGGGGCGGTTCGGGCGGTTAGCTTCATTTCGCGGCGAACATTTTCGCCGATGCCGGCATTTGGAGGGTTAATAGCGACCCTGAATGGGTTTCCGTGACAACCCTGCACTTATATTGTCCTTAAAAATCACTCATATAGTCCATATGGGGGGTCCGGACTGGACCGGGATGGTCCGGGCTGTCAGCGTCGTTGTCGGTAAACACAATCGGCGATGGCGGCATTTTGGGGGTTAATTGCCAGGCATTCGTGGGCGATTCGCCCTTGTATCTTCGTGAGTGTAGTCGATGGTAGTTCCACAACACATATGTAATGAGTTATTAGAAGTACGAGGACATTAAGGGGGTCCGGGCTGTGAGTTTGTTTATTGGGGGTGCAATTTTGTAATTGTGGCTGAATCTGGGAAGTTTAGGGGTTAATAAGCGGCACTTCCGTTTGACATTGACCACCCTCCGTGCGTATTTGGTTTTCATTAACACTCTCGCACAGATATGGATACTAAAATCACACCTGGACGCAGCAGGGGCGGTCCGGGCTGTTAGCTTCATTTCACGGCGAACATTTTCGCCGATGTCGGCATTTTGAGGGTTAATAGCGACCCTGAGTGGGTTTCCATGACACCCCTGCTCTTATATTGGCCTTACAATCACTCATATAGTCCAGATGGGGGGTCCGGGCTGGTCCGGGCTGGTCCACTGTATAATTATGCCCCAATTGAGATCCACTCCCAATACAAGAGGAATAACTCCAGTATACACGCGATATTTGAGATTTATCACGAGTTTGATATGAATGCACCGTCAGCGCCGACCTGTATGGCATTCATACTAAAGCTGTCCCCATCATGGGGCTGATATTACTTTTTCCTCATTAGGGGACAGACTGCCCCTCCAGATGGGGGCAATTAATTTACCATAAAAAAGAGGTAGATAATTGCCATTTTTTTGTGGCAGTGTTGCCACTTCTTGGGGGCAATTGTGCCACTTAGGGGCAATGTTCCAAGCCATGGGAAAAACCTACAAATCAGATTAAGGGTGGATACACACATGGATGTAATCTCTGTAAATGTCGTGTATTTTTGTCGTTTAACATGGATCATACAGACCATGTCATACGTGTCCGCTGACAACCCAATCATTGCGGCTATGTTTGACCACAGTGAGCCAAGCTCTGAACGTGCAGAGAGCCGTTGACTGAACGAAGTAGTCAGGCCGCTTAAAATAATTGTTCGCGCGATAACCCAATTGTTGGACTTTCTGTTTAAATCATTGTCAGTCTTCTCTTGATTTTTATACCAGTGATGGCCCCAATACCCCAGGATTTCCCCAACGCAGAGACCATGATCCCCAACATTTGGGGGATATATTATCCCGGAAGCTACCGGACTGACCATTGCATATTTCCTCGACGGGTGGGTGGGGGCACGCAACACCATGCATGAGTCCTGACTCGCCCCCAACATGAAGCCACGAAGCAACTCCTGACTTATAAATATTGTAGTTGACAGTTATTTCTGCCGTGTCTGTTTGTTACAAGTGATTAATCTAATATTCAGCAATTTACGCTATTCATATAATTATGAACATAGTATTACACCTTTAAATTTGAGAGTACGGAAGGTGGTGTTGCTGTGTCTTAATTCATTCGTGGAAAAGGGTTGTCTAGTTCTACGAGTTCCCAACTACGTCACATTTCCTCTCTTGTGTTATATATGTATACTCAAAATTTACAACTATGGAATATTTTGTACATTCATGGCCAGATAATCCCGGCTGATACATTCAACTAAATCCCTTGGTTATTCGAAGCTTTCGAGAACCAGCCCCCCTCCCCAATCATGGATTATGGTCCAAAATGTTATCATCCAAGCGTGTTCAAGCTAAAATTGTGACAGTTATGAACTTGTTCAACCTTTGGGTTGAGAAACATATACTGTTATGTAAATTATGGGTGAAAAATGGGGGGGGGGGGGGTGTCACCCTTTTTACTTTCAACGCTGTATCTGCATTAATTTTTTGGCGCTGTAATGGATATTTGCATGGAAATCCCAATTGAATGTTATTACATGAGCTCGCTCTGAAACTATCAGAGGAATCTCAACGAACCGGTATTGTCTGTCTTAATTTTCCAATGCCTGTTATTCAAGGAATGAGAGCACCATATCGGATTGTTAATGGGACATTAAACACTCATGTATCACAATCGTCCTAAAAGAGCTTAAAATTCGGCAAATTTTATTTTTATTTTGGATGACCCTGAAATGACGAGAAACAAATCAAGTATAAAATCGACGGAATTAAATCCACTTTTCGAAATGAATTAAAACTCGTGAAAAACAGCAACAGATATCAGACAGGATCTATTCATTTCGGGATCCATGAAAGAATTTATGACTGGCCTGAAATTTCTTGATATCAGTTTGTTTGATAATGGTTTATAACTGCTCACTTGTCTCACCTGTTGAAATTGTCCGATCGCGCGCAGGCGACTAATGCTATCAATGATTGGTGTGACCATGTAAAATACATGGATTTTACATACAGAAATTACATGCAAGTGTGTATCCACCCTAAGATAAGATAAGATAAGATTTAATGCAAAATTCAGGGAGCCTTTGTGATATTGCGATTCACATTATGTGTGCGACAAAAATTATCCACAGCGTACCTGACAACCGCGGTTTACGAGATAAGATTGAACAAATCCGAAATGAATAAATAGGAATACTCAAAGTCAATGCCGTGTTTCTATGGATACAACATATCAGATCGACAGAAACGCACCACATATTGAAAGTCAACCGACGCCAATCACTCCATCGACATCGTAGTGAGCTGCCCGCTATAATAACATTACTGTGCCGTGTGACTACACTGACAACAAATAGCATCCACACCTTACTAACAATGACAATATTGTCTTATTCAGAAGTTTTTAACTTTTGTGAAAACAATGCCATTCACGGAGTCATCAACGGAGTCACTCATTTGAATTCGGCATGGCATGATTGATTGACCTGTGGTCCGCGTGTCGCGTGCCAGAAGCAATATGCTTTAAATAATTTGGTATAAAGGTTGCACATCAGAACACTGAGTTATTGAATATTTGGCCATATATTAAGACTGAGTATAAATTTTAAACAGAAAAATTGCTAAAATGGAAACCAAGAATGTGGTAATCTTTTCTCCGTACTGCGACAAGGCTGAGGCTTATCGGAGGATCTTGGTAAGCCATTTTTCATGAATTTGAACCGAATTTTTCTTCTTCAGATTTATCCTATAACAGTCGGTTTGAGTTTTGAGTGGTTTTAAATAGAAAATCCTACCGAGAGTCATCTTTATTTCGAATACCACACTTTTTTCATGTGCATCAAACTGTATGTTATTTAAAATCCGGTATTCCCGGAACCCTGAAATCATGGACACAACCATAATAAATAAACACAAAGAAAACAAATAATCCAGGCCTTATATAACACATGCACAAACAGGGTACCTTTGTACACGAGTATGGTGACAATAATCGGCTTATTTTCATAACTTTTCTTTACACACAAACTTTTTCTCTATTAATGCATGCTATATCTATTTTCCAGGAGGTACCTGTCACACCACAGACAATTTACCAGTGCACTCGGCAGGCGGAATGTAAAATATTGGACACCTTGGACTATGACTGTGAGTTATATGTTTGTGTACATTTTTTAATATCCATTTGTTGAATGCCATCGCTACACGTAACTCTCGCCAACAATCATATGGGGTGCATCATTGGATGCTTCTTAAATACATTACTGTATGATTTTCATTTTTCTTCCTATGTTGAATTCACTGTCAGTTTATTCCAGTCTGTAATTTTAATAAAGTTTGCTCTACCGATTTGAAGACAAACACATTTTCCGCATAACTCCAATTATTTACAAGTATCCATAATGGTAATTATTAAAGTCAAGAAATATGTAATTTGTGCAATAATAATACCGGTATCCTAAAAGGTGCCCCTTTTTCTCAAGTACACCATTTTTCTAACTCAACACAATGCTGATGCAAACACATATAAGCCCGAACTGTGCTTAACTGAGCTTTTTCCATACTGACAATTTAAACGATAAAGTTGAAAAATTCAAACATTGGGTATAACTTTAATTTTCTCTTTCAGACGAACACACACCTATAGCTGGTGAATTCTCAGAGAGACCAGCAGACTCAGCAGATATCGGCTTCTCACCAACATCGACATCTACCTTGGCGCATGACGTCACTAGCTCGCGGACATCCAGCATCGGTTCCAGTTTCAACTGCCCATCCTCCCTAACCCAATCACGTGACCCCACAAATTCTCGGGAATCAAAGAAAGACATCGACGCCGAAAACATGGAGAAGCCACGGCGTTTCTCGTTCACGGATGACCAAGTCGAGACATTACGAGAACGGTATGAGAGGAACAAATACCCAGACACCGAGCAGATGGATGAACTGGCTTCTAAGATGGGAGTTTCAGCTAAAAGTATCAAGGTGAGTCCTATCACATTTAAACACCATGCTGATCATTCCACCCCAAAGACACTTTTCGAGTCAATTTACATGTAAAAGGACATGGACGAGCAAACGTACATGTATTACTATATTCAACTTGTTATGTTTTAATCGCAATAGCAAAACCAACAATATCGACATCTGGCCGTATGCGTGTGACACGGCGTCACCACTATCAGACACGTAGAGATACATACTCGAATATGACTCATAATCTAACAATGGTTTCATGCACAACTTACGAGAATTTTACAAATATTTACCTGCATATTTAAATAACATATATACTCTCCTAACTTGATAGAGGTTAACAATAAACTCTTGGAAGTGAGAAACATATGATATCTACAGTTTGGGATTCCAAGTAGAGAGGATACATGAGACACATTATTTTGACACAGCTGTTGGTATATTTGAACTTCAGCCAAAAGAATGAAAAATACTAGCACCAATAAAGGGAAAGTATGAATCTTAAGCAACATTTTCGTTTATTTCAGATCTGGTTCACAAACAGAAGATACAGGTCGAAGCCGAAAAATCCCAAGATGTCGCCACCAGCACTCAACCCTCTTCAACCAACACTCAACCAACTTCAACGCGATGCTCTCCTACAGATGCAGTTTCAATCGAAAAGTATCAGCCACCCATTCGATGTCCATGCTGCCGCGTTCCTCCGTCAGCCACAGCCACCACTCACCAGCCATCCTAGTTTCTACTGGCCGATTATGAGCTCATACCCTATGTCACCTCTCGTTTGATAGGTGCTTGTTCCCCATACAACATCATTTGTTAAATATGTTTCGATCTTGTACCTAGTAATGTTTGTTATTTTATGTTTTTGTTAGTTTATATTAAAAATTAATTATTAAAAACAGATACATGTATTTTGAGATATATTTCCTATGAGCTTGAGGAATTCGTACATTTTGAAACAGTCTGAGTTTCAAACTGTCAATTTGAAGGAAAAATCATTATCTTTATAAGCAATATATGCTATAGTACTGTAATAACACATGTTTACCCTCTCACTATGATAAATATGTTCTAATTATGTAAAACAGTGGTCATTGGAGAGTTTGACAGGAAATATTTGCAAAACACGCACTGAATTATCTAACTTAGGAATCCATCTAGGGTATATAATCTGAAATCACTACTATCTGCGAAAAAATAAATAAAACATTTTTCATTGCATATTTTATTTTTTGGGTAGATATGCATTTGCAGAACTATTGTGTTGAAGGAAATTATCACCATAAAATAACATAATTCCTTAAAAGACGAATCAGTATTGAGTGTTTTGTCTGACAGATTATTGCAAACGTGGTTGTAAACTATTTATGTTGTTTTATGTATTTTTTGTCTTTTTACGGTAATACAATATGCAATGAAAAATGTTTGATTTTGCGATGAGTATAATACACCTTATATTTGTCGCATGCATTCTGAAATTATAACATTTGTTGTGTTTCGCTATCGTGGGAAAATTTTCAAAATGTCATTATAGTGGGCTAGCATCACTAAATTCACCCTTTAGGGACCTAATTCTGCTTAGGCCCTCAAATGCCATGGTAGACCTAGGATCAGATTGAAGTTCCCAGTTGAAGTTGGTGATGTTCACCCATTGGGCACCTCGATTATGGATTTTATCTTCTGCAAATTAGGGGATATAGAAACTTCCCAGAAGGGAAAACGTAACTAAAAACAATGTTAATTTGATACAATAGATACTTCCCAGAAGATGAGGCCTAAGCAAAATGAGGTATCCAGAGAGTGAATTTGGTGATGCTTGCCAAACACGAAGCAATGGTATCGGCTTTTTACGTAAATTGGATTCTACATTGAAGTGATCTGTTGCACCATTAAGCAATGGACTCGCGCATACTCTGCGCCATAACCAATGGAATGGGTGGGGGGGGGGGGGGTGTCCCATTTATATACAGAAATATAAAGTGAATAACAGATCTGGAGACGTAATTGTTGTAGGATTTCCGTCGGCCTTTCAGAGATTCTTGTTTGACATGAATGTGCCGTTAGCGCCGACCTATATGGAACTCACGCTCAGATTATCTGCATTAAAGGTATTCAATCCGATCAGACGCTCCTAAATTATTATTTCTTTGGCTTCGGGGGTAAACAATATTTGATTTGAGTCGAGGAGCATCAAAGCTCAGAGTGATCAGATATCGATTTTTTAAAGTTTGTTATATCAATTGTTTATGGCCAAGAAACACGCCGTCAAACGAATGGTCTCGGTAAAAATTGCGGATGAAGATGGATAACTCTAAAAACAAGTGGTAATACGGCCAAATTTCGTGAATACTCAAGTGATAATACGGCCATATATATTTCGTTGAACACAATGTTGATAAATAACACGTTTGGGAAATTTGATACCATATAGTTGACAGTGGTTAGCATTATTTTGTTGCAATTAAAGTGCTGTGAAACACTCATATTGGGTGATCAAATAGACATTGGAGAATAATCTTGCTCAAAGTAGTTATTTTTAAGAATATTAATTCAAATTTCCAGCACACACACCGTCATTATTATAGTAAGTAATTGCAATGACTCTCTATGGCGAAATAATTTGCGTTAGTTTATCGCCGATTGTAGCGTCCCGAATCGAGATGTAAATATTTACAATTATGCGTAGTTCAGAGGATGCTATATATGGAGTGGTATGGTCGATTTTTTTGAGATTTTCGACGATGTTAGTATAATGCTACATTGCCACAGTTGGCATAGCGCCTGAGTACTAACTTATCAGTTTCACGCACCAAACAAGTCCATAATATGTCTTTAATCGATTCTGATAAATAAAGCGTATTTTGAAATGTTGTTGTTTCTTGTTGATATGGGGACCCTGTGATCGGATTGAGTACCTTTAATAAAAACAAACAAACATTTCTAGCAAAATCTAAATTTAAAGGTCACACCGGTCCTACTAAAAGCCGACCGCACCCGACCGCACCTCCACCAGGGGTTGCTAGATGGGTAGCGGAAGTGAATACATTAACCAATATGCTGCTGTTTATGAAGTTATATCGTGAACTAAACAAAATTGTAGAATCGGATGCGCAAATAAATGTGATATATATATCATTATCCAGCCAGTCACAATGTCATAATCAGCATTATACATTACGATAATGTAATTGTCAAATCGCCAAACCTTCTGGTCAAAATATATAACCCTTTTGAAATTGTATATATCGATCCGAAAATATTTAATTTAATGCAATTATACTCAATTTTGGTTGATGTCATATACATGTAGTAAGGTTTTAGCTGAAACTTTATAATTGAACATTTACACTGTTATAATAAACATTGGGGTTAGCCCCCCCCCAATCACATATTCAGTTGTTTTATAATATATTTTTGCATGCATGATAAAGAAAAGTCTCCGTGGAACATCTATAGCTGCGACACAACACACAGTTATAAATGCGCTTTTTAATTATATATAGTCCTTAGAACTTACATGTCTCATACCTCTATGTTTCATTTGATATGTTATTACTCACCTCGTGTGAGTTTTCGAATGTCGGTGTTGATCTAGCAGGACCAGAATACACTCTTCGTTGCATCATATGATGTCCATTTCCGTGGTCAGACAGCCAGGGGAGGTGCGGTCGGTGCCTTTTTGGATTTCGCGTACCTGACGGAACAGGCAATTCTTATGAACCGGCCGCAAGATAGGGGTTAATAGTACCGTGTCCGCTCGAGCTATCGACTTCGGGATTGAAACTTTGGTATATACATATTCTGCACGACAGGGCATACCCCATCTCGGTCGGTTCCCGGATGGCGGTGCGGTCGTCGGGTGTTATTTTCGGCGTTTTTGCGAATTCGGCAGCAGCGTATGGGTTAATTTATTCACTTCCGCTACAGCTAGCGACTTGCTTGATCGCCCATGGATGCATAGGGGATATTCGATGCGTGATATTATGTCCCTTTACGTGGTCAGGCAGCCAGGGGAGGTGCGGTCGGTGACTTTTTGGATTTTGCATACCTGACGGAACCGGCCGCAAGTTAGAGGTTAACAGTGCCGTGTCGGCTCGAGCTATCGACTTGTGGATTGGAACTTTGGTATATACAGGTCTATTCTTCACGATAGTGCAAACCCCATCACGCTCGGACCACTGGTGGAGGTGCGGTCGGTGCAGACGGGTGTGGACGGCTTTTAGTAGGACCCGGTCGCACAATGAAAACGACATCACTGAAGGCTGTAAAAAGCAGTGTGCTCGGTCATATAAGTTTATATTAAATATGTATGCGCGAGTCAAATACTAGGACGGCGAAAGAATGTTCGGATTTCTAACAAAGGAAGGTCATCTGAACATATAGGTTCTACGAAACGCCGGAGCGAGCTGATCCGTATTTATATTTATTTGTTTTTATTTCCGAATGGAGAAAGGTGGCGCGGATTTATATCAGGGGGATTCTCATGCAGATTTGTATGCACAGCATCGCCCCCGATATCCCAAAGAACTTATCGAGAAAATTGTTTCGTTTTGTAGGCTTTCAAACCCGGATTTCGACTTCGGAGTTGCGTTAGATATTGGATGTGGAAGCGGACAAAGTACTGAGCAATGGATCGAATCATTCAGATCGGTGATTGGCGTAGACACAAGCGCAGCCCAAATCGAGCAAGCGAAGAAAAAAGTGAGAAATGCTAGCTTCTTTCATGTGAACGGCAGAGACTTATCGAAATTCGACAACGAGAGTGTGGATTTAATAACGGCTGGCCAATCCGTTCATTGGTTTCCATTCGAAACGATGTGGAATGAAATTGAACGAGTTCTGAAGCCGAAGGGCATTGTTGCATTCTATGGATATGACGCGTGTGATCTCGACACAGAGGAAGCGACGCTGGCTTTTGTGACATATCGAAACACCATCCTAGATGGTTTCTGTAGTCGGAATATTAACCTCGTTAGCAGACATTATAAAGACATCCCACCTTTATTTGGTGAATGGGTAAGAGGCGACACACTTCATGTGAGGGAAGAACAGACGGTGAAGAGTTTTGTTGGATATTGCGAGTCGATGTCATCATGGCAAGTTATTTGTAGAAATAACCCAGAATGCCAACATCTAGAGATACTTGAACAGAAACTCATTAAACTGTATGGCGGGCATGAGCAAATTTTTCGTCCAGAATGGCCATTATTTTTAATCATGAGCGGCAAACCTTAAAAAATGCATCAGATCCTACAACTAACATAATCTGAATGAACATATATGCCAACGTATACCTGATTAATTATATTCAGAATTTCAAAAATGATTTCACCATATTTACACCGATAATATCTTTAACTAATAGTTATGGGAATACTGAGCTGATTCTGTCACACAATATCAAGTTGCTTAACAGTCTCCGCTGACGGTATAATGTCAGGAATTTGTTTTATGTATACTCATTACGCATTCTCTTTGTACCACCTGATGTGGTGGCTGAAAGAATGAATAAACTGTTGTTACGCCATGCACTCAACTTTCAATTATTGGAAAGGAACTGTAGTTGCAATTAAGATATTATTTCACCATATTTATATCGAGATTATCTTTGATAATATAGTATGGACGTGGCTGGAGACGAGGGGTGTCCATCTTCAATTTTCCAATTGCACCCCTTCTTGAAACAGACCAAACTCCTATGTTCGCGATATACCATTTGCACCCCAACTTTCCAAGTTTTATAGGTTAAAAAATACAGGTAAGTGGTTGCCTGACAAGGTGACACATCTGCTCGGGTCATCGGAAATCACACCTAGTCCTCCGGAATGACAATAAAAAATCAGAATGGAGCACTGGCTGACGGACCATATGGCCTTTCCGTTTGTCAACATAAGTGTAGTGAAAGAAATAATGGCTTACAACTTATCCGTCATATAATTTTCCCACATAATAAAGGTGGTACATAAATGTATGGATGTCAAAAGAAAGGGGAGGATGTCTGCTAGGCATATAAAAGAAGATTCGAGGTTATATATGATGATGACCAAGGTCCCAATTTCTTGCAGACAAATTGTTCCTTGTTCCGATGATATGAATTTTGAGGTGGAAGCTGAATCCTGGAGCGGTTTAATGGAATTTTGAAAATAGTTATAGAACGTACCCCACTAAAACAAGATTTTATTTGCAGCCAAAAGTAGAATTTAGACATTTTTTGAAATGACTCCCAAATGAGTTAAAAAGATGCCAACATTTTATGATAAGATCATCACCAGTTGCAGATTGCTGACTATATGCCATGCTAAACGCATGTCACATAACGTTTCGACTTGAAATGTCTAATTGCACCCACAGAGCGAACTCATATGTTCGCGAAATACCATTTGCACCGCAACTGTCCATCTGGTACCTCAATTTCCTCAAACTGTCAAACTGGTACCTCAAACTTTCCAACTGTTGGAAATTTCCACCCTGATACCCCCTAAGTTTGGAAAATTACCAACTGATAACCATCAGACCAAAATGTTGACAAAAAGTATAACAATATGCTACTGTTGGTCTAAAACAACCAATTCCACTAAATACTCGTTGGAAAATCAAACAATCAGAACAATTGCAACTTATAAGTTGTGTAAAAAGTTCCAACTATTGTTATGTCAGGCATGATATTTCCAACCCCACCCCCTGTCTCTGCATAATAGTTATTGGAATGATTTTTTCGCCCAACTTTTAACGATGTGGACATTAAAACATCGATTGCTTTTCCGAAATAATTTTACCATATTCACATCGAGAACATTTTAACCTAATAGTTATGGAAATACTGATTCTGCCGCTCAACTTTCAATGATGTGGACATGAACGGCGGATACAAGGTGGTGATAGGGCGAAATCCGGACCGTTCTCGAAGATAGCCATGTTCACCCCCGCTGCATGGGTGACCCCACCAGTGTTGGGGCCAGTGTGGCATGTCTCTGGAAAGTATTTGGGGCGGGCCACCCACCCACCCATGGGTTAAACTTTGTCGAAAGATGCATTCTTTTGAATAAGGTACCGAAAATTAGTTAAACATTTGACCGTCGTTCTATACAGGATCGAGACATTCGATCACCATGCATCAGGGTAACGCCGCGATTACACAGGAGACGCACGGGAAAATCACTAACAGCGTGAAAGTCATATTTGTAATTAATGTGGTGAAAGTATGGTAAATGTTCATGGTAAACTAGACATATATCCAGGTTTAGTTGATCAAGAAAGTTACTGAGGTCGCACGCAGATGAAAGGGTACCGGTCACGTTCCATGACTGTGTATATAGATATATAGATATACATATCCATATAGACTAATTGATATATAGAGAATTAATCGTATCAAAACATCTTGCACAATGGAAACAAACACAGGAAACACGTACATCCTGTTTCGATAAGTATACTCCATTGAAACTTTAAAGAACAGTTTGATAACGACCATGCAGGTAACTATAACTAACCAGTAACGTGACGACATGTAGTGAGATTATCGCCCCCATCTTCGGTCAAACTGCTCAATTGGAAATTTCAGACCGAAAATAGGCATAATTTTCTCATAGTTTAAATATGCACTTTCCGATTTGACACCATAAAACCACACGTCGTCTATACCAGAATATAATTATATCTGACCCATGAGGTCATTGATACGACGTTTTGATTGCCAGATATCGACTTTGAAATGTTTTAACACGTTATGATTTTTTGTCAGCCTATTCCAATGATCACCTCTTATAAAGAGCGTTAATGCTTATGTTGCCGCCCCCAAAAGCGGTGGATAATAAAGAGCGTTATCTGTTCTGAGCTTTTGTGATAGTATTCGGCGTATTGCTTACGGATGATTTTTAAGGATTTTCGCGATGCAGATGTGAGACAAATGATGAGCGCAAGTATTTTTCATTCGCTTGCTAAGCAAAAAATGAATTAGGAAATTCTGAATTATTAATCGGACAGTCATAAATCGGACAGATCATCTTTAATTCTCCAACCAACAAAAAATGGATGCTTTGACCAAGAGCAGGATATTGCCCAATTTTCACTTGAATGGCCATCATGATGTCAGAAAAATCTGACCATGCACAAGGCGGCGTTATGTGGATATCCCACCCCGACAGTTGTAGTTTGAGGGATTATCTGGAAAATTCAATCTCAAATGGGTTGAAACTATATTTTCTCAGAGTTTAGGAGTTTTATTCCTCTAAGAACCGCCCCCAGTGGTTATAACGCCACTATCGTGTAAACTTTTCAGTGCAGGATTCAAACGAAAGACTAGTACATGCACTGTGTATGCCCCAATTGATATCCATTCGCAATGCAAGAGGAATAACTCCAGTATACACGCGATATTTGAGGTTTATCACAAGTTTGATATGAATGCACCGTCAGCGCCGACCTGTATGGCATTCATACTAAACAATAAACCATAGTCAGAAATGGTAACCCCCCCCCCCCAAGATCATAATATTAGCCATAAATAAAAATTATAAATATAAAATATATTGGTTACATGAGAATTCCGTTAAAAACAACTAATCCTTCAAATTATTACAAAAAATTACGGCTTAATACAGGGGGGGGGGGGGGTGAAAAAAAAAATTTGCCGGGGTGGGTGGGTGGTCAAAGCCACAAACAAGCAATTTTTTCCGCAACTAAAAAAAAAAATTCCTGCTTGTTTTTTAGTGTTTTGGCAATGAGTTGGGCTTCAAACCCACTTTGAATGAGAGAAATAATGTAATTCTAACTGTAAACTGACTGCAGGCAGTTATCGTGTTGTATTTTGTTGCAAATTTTGAAATCCAAGATGGCCGCTGGCAGCCATGTTTTTTTGGCCGTATGACCTCAAAATGACTCATTCCTATTTAAATGTCCATGTTAACATCCATGATAAATAGTATGCACAGAAATTCATATACAGCTGTTTACAGTGAATTTCCCCCCGCAAATCTCTGTTTTAGTGTTAAAGGGGGGGGGGGGGTGGGTGTCAAAAAATGGTCGGAAAAACTGCCGAAAACGGAAAAGAATTTGGCGGTGGGGGTGGGTGGGTACAAAAAATGATCGAAAGGGAAAAAATGCCATACGTGCCTGAATTTTTTTTCCGACCCCCCCCCTGCTTAATACTGCAGGTTTTTCATTCACCAAACCAGAAAGATTCTAAATGCGGATCAAAAATTGTGTTCCCGCCATAAAATTTTCAAGTGTGCATGGCCCAGCCATTGTTCATACCAAAACAATGAACGCAATTAACGCGGTCATAATAGTTACATACTGAAACTATAAGACATCCAGCGAATACACACTCCATGAAAACCCGAAATGTGTTGTCCTGCGAGATATCCCATCGCTATAGCTCAATTTGACACGGCCAGATTAGCCTTTCTACAATATCCTAAAACAATAAAGCTTCTCAAATCATCGGCATAGTCAATAGAACTTTCACGAACTTGGACATTCCAACTATAGCTTTTACATGACTCGGGCGCAGTACAACTTTAACGCGTACCAAAATAACCTGAAAAACCAAATATCTATTTATAAAATCCCCCATAGGACCACAGATTTCTAAATTTGTATAACAGTATACACCGGTGGCGTTAATAACGGGGTGGCAGATCTGCCCACATCATGGGGTTGCTATAACTCTTTACTATTACTTTCCCCATTAGGGGACATACTGCCCTCCTGATTGGGGCAATTAACTTACCCCCCAAAAAAGAGGAAGATAATTGCCAATATTTTGTGGCAGTGTTGCCACTTCTTGGGGGCAATTTTACGCTTAGGGGGTATATAATGTTCCAAGCTATGGGGAAAACCTACACATGAGATTATGCATGGTGCCTTGGTGATATATTTAATTCACATTAATATGTGTGCGACCAAAAATCGCCACAGCGTACATGACAACCGCGGTTTACGAGATAAGATTGAACAAATCAGAAATGAAGAAATATGCATACTCAATGTCAATGTCGTGTTTCTATGGATACGATATATCAGATGGACAGATACTCACAACAAATTCACAGTTAACCGCGGTAGCGGGGTAATGTCGTAAGAGCTATACTCGTCCTTGACCTCGATAAATGGTATAGTCGTAGGGCGCGCATCTATAATCTCAAATCGACTCCATTCCACCCGCACGTTCAATTTGACTTATATATCAAGATGTTCCACCCACTTTGGTGTTCTAGAAACCACCCGAAAATGACCCGTTAAAGTGATAGTACTGTTATTTCTATATGAAATTATTCTCGCCCAGAATAATCGGATTGCCATGGTGGCGCGCGCACCAGCAAACCCAGGCTTTCATCGTAAATCGGTGTTTAGATATTGCAAGCATTGGTCGAAGGGTCAAGGGTCAGAAAGACCAGAATACATCATCGATCTAAAAATAATGCTGACGGACACGCATTAATAATATAAAAATGGCGGAATGTTTAAAAAATAGATTTGGAAGCGATCCGGGGGCTGTTAATTGTTCATGCGGGAATCTATGCGCGTGGAGGAAGTCGGCCACGTCTCGTTCGTTGCGGACATCGTGTCCCTGTTTGGATGCGGGAACATTTTGCAGCAGAGGCTGCAAATGTGGAACAAGCAAAATGAGCTGTCACTGAGTGTCAGAACCAGCCCAGGAAAATGAAGATTGGCAAGAACTTGAAGAAGAAAAGGTCGATTTTGTCGGCAGAACTTGGGTTGTCAAGTAGCGAAGACGATGCCGATGGTGAAAATGTCGAAGATGTCGTCGTGAAAAAAAAAAGAGGTAAAAAATTGTATCACTCTTCGCTATAAAATTGAAAATGATATCCACACAAATTCCAACAGGCAATATTAAAAAAAATAATTTAGGCCTTACTCTTGTCGTCTTGAAGTTGAAGGTCTCGTTATTCACCATTCAAATAGTACTAGCAGTATATGTAGCATGTGCAGTGTTGCTGTTAGTACTAGTAGGCCTACCAAAAATAATAATAATACTGTAATATTTTTCATGACCATGATTGTGGAAATTTTTCCCAGATTGAATCAATTACAGGCCCAAATAATAGTACTAGTAGGGGTGGATTTTTTTTTCCCACATGAGTTTCCAAAAGTTATTCTCAGATGGGCTAGTTACTATCAACGGAAAATCAAATATATAAGTTCTCTAATTGATTAACAGTATTTTATCTGCACAATACATGTAACTTTTTGTAAGTCCATAATTTTGAGGCGAAGTTGATCGGAAGTGGGCAACTATGGGAGGCCATTTTCACATTTATTATTTATTTGCGCTTAAGCGCAAATCATTTGCGCTTAAAAGCATAAAACAATTTGCCCTTAAGCACAAATCATTTGCACTAAAGCGCAAATATGTGTCTATCAATTTATTTGCTCTTAAAGCGCAAATCATTCAAGTTTGCAGTTAAGCGCAAATACCTAGCACTCCCTTACTTCCCTCTGATTGTGAATGATTGAGTCCATCTCATAGTAAATTATGATGGGCCCATAGTAATAGCCCCATACAGACTCGAAGTTGAAGAAAAAACATATATCCATGTCAGCATCTCTGTCCCTGGTGTCCCAGGAATTGGTGTCTCACTCCCAGAGCTCTAGTATATTTTATTAAAGGGATATCTCCTGCACAGATATATACCATTTCCATGGCCATAAAAAGGGAATTAAGGGTTACTACTATCTAACTTACCCATAAATTATTGGCATGACCTGGTGTATCAACTAGCAACACAAGAGGAGCATTTGGGCTAATTTAACCTGTTTTAATTAGCCTGAGTACTCAACAGTCAACTGTGAGTGTGTGTTCAACAAGGATAATCCCTAATTACATATTATCAGCATCCATCTATCCAATGAATTTATGTCTCCGTCCCGGAACTCTAGTAATTTTTTGTATGATGTTTTTTAATGTATTATTGCACAGATTTGGGCCCTTACTATGGTCATATACTATAGCATGCATGTGGTGTCACTGCATGAGGGCTTGCTTACCTCATATGGTTTACTTATTGACTTAAATCAGAGGAAATAACCCTATTTTCATATTATCAGCATCCCTGTCAAAAAAGATTGGTGTCTCATTCCTGGAGCTTTGGTGTCTCAGTCCTCGAGCTCTAGTTCTTTTTATTGCACAAATCTATAGTATTGCCATGGTCATATAGTTCCACCGAGGGCTTGCTTCCCTCATATAGTGTGCCTGTATACTCGAAAATTGAGGAAAATCAAAGTCGCCCCGACTAATACAGAATAACTAATATATACTGAAGATATTATAATGCTATCACGAGTCGCTCCAACTAAAACAGAAGGTGATACTATTGCGAGTCAGCCATTTTGATAAAGAAGTTGGGATAGCTCCCTACCCAATGTACCCATCCAAACCAATGAAACCAAGAGGTGATATGTCAATAGGAGTTAATGCTAAGTTATGGAGAAACCTATTTATTCACCAGGGGTGTTTAGTTACCTATAACCATGAATTGCGCATAAGCGCAATGATTGCACTGAAGCGTAATTATTTGCGCTTAAGCGCAATTAATTGCACTTAAGCACAATTGATTATGCTCAAGTGTTAAGTGCAATTGATTGTGCTTAAGCACAATTAATTATTAAATGTGAATTTGGCCTCCCATACACTTAAGCATAAATCAAATTCCAGATCTCAAAACTCCCCTGGGGCTGAAATGATGGGCGGGGGGGGGGGGGGGGTGGGGCTTTCATATTTATTATTTATTTGCAAATATTTGCACTTAAGCATAAATCATTTGCACTCAAGTACAAATATGCGTCTAACAATTAAATACCAAACTTGCTCTCCCTTACTTCCCTCTGATTGTGACTGATTTGAGTCAATCTCATAGTATGTTATCATGGGCCCAAAGTAGTAGCCCCACACAGACTCAATAGTTAAAGAAAATTTCTGTCCCTGGTGTCCTAATAAGTGCCTCACTCCCAGAGCTGTAGTATATTTTATTAAAGGGACATCTCCTGCACAGATATATACCATTTCCATGGCCGTAAATAGGCAATTAGGGGTTACTGTGGGTTTGCTTCCCTAATATATGGTGTACTTAATTGACTTGAAATAGGGGGAAAACCCCTATTTTCATAATATCAGCATCCCTGTCCCCAAGAATTTGTGTCTCCATCCCTGAGATATAGTATTTTTATAAAAGAGACATATCCTGCACAGATCTATACCATTCCCATGGTCATAAAACATCTTGGGGTTACTGGGGGATTGTTTCCATCATATGGTGGGTCTATATAAACTTTATTGATGTGTTTAGGCCTGTGCCATTTGAAATTAATTCATGGGGGAATCAATGTTAAAATTGAGCTTAAGCGTAAATAAATAATAAATGTGAAAATGCTTGAGGAATGAGGGTAAATAAAATATGCTTAAGTGTAGATCAATTATACCTAAATGTAAATTAGTTATGCTTATACATAAATAATTACACTCCCATAGAGATCCCCTCATGCTGAAATTTGTGCAACCACATATATTGTCTGCATACCAGTAGAATCTTTCAATGGCAGATATTATATACCGGGGGGGGGGGGGGCCTTAGTGCAGCGGAGATGACATTAATCTATGTCTTTTTGCATATGGGACGGTGGGGTGAAAAAATTCCTTCACCACACTATTACAAAAGAACCTTCCAGAAATGTAAAACTTAAATAAATAAACTTGTCTTGATGTCGCTAATGCATAGATCATTGTGTGAATGGAAAATGAGCGAGCAACTGACATTAAATGTCACTATCAACGGATAGAAAGTATCTGACTATCAATGGGTAAAAAATATCTGTCATCAGTGCATCAAGCCAATCAGTGAATTATTTGCTTCTCTATCAACTAAGATGATCTCTGGCAAGACCTAAAGTATCCAAGTCTGATAGAGTGATGTGACTATGTTTATTTCCATCAAAACAGTTTCTGAAACAGGTTAAACTGTTATCTGAACTAAATGAGATAGATCATTCCCAGTCATATGAGTAATATCAGTACAGCTTTATTCAGTTTTGAACAATATTTAGTGAAATTTGGTAGGTGGGTGTAAACAAATTGGGAGTAAAAAACATATTGGTTTTGCAGGTTTGGTGGTGATTGGTCCCCGAAAATGCCAGATGCAAAAAAAAATTCATTCCTTCCTGCAAATTTTTGACTACCCCCATCCCCCTGCTCCACCTACAATATTGGCATCAGCCTATACCATTATACCTGAGGTAACATAGCCGAAGAACCCAATCATGCTTCAGGATAAGCTAATTTATTGTGCTGCATAAATCATATATGCTAAGCATAGTCAGTTAATAAATGTTAACACATCCTCCAATAAAGGGGTTTCAGTTTTTAATTTTCCAACAATTGGAAAGATATATAGGTACCAGTTGAAAAAAAATTCCAGAGTATATGCAAAGTTAATGCACATTTACTGATATAAGCTAATTATGATAAAACAATTCAATTAAGCTTTAAGCATAAATATATTGCTCTGAAGTATCATTGTATTTATGGTAAAATCATAATTCAGTTACCCTTAAGTTGGCCTTAACCACCATTGTTTGTTTTACCTCTCTCACCTTGGATAAAATGGTATGACATAAATGGTATCAGTGTGTGGAGCCTTCCCCTATTAGTTGACTCAAAGACTGAGATACTACTATGTCAAAGGTTTCAACTTGAGCGGAATTCTGAAAGAGCACATCTGAACTATGTGTGAGTGAATTGTGCTTCAGTCTAATTCATGAGAATGGATTACTCTTATTAAGCGAACCATTATTTCGCTTAAGACAGCCAAGGGTATAATAAGTGACGGCATTGCCCACACTAGATACCATTTATGTCATACCATTTTATCAGCTAATACTGGTAAATGTGAATTCGGGTCCCACATACTCTAGGAATACACACACCGCTGCACACTGTGGGTCAAATATAGACAAATTTTGACAAAAATCAGCTCGAATAAGGTTGAAAACAGACATTTCTCTAATATCAGTCATGTGACAAATGTTCAGGTTGCTACATGTACCAATTATTATTGTTGCAACACATGCCGAAATAAATTTATGAACTAAAAAGATCTTAAATCAGTTTGAAAATAAGCATAAGTCTAGTAGATCTGAAATGGCTGAAACCCAAACATGGCTGATGAATCTTAAATACATGAAAATATTTAGGGTTATGTTAATTAGCCTTGATAATAGTGCAAGGTTACCTCTAAAGTGCACATAATTTATCTGATCATTGTGCGAGTATAAACAAAAGTTTAACTTTTTTCAACATATAATGAATTTCCCTTTCAAAATATAGTCCATATATCAATGTATATGGATTTCTATGTGTTTTTTCCCTTTCAAATTTCATGTGAACTCTATTATTCTGATTTATATGCAACTGCATGGATGCACTGGAAGCCCTTGTGGCAGATATTTTTGTATCTGTATTTCTGGCATGGGGGATGTCCTAGGCATTGATTGAACCATAATTTGTATGAATAAATGGTTGCTATGGCTCCCTAATGTTCTCGTCTTGTGGGTAGAGTTTGAAAAATCTTCAAAAATGAGGTCCTGTCCCATCATGTATGGTCATGGAATGGTGCACTGGACCTAAATCATGAATATGTTAGATTAACACAACTGATAGTTGTTTTAAATACTACTTCCTGGTCACAAATGCTTGAAACATATGTTTTGTGCCCATGCTTTAAACCAGCAAGGACCATGACTGGTAAATATAATGTTTAATTAGGTGAATAGCTATTGGACTCACAGAGAGTGATAATTTGATGGATTTCACAAGTCGCAGTATCAGCATAATAAGTTGTGAACTTGTGAGGCAGATGTTGGGTTAAATTAGCCAAGTTATACAGTAAGGCCCTAAGTAATCGACCTCTTAACCAAAGCAGAAGTATGGGTAACATTTCAGGATTTAGTCATGTGGCTTGTTGCCATTCATCAGAAAGCTCTCCCCGAGATTCACTACCTTTATACATTTCTATTTTCAGACTATATTAATGATGGAGAACGAGAGATGTGATTAACTCATCAGGACAAATCATTAGAATGTAATAATGTGAGTACCATAATGATAAGCATAAATGATTATTGTATTTTGCATGCAGATCTTTAGTAACATCAACAATCAGCACTGACTGGTACAATGTACATGTAGCTGTATATGTAGCCATAAATCAATGACTTTTGGGATAAAAACATATTTCTATATAATCTACTTTTGTTGATATATTAAAGAGATTAAACTACTAACTTAAATACCAATATTAGTGATAATGACTTTTTTTGGTGAAAAAATTTGACTTTTTTATATTAATCCCAGAGACTACAATTATCTGCTGAAGTAAATATATATGATGTGGTATATAGACTGTTTTTACTTTTGTCACATTCTCAGGGTCAAAGTATCCTGTCAGATTATAGAATATATTCTTCAGTCATATTTAAATTTGTGCAGTACATTGTACTATTTTTCGCTAGTGTGCATTTATTATTCACATGTGTATAGCTAAATCATGGTTAGATATTTTAAGTTGAATTTCTTCTAAAATATAAATATATATATTCCAGACTGAAGGAATTTTTGTCAAGATGATCTTTAATATGCACAAGTGTTTTCAGCGATAATGAAGAACTGAAATTGTCATCATATACAAAAATATTTGTAAGTTTAGAAGTCGCTCAGAATTTAAAATAGAGCGAAACATAGTACTGCACAAATTCAAATATGAGTAAGGTATACAATTGATATACAGGGGATCCTAGTAGTTCAGTCAGTATTGGGCATGGATAAGGAATCAGAATTCCTAAATGAAAAGATGTGTACTAGTATTTAAATATCGTACATGTATATGGTACATGTATATTTATTCCAAAAATATATAGCATATTTAATTTGTAGTAGACAATTATATCATCTCAGCCATAGAGCTTTCTCTTCCAGAATCATTCCGATAACCAAGATGGACACAGTTTAAATTGAAAAGCACAGTATGACATTATTTGAACTAACATTGCTTGATCTGCATGTTAATCAGGAATGAGATTTTCTTCATGGCATTGCTGAGAAAGTGCATCGAACATAGCAATATATCTTTTTCAATATCATTGTCATTATTGTGTTACTTCACAAAGTGACAAAACTGCTGGTAACATTGTAAGAATGTAATGATTGTACATGTGGCAATTCGCTAAATTCAAGTGTGCTTAATGAACTGCAGTTGTGCAATTACTTGGAGTCTTGTCCTTCCAGCCATATCTACATCTCTCTCTCCATTAGAACCTATAATAGAACGATAATAATATTTTATGTTATAGAAACCAACATCACTATATAAAGGAGACTGGTGCTGCCTAACTCATGGAGTGTGTGACTCACTGGAATTGGCATCAAGTTTTGGATAGCAGATCTTGAATGTTAGTAACCAGAAAAAGTGAATAGTTTCAGTCGAGGCCAACAAACAGTGCAAAAGACAATAACTTTCAGTTTAGTTTAATTGTTATTCTCATTAAAATTATAAAATAACAATTCTTGTAATATCAATCCACCAGCAATGTTATATATTAAGGTTGGCAAAATTGTAAAGTTTGATGTCTAATCTATACTGGCCCTCGGACAATTTTTTTTACAACAACAGACATTTTATGAAACTTGTTTTGATAACATGATTATATAAGTGCAGTTATCATCAAAACATGAAAGAAACATATATGCTGTCTCATATATTCATTCCTAGATATTGAATCAAATAAAATACATGTGCCACTGCCAAATAAATTGTGTTCTAAACATCGTAATATTTTTGTCCCACAATATATATTTCTAGTGACGGAAATGTCTGTTGAGTGGTGCCTTTTAACTTCTTAACCAAAGCAGAATTATGGGTAACTTTTCAGGATTTAGTCGGAAATATGGCTTGTTGCCATTCATCGGAAAGCTCTCCCGAGAGCCATATTTCCGACTAAATCCTGAAAAGTTACCCATAATTCTGCTTTGGTTAAGAGGTCGATTACTGAGGGCATTACTGTATGTCTATTATTCATTTGGAGGGAATTCAGGATACACCAACAGATAGAAAATATCCTAAGGGAACTACTTGTCACTGAGTATTTAGTAAAGAACCTTTGACAAGCTAAGATGTAGATATAAACTACATCAGTTATAACAAAAGAATGTTTCAAATGTCCGCTCTCAGAATTCTAATGTACATGTATGTACCTGTCAATATTCTAGTGGTGCAATCCTCAAACCATGCTGACACCCATCGGTCTCAATCATTCTTTCATTCCTTCTATTCATATTCTGTGCTTGGACTGGGCTACAAGTGCATGAACAACTGATCTGAAATATAAGAAAAGTTTATTTAATTTTTGGTTTAACATGAAACGGCATACATTTTTAAATACTTTTCTGTCAGAAAAGAATATCTATAACATCATTGGAATATTGAATAAAGAATGTGCATCATATAAGATGACATATGACATGGTGTGAGATGTGCTGCAATTGGTTTGGAATAAAAATTCATTTTGTCCATTTTGAGTTTTTGACCATCAGCCATGATTTTGGCCGAATAACCAAAAAATGACTCGATCTCATCCATGACAAATTTCACAATGATCTGACAAAAGATGCGACCTGTAACCCTGGCCAAAGGATTTAGTCATGCAAAGAGTAAAATCCAAGATGGCTGCCAGCGGCCATGATTTTTGGCCGACCGACCCCACTAATGTAGCTGAATGACCCCAAAATTACTCATTCCCCATCTCCATGTCAATATTAACACCCGTGACAAATTTCATGATGATCCAAACAAAGCTACGACCTGTAGGCTGTGCCAGAGAATTTAGTCATGCAAACAGTAAAATCTAAGATGGCTGCCAGTGGCCATTTTTTTGGCTGAATGACGCCAAAGTTACTCGTTCGTATCTACATGTCATTGTTAACATCCGTGACAAATTTCATGATAATCAGAAGAACAGTACGACCTGTAGCCCGTGCTAATGGATTGAATATTGAAATCCAAGATGGTCGCTGACGGCCATGTTTTTTTTCTTCAGAATGACCCCAAAATGAACGGTTCTGGTCTAAATGTTGATATCAACAGCTATGTCAAATTTCATAATGATCCGACCACAAGTAGCACCTGTAGCCTGTATTGTTGACGAATCACACACACACACATACGCACACACAGACGACAAAGCCATGGCAATAGCTCAAACTTTACAAAGTAAAGTTCAGCTAATAAAACAAATGGTTGGGTTAGTCTTAACTAACATATATGTGAGCCAGAGAGGCCCATTTCACATTTATTCTTCAGGGCGAAAACTATACCTGTGTTTCTGGTAATAAACGGTCATTGAAAAATATGGGTGGCCCAGGTGGGAAGGTGGTGTTTTCATTTTTAGCTCAACTTTACTTTGTAAAGTTTTAGCTATTGCCATGGCTTGGTATCGTCGTCCGTGTGTGTGTGTTTGTGTGTGACTCGTCAACAATTTCCTCTAGCACGGGCTACAGGTCGTACCTTTGGTCATTATAAAATTGGATCATTATAAAATTTGTCATAGCTGTTGGCATTGACATGTAGATGGGAACGAGTCATTTTGGGGTCATTCGGCAAAAAACATGGCCACCAGCAGCCATCTTGGATTTTACTCTTTGCATGACTAAATCCTTTGGCACGGGCTACAGGTCGTAACCCTTTTATGACTGGAGCCATGCTGGTTCAGCATTAATGATCCTGTGCCAGTGCATTCTATTATATATGGAGCCTCGAATATATAAGAGAATGCACTGGCTTACAAGGTCAAGGTAAATATTGTTAAGCCAATGAATTCTCTTAAATATAAGAGAATGCATTAATTCTCTTAAATATAAGAGAATGCATTGGAACAGGGTTTTCACAAAATTTCAAGAAGATGCAGTCATGAAAGGGTTAACCCGAAGAAATTCACCTTGATAGTTGAACATCTTACTTCTACGAAGATATTAAACTTAAAATATCATGACAAACCTATGTCTCATATACCGGTACTCGATAATTTCCTAACAGGTCACTGAACAGGTATGGGGGGGGGGGGGGAACCAATTACCACCTAGTAGCTACATATGAGAAAATATAAACTTATGATTTTATTGCTTATTATTGCTTTATATATAAGTCATGAAATGGTGAGAAATTAACTTTATTGAGTTGATTGTGCTACCCAAGTATGAGCAGGCTGATTATAATCCCCCCACTCACGCAGAAGCTACATCAGGGAAATTTCCAGGGCTGTTTTGATAGCTGTTACAGGTATGGGTGCCCAAACTTGAGAAGCCCAAATGACCCCAAATTCCCAGTGGACAGTATTGAATCAACCTGAATTTTCAAGGCAATTCAAAAATAAGCGCTGTATTAAAAAATCTGCAGTTGCAATACAGCCTTCATTTGCATGTTGAATTTTTAAATCAGAAATATTATGTCCTATTTATAATATATGTGTCGGTATCTGTGTTGGTTCGGTGTAGAAGCCGTATTTTCCTCTGCTGGAAACAGGTGTCCCCAAATTATCTCTGGATTCTTCCCTGAGCTACATATGAGAATTTTTGGACTATATAAAGCAAAATAAGTGATAATCAGGACTTGGTATCTCCCCCAATCCCCAACTTAATAAACTTTTTCTCGGATGAAGTATATAAAGCAAAATAAGCTATAGATGATGTTTTGGTCATATGCAGCTACTAGATGGGCGGCGGAGAAGATTCTCAGTCCTGGGTATCTCCCCAGAGTCCACCCCCTCACAAACCCAGACTCAACCAAATTTTTCTCAGATATAGTTAATTTCTTGCCATATCATCACTATATAAAGCAAAATATGTGATTGTGAGGGTAAAATAAGTGGAAAAATATTATGTGGGTGGGATATACCAATGTTGGTAGAGGAAAATTGTTCCACTTGTAGTCCACAATTTCCTAACAGGTACACAGGATATATACCCATCCCTGTTAACTGCATATGTTCAGCAGTTCTTATGATATTGGTTGGGGTAATGCATATTTTGGGAGGAGATATAACAAAACAAAAGACACCCATATGTAAGGCCAAGTGATAATCTGACAGATTTGATTTGCTCTTAAAGTGCCTTAAGCGAATTAATTTATTTGCTCTTTTAAAAGTAAAATTCATCTATTTGAGCTTGAGCATAAATCAGATTGTCTAGAAATAAAAAAAGAGTGAATTAGACTCTGAGAAAGGAATTACAAATAGGTGGACTAGTATATATTATTAAATACATGTATGATAGTCTCATGTCTTATTTACACTTAAGCGCAAATGATGTGCGCTTAATTGAGCTCAAATAAATGTTTTTTTTACATAGAGCATAATTAAATGATTGGGTCTATGAACACCTTTCATGTATGGTACATATTCCAGATACAGATAATTTAAAGGTATGGTTGGCCTTGGCGGTGGGTATCCTGTGAAAATATTTCCACCCTTCGAAAACCGCCACAAAAATAAAGAACATCAAAATGTAGACTTTGTTCATATACAAATAAGAAATATCGCATAAACAGTATGTTATTGTCAAATGTTTGACCATTGTTATGTAAACAAAAGCATAAAAAGTTACTTTTCTGGTGTTTGTTTATATTATGATGGTAAACATAAAGAGCGTTCTTTGTTGGTGAATTCCTGATATGGAACTAATAAAGAGCGTTTATGCCATTTGTGTGTGTGATTAGCCAGTTCAAGAGTTGCATTAATATTGTGCTGTCTTCTGTAACACAATCAGGCTCTTGCTTAGGTAAAATATTGTAGGTCTTTATGATAATTCAAATCAACACTGAAAACATATTTGTTCGAGCGGAGGTATCGAGACATTTTGAACCTTCAACGGTGACATTCTGTACATTCTGTATATATCACTGCATTTTCTCTTTTTCTCTCTATATATTTGAACCAAATCATGTGAAGCGCCTAGGGCCCATTATCACGGGGATAGGCGCTATACAAGAACAATTATTATTATTATTATAACATGCTGTTTACGTGATGGTCATGGTATATATGAACGAAACTGTATGCGTTTTAATGTTTTTCTGTTTACGGTGATTAGAACAAATATCAATATTTTCGACAACTAAGGCCTCACGTGCCTTTAATAGCACTTTGAATGTGCAAATGATTTACGCTGTTTAAATAATTTGCACTTAAGTGCAAATGAACAGGTCATGGTGAACCAACGATCGACCTTTATTAGACTAATCGCTATAGAATAGACCGATTGGTCATTCATCATATGCAGGCATTGGGGATAAGTCGAGTCACTCTGAACTGTTCTATATTGGTAATTATATTACATCCAATACTTAAAAAGAGATAATTATAATTTCTGTTGAAAGACACGGAATAATTATTTAGTGAATATATTCAATATTAAGATAGACTGATCAGTTTTATACAGATCAACCAGTGGTTCACCGAGACCTGCATATGATTGTTGAGCTTCGGTACATTCAATGCGATTATTAATAAACATGCAGGTCTGGGTGAACCACCAATAGATCTTTATTTAGACTAATCGATCTAATATAGACTGGTCTTACACCACCTAGATGCATCTGAGATAAGGGGAGTCACACTAAACTGTTCCATGATATCGTTCAACTTGGGAACTACTTAAAAACATTTGGATTTCTTTTGAGAGAATGAGAATATAAATAAACGTTTAAAAATCTTCAAACAAACACCATTTAAATATTCAAGAATTGGAGAAAGCACCTCTCGGTTACTGACTGACTCGGCATGTCAGTGTCAGCCATGTTTTATTGGATTTCGATCAATTGGTGTTCACCCAGACCTGATATTTAAATGTGAATTTGGGCTCCCTTTCCCATACAATTAAGACACAAACTTACGCAACCTTCCAAGTCTGCATGAGGTTGACATCAGCCGATATACTGCAACGTATTCATCCATCAGTTCATGCCAATAATGGAAAGTTGTTTGTGACTCGTCTTCCATTCCAGATCATTCCAAGTTTAACCTGCTGGCTGCTGTCAACTGTCTAGGATTACTTGAGTACCGGTACGATTAAACGGACACTGACCGTGGAATGTCGCATTTCCATATCACATAAGCGTTGCTAGTATAATTTCTGCAATATATGCTGTCTTTGTGGTGCGAATTTCTCACAACAAACGTCGTTAACTTGGGAAGTAACAAATGCGGAAGTTACAATTTATGGGTTTCCCCCAACCCGGAGGTAAACAAATCAGACAGTGCTTAAAGTCACGCAGTCGGAGGACATCGCGTGGCGAGGGGACTGAACTCTGTTTTGCAACTTGCGATCGACGTACCACCGGTCATCTGAGTACTATCCCTTTAATTAGTTGAATATAACGTGACTGCAAATTATGAGGTGAAGGTCGAATATAGCTCTTGCGACATTACCACTCTACCGTTAACCACACGTATGCCAAAAACAACGCTAATCACTCCATCAACATCGTAATGCGCTACGCGCTATAATAACATTACTGTGCCATGTGACTACTGACAACAAACGACCAAACATCGCACGAGGGTGAGGTGTGGTTATACCAACAATTACAATATTTTCTTACAGACGTTGTCAACTTTTGTGAAAACAATGCAATTCACGGAGTCATCAACTGAGTCAATCAACTGAATTCGGCATGACATAACTGATTGACCTGTGGATCACGTGTCGCGTGCCAAAAACATCATGCAGGCTTTAAATAATTTGGTATAAAGGATGCACATCAGATCACTGAGTTATTAAGCATTTAGCCATAGATTAAGACTGAATATAAATTGACAACAGCAAAATTGCTAAAATGGAAACCAACAATGTGGTAATCTTTTCTCCTTACTGCGACAAGGCTGAGGCTTATCGGAGGATCTTGGTAAGCCATTTTTCATGAATTTGAACCGATTTTTTTTCTTTCAGATTTATCCTTTCAGAGTCGGTTTGAGTTTTTAGGGTTTTAAATAGAAAATCCTAGCGACTTTCAAGTTGTTTTTTTAGAATACCACACTTTTTCATGAGCATCAAACTGTATGTTAATTATATACCATTATCCCTGTGAACCTGAAATCATGCACACACAAATAATAAATAAACAGAAAACAAATAACGCAGACCTTAAATAAATAACATACCGGGTATATTTGTACACGAGTATGGTGACAATAATCGGCGTATTTTCATATCTTTTGTGTTTGAAACTAACTTTTTCTCTATTAATGCATGCTATATCTATTTTTTCAGGAGGTACCTATCACACCACAGACAAATGTCCAGCGCACTCGACAGTCTAGCCGGGGATATCTGACTCTTTGCCTGGAGTTCAGGACTGAAGATGCTGGAGGAAACCAGAAATCACAGACCCGGGACACCAACTCCAAGACTGCCTCCTGTTTCATGAATGTCGGGAAGGGGCCTCCCAAGAAGAAGACGCCTACTAGAAAAAGAAGGGACGCCGCCAGACGGGCTAAATGGAAGAAGCAGAAGGGGGTGACCGTTGATCGACCGGTCACCCCTCCCCGTGTGGCTCAGCCGTCTATAGTCATAGCCGGCGGGTCGAAGTTGTCTGAGAGACGCCCAGACGACTCGACCTGCGTGGAGACTGACGACATTGAACCAGCTAGCAGGGACTCCGTGGATCTGCCGGAGGTCCCTGCTGTCGTCGTCGAGGCTTGCGGAGACAGGGACGTGGACACCACCCCAGATGTTCCTGCCGCCAGCTTCGACGTGGAACTGGACAGCTTCACACCTCGGACACCGGATTACGAGAACATCCCGGTGTCCCCCAGTTCCACCACCAGGGAGGGTGAACCACCAGACAGAGATGAGCAGTTCCATCTTTTAAGAGACGCCTTTAACAGCCGAGTACACGCGGCTGAAGCAAAACATCAAAGATACACCATAACCAAGGCAGACAGCGAGCTGTTGTGTAATGAAATAATATACACAGCAGCAGACGCTGGTGTACCGTCTGACCTATTGTACAGGATAGTTGATGGGGCCATCCAGTACCGGAGGGGGAAGTCAGAAAAGAAGACAGACACCAGCAGCACGAGCTACACCTCTCACTCGGATGCCTCTTCGTCTGCACCACCACCGGCGAAGAGGCCAAAAAAGAAAAAGACAAAGAAAAGATAAACTAAAATTGCTTTTTGTTTTGTTTTTTTTTAGTTATCAAATTAAAGGCAAAAAAATGAGGGGTTAAGGAAAGGGTCATTCGACCCTTTCGAGAATCCCGGGGTTAGCCCCCCCAAATCACATTCCCGCGCTGAGTTATTAAGCATTTAGCCATATATTAAGACTGAATATAAATTGACAACAGCAAAATTGCTAAAATGGAAACCAAGAATGTGGTAATCTTTTCTCCTTACTGCGACAAGGCTGAGGCTTATCGGAGGATCTTGGTAAGCCATTTTTCATGAATTTGAACCGATTTTTTTCTTTCAGATTTATCCTTTCAAAGTCGGTTTGAGTTTTTAGGGTTTTAAATAGAAAATCCTAGCGACTTTCATGTTGTTTTTTTAGAATACCACACTTTTTCATGAGCATCAAACTGTATGTTAATTATATACCATTATCCCTGTGAACCTGAAATCATGCACACAAAAATAATAAATAAACAGAAAACAAATAACGCAGACCTTAAATAAATAACATACCGGGTATATTTGTACACGAGTATGGTGACAATAATCGGCGTATTTTCATATCTTTTGTGTTTGAAACTAACTTTTTCTCTATTAATGCATGCTATATCTATTTTTTCAGGAGGTACCTATCACACCACAGACAAATGTCCAGCGCACTCGACAGGCGGAATGTAAATTATTGGACACCTTGGACAATGACTGTGAGTTATGTTTATGTATATTTTTGCCATATCAATTTGTTTAATGCCATCGCTAACTCTCGCCAACAATCATCTGGGATGCATCATTGGATTCATCTTAAACACGATTAGAAGACCCGGAATTCTTGGAATACATAGACAATTTTGACATTCTTTTGTTCCAAGAAACCAAGACCGACGATTTAGATGTAATAGAAATAGAAAATTTTAATATCCTAGAACTAATGAATAGAAAAACCATCTCAAAGAACCGTTCAGGGGGACTATGCATTGCCATCAGAGAATCCCTCAAACCTTTCTTTAATATTATCACAGATGACTGCCCAGAAATCCTCTGGTGTGAGTTCCGCAGACCCAAGGGCCCAACATATGCGATTGGTAACGTGTATATACCATGCGAAAATTCCAAATATTTTAACGAAAATACATTTGACCGAATCCACGTCTCTATATTAGAGAAATATGTCTGTTATGATCACATATTTATTAGTGGAGATTTCAACTCGAGAACAGGAAAGCTCGATGATAGCACACATGTAGGCAAATTGATAGAAGAGTATACACTCAATCTCCCTTCCAAACACCGACATAACCCAGACACAACCTCTAACAACTCCGGAACGAAATTACTCAGACTTTGCGAAAGCACAAGCTTGATAATACTGAACGGCAGAATAGGTTGTGACTACCCAAACCCTAACTTCACAACAAGGGGTTACAGCGTTATCGACTACGTGATTACCACCCCGAAACTCACCGAAGATGTATGTTATTTTCAAGTCGCAGAATATAACCCACTTGTATCTGACATACACTGTCCAATTATCGCGTGTATACGGATGCGTATTTTTAAAGAGAGCAAACGATTGGCAGTTAAGAACAGCAAAAACCTGAAACTCCCAAGTGGAAATCATCACAGAAATAACTTAACTGCCAAATATCACTGCAAACCATCGCGATTCCGTGACACCCCACACATGGAATATACCGATCCAAACAAGCCGAGAACAACAGTGAATGATCTCAACGCTCTATTCGCGCGTACGACCGACCAGTCATGTCGTGACATACAAGCAAAGATAAACAGGATATCCGACGCGTTCAGCAATATCCTTTTAGGCAATGGAAAAGAACAATCCTCTACCGCACGAACCTTGACTAGGAAAGCAAATCCGCGAATAAAAATAAAAAACAAATCACCGTGGTTCAAAAACGATTGCGCCCATTCGCGAACCGAATACAGAAAGGCACGAAAAGAGTACAAAATCCGCGGAACGATACAACACAAAACACGCATGATAGAGTCAAGATACCGTTATAAAATAGCTTTGAGAAAAAGTAAGAAATTATATTACACAAATCTCAGAAACAAAATCCATGATCTTAAAAGTAACTCAAGTTCTGAATTTTGGAAATTTATGAAACAATTAGATAGAAAATCGGATGGCAATTCAGTAATCCCGTCAGCGCATATTTTTAAGGAACATTTCGCATCCGAAGAGCAGAAACTTTTCTCGCGAGTTGCGCAGGAACGCCGAATGCCGAACATCCCTTACTCGGATGCGTCTGGTATAGATAATTCCCTTCTGAACCGAGAAATCACAGTAGAGGAAGTGGAGCACGCCGTTAAAAATCTTAAGAACGGGAAGACACCTGGACATGACGGGCTAACCAATGAAATGATTAAACGTAGTAGTCAACAGCTAGGTCCCTACTACGCTAGTTTGTTCAACCTAATCCTATCTACCGGTTATATACCAACCGATTGGTCGCTAGGTACCATAAGGCCCATCTTTAAAAATAAAGGCGACTCGCTAAATCCCGATAATTATAGAAGGATTACACTGCTGTGCGTTATTTCCAAAATGTTTACTAGCATACTGTGTAAACGCATAAATGATTTCTTGTCAGAAAATGATGTTCAGACTGAATCTCAGGCTGGATTCCGTAAAGGATACTCTACCGTAGACCACATATTCTCCATGCACATGTTGACTCAATTACTCAAGTCAGGGAAACAAAACTTGTACTGCGCATTCATTGATTTTTCCAAAGCTTTCGATTCAGTGTGGAGAGATGGACTATGGGCGAAACTGAGACATCATAAAATCACCGGAAATGTACTCAGAATAATACAGAAGATATATGATAATCTTAAGATGAAAGTAATTGCTAACAATGTTCTTTCTGATAGTTTTGATAGCGTGATAGGAGTGAAACAGGGCGACGGTTTATCCCCGATACTTTTTTCAATGTACCTAAACGACCTTGAACTTTTCCTCGAATCGCGAAATTGTAATGGTATCCACTATGTGGGATCTGCGGACGAGTATCTTGATATTTTCAAGAAGCTGTTCCTACTCATATACGCAGATGATACAGTAATCCTGGCTAACTCCGCATCGCATCTTCAGGCCGCGCTCAATCATTTCGCACAGTACTGCGACAATTGGAAATTGAACATAAATTATT
The DNA here is from genome assembly GCA_032622095.1 of Siphonodentalium dalli. Taxonomy (NCBI): domain Eukaryota; kingdom Metazoa; phylum Mollusca; class Scaphopoda; order Gadilida; family Siphonodentaliidae; genus Siphonodentalium; species Siphonodentalium dalli. The sequence continues at coordinate 174,663,347 of CP136066.1, forward strand.
CGAAAACGAAAGCTATGATTTTCAGTGGGCGAAAAAAGATTAAATTACCACTTAAACTGCACATAAACGACGAACTCATCGAAAGTGTAAATCACTTTAAGTACCTAGGTACTTGGTTCAGCAAAACGTGCAACTTTAAAAGAGAGAGAGACCTCAGATGTAATGACGCAAAAAAGGCAATGTATACCCTAATAAGTAAAGTTAGAAAGCACAAACTAACATTCGATTGTACCCTTGACATATACGAAAAAACCATTGTACCGATAATTACATACGGGTGTGAAGTATGGGGTCACGAAAATATAACAGCGTTCGGAAAGCTAGAGATATGGTTCCTTAAATTCATGTTCGGCTTAAAAAAATCAACTGCCACTACCTTTATTTACGGTGAAACAGGAATATACCCGATAGAGCTCAAAATAAAAACAAGACTACTCTCATATTGGGGAAAACTTATGAATATGCCCACAAACAGGTTACCACTAAAATTATATTACTCCGCCCTTACATCATCAAACAATAATGCATGGTTGAAATACGTACGTAATACTTTGAACGAATTGGGACGGTCGTCATTTTGGATCAACCAGTGGGCCCCCGAAACAAAGAAATTCAATAGAGCAATAACAGAAAGACTACACGACATATTTATTCAAGAATGGAGGGGTTCTATATCATCGTCCAGCAAATACGGATTCTACAGAATAGTAAAAACTAACTTTGGCAAAGAACCGTACATCCTATCCAGGAATCAATGCACCGTCTCACGATTAGTGAAATTTAGAACGAGAAATCATCATTTACCAATTGAAACGGGTTCCTGGACAAACACAGAGTATACCGACCGTAAATGCAAGCTATGTAACCTGGAAATAGGAGACGAATTCCACATTATCCTTAAATGTCAAAAATTGAATGATATCAGGAAGAGACACATCGAACCATACTACTATATCAGGCCAAACACGATGAAACTGAACGCACTTTTCAACACTAAGAAAGGTAGAATATTGGCCCATTTGACTCTCTTTATCCAAAAAGCCCTCAAATTTTGCCAGGAACACCCTGGGGCTTAACTATGGGCCAAGCTGAACAACCCTACAATATGGACATACTATATATCCCCAACCCCTCCCTATGGATACACCACTCCTCAGGTGGTACCACTCTATATTTTGCCCCTGACTTCAAAATGAAACTTCATTGGAACCACAATCCCCCACCCCACCCTATGATACAACACCCACCCCTAGTAATTTTCATGCGGCTTTACTCTAGATTTCGCCAATTCTGCTAAAGGAAACCTCATTAGAACCACCATAACACCACGCCACAATTCCCACTGAAATTACATAGCTACTCCCACCCCCCCCCACAACTCGCGCATGCGTCACGTATTTTATGTATTACCATATTCTGTATTATTCTGTGAGCTTCAACATCATAATATTCATGATAACTTTAGCTAATAAAATCGTATCGTATCGTAAAGAAATTTCTGCATTATTTCACTTTTCTTCCTACGTTGAATGCTCTGTCAGTTGATTCCAGCCTGTAATTTTAATAAAGTTTGCTCTTCCGATTTGAAGACAAATAGATTTTCTGCATAACTCCAATTATTTACAAGTATCCATAATGGTAATTATTAAAGTCAAGAAATATGTAATTTGTGCAATAATAATACCGGTATCCTAAAAGGTACACCGCTTTTCTAACTCAACACAATGCTGATGCAAAAACATATAAGCCCACACTGTGCTTAACTGAGCTTTTTTCCATACTGAAATTTAAACGATAAAGTTGAAAATTTCAAACATTGGGTATAACTTTAATTTTCTCTTTCAGACGAACACACATCTATAGCGGGCGAATTCTCAGAGAGACCAGCAGACTCAGCAGACATCGGCTTCTCACCAACATCGACATCTACCCCGGAACATGACGTCACCAGCTCGCGGACATCCAGCCTCGGTTCAAGTTTCAACTGCCCATCATCCTTAACCCAATCACGTGACCTCACAAATAATCGGGAATCCAAGAAAGACATCGACACCGAAAACAAGAAGAAGCCCAGGCGTTTCTCGTTCACGGATGACCAAGTCGAGATATTACGAGAACGGTATGAGAGCAACAAATACCCAGACACCGAGCATATGGAAGAACTAGCCTCTAAGATAGGTGTTTCACATAAAAGTATCAAGGTGAGCCCTATCATATTTAAACACCATGCTGACCATTCCACTTCCTAAGGCACTTTTCGAGTCAATTTACATGTAAAAGGACATGAAGATCAAACGTACATGTATTATTATATTAAATTTGTTATGTTTTTAGTCACAAAAGCAGAACCAACAGAATATATCGGAACCTGACCGTATGCGTGTGACGCGGCGGTACCACTGTAAGACAAGACTGTATAGACACATAATCGAATATGACTCTTTATCTAACAATGGTTTCATGCACATCTTATGATAATTTTACAGATATTTGCCTGCATATTTATATAACATATATATATATATTTGACATATATACTCTCCTAACTTGATAGAGGTTAACAATAAACTCTTGGAAGTGAGAAACATATAATCTCTACAGTTTGGGATTGCAAGTAGAGAGGATACATGAGACACATTATTTTGACACAGCTGTTGGTATATTTGAACTTCAGCCAAAAGAATGAAAAATACTAGCACCAATAAAGGGAAAGTATGAATCTTAAGCAACATTTTCGTTAATTTCAGATCTGGTTCACAAACAGAAGATACAGGTCGAAGCCGAAAAATCCCATGATGTCGCCACCAGCACTCAATCCTCTTCAACCAACACTCAACCAACTTCAACCAACACTCAACCAACTTCAACGCGATGCTCTCCTAAAGATGCAGTTCCAATCGAAATGTATCAGCCGCCCACTCGACATTCATGCTGCCGCGTCCCTCCGTCAGCCACACCTACCACTCCATCCTAGTTTCTACTGGCCGATGATGAGCTCATACCCTATGTTACCTCTCGTTTGATAGGTGTGTGTTCCATATACAACACCATTTGTTAAATATGTTTCGATCTTGTACATAGTAATGTTTGTTATTTGATATTTTTGTTAGTTTATATTATAAATTAATTATTAAAACAGATACATGTATTATTGAGTTTATTTCTCCGTGAACTGGTCCTACTATATAGCTTGAGAAATTCGTGAATTTTCAAACAATCTCAATTTCAAACTATCAGTTTGAAGAAAAAAATCATGATCTTTATAAGCAATGCATATGCTATAGTACTATAACAATACCTGTTTACCATCACAATATGAGAGATATGTTAAAGAGAAAAAAGGAGTTTTTAAAAGGCGGTCATTTGAGAGTTTGACAGGAAATATTTGCACAAAAAAAAAAAAAAAAAAAAAAAAAAAAAACCCACTGCATTATCTAGCTTAGGAATCCAACTAGGCTACTAGGGTCTACACTTTGTCTACTATCTGAAATATTTGGACGAAATATTACGATAAAACAACAAAATGTCTTAACATTTGAATCAGCATTGAGTGTTAATGTCTGACAGATTATTGCAAACGTGGTTGTATTTCGTAGAGTGCATCGTTCTACCATTAAAACGTACCTCTCAAATGCCGCGGCTAGAGTAGAAACATATGCTAAAAGTGACCAAAAACGCTTTTGGAAAGCTGTAAACTCAAAAGACATGTGCTATATCACACCCGGCACGGAAATGCTATTCAATGGAATCATGTGTAGAGATCCTTCTCATATTTCCCAAGGGTGGAAAAGCTATTTCTCTGAGCTGTATAAATGTTCATCACATACGAACTCAGCTTTTGAAAACGCAGTCAGTTGACATGTTGACAAAATTCTATCTGATAGCCAAATTGAAAGCGGCATCCCCGAATTCGCTAATTATGTCTCACTGGACGAATTGAATGATGCAATAAAGGAGCTCAAAGTAAACAAGGCAGGCGGTCTTGATGAGCTAGTGAACGAGCATATTATTAATGCCCCGCTCGCATTGTGTGATATTTTATTCCCAAATTTTGTGGTTTGCCTATATTCCCCCCCGACATGAAAAAAGGCCTCATTGTTCCCATTTTCAAAGGCGACCCAAAACCACCTCATGTACCTGATAGTTAACGTGCGATAACACTTCTCTCTGTGTAGTACAAGCTGCTTGAGACAATTCTTCTTCGACGACTTCGGCAAAGTCGTTTGTTTAAGGATTTCGCAAGCAGCTTACAGAACGGATTTCAGAAGGGCGTGGGTTGCACGGTAACTACGTACGAGCTCCAAGAAGCATTTGCATATGCAGAATCAAATGGATCAAGTGTCTATGCAGCATTTTTAGATTCAAAGAAAGCCTTTGATCGAGTGTGGCACGAAGGACTCATATACAAATTACACCAGAATGGTGTCAAAGGTCTCACATTGAAACTTATTGCGAATATGTATTCAAATGTTCAGAGTCACGTCATGTATAATGGAAACGTTTCTGAATCATTTGTCATCGAACAAGGAACAAGGCAAGGAGATGTCTTATCTCCTCCTTTCCTTTATCTAGTCTTCATTGATGATCTTCTTTCGAATCTTGCAAATTCAACTGATGGCCTATATATAGGTTCAACATCATGCGCACCACCGACAACGGCAGATGACATCACTGTTCTCTCTTTCACTGAAGGTGGCTTACGCAGACTTCTTGATATTTGTCACGTCTATAGTAAAAAATGGCGCTTTGAATTATCCAATGAAAAGAGCAAGGTGCTGCTTTTCAATAGTAGTCGCAGCACGGGTTGTGCCAAGTCTCGGTCCCGGAAACTTGGTACAGATGAAATACAACAAGTGGTGGAAGTCGTCCATCTAGGTATCAAACAAAACTGTAAATCTAGGCAGCTGCCAAAAATTCAGAACGCAACGGACATGCTACCTAAATGCTTCTTTGCAGGTTGTCGTTCTCACATTACGTCTACGTTTTCCCCGTTAACAAATTTTATGATTTTTAAACACGTAGCTATCCCTATAAGGCACTGTACGGATGCGAAACGTGGTGGGATATTTCTAGCACTCAATATATATCTCTGGAAAGAGCTTATCGTATGTGCATCAAACACAAGCAGCACTTACCAAAACGTACTAGCACGATATTCGCTTTATCTTTATTGGGACAATTGCCGATAGAGTACGAGCTGCATAAAAGAAAATTACTCTTTCTTAGCACACTAGTGAATCTCCCCCAAAAGTCACAGAACGGCTCTTAATATATTTTTATTCAACTTCCACGGCCACAGGTTGTTTGGTCGCCCAATTGAGGGCTTTCTGAAAGACATAACTGAAATTCTCAAAGAAATCGATATGTACCACTACCTCACGTCTTTCACAGAACATGTGTTTTCCCGTCTCATGCGGTTTGGAAGGGGATGATTAGAGATCGCCTTGCTGCACATTATGCCCGTAGGGTGCATCTCAGTGTACAGCAAGACGATACCCTAAGGTTCCTATTCAATGTGAAGCCAGATGTCCACTCATCGTGGAGACTCTGGGAATTGTGCCGCAATGTACCCGATTACTATCCTATGTGCATCAAAATGGCGAACATTCTGGCAAAAACCACGTTCAATAATGATGCCACCTGTATTCATTGCCATAATTAATTCGTTAATCTTCTTACTCATATGTATCATGATTGTATGTCAGATTTGCACAGGTGACGAGGAATGCTTTCTTGTATGAAATAATCGACAGACATGGGATAGAAACATTCGCGCTCCTAGATAGCCTCAGCAAAAACACATTTCTAGCGTACTGCTTTGGTGGGTGTATCCCACTGCAGATCCATCTTCTCTGCAACGAGAATCTCTTATTAAAGCGATGCGTTCGCTTCATTTGTTTCCTCTGCTCGGAATAGAAAGTATATACCCTCAGCACATAAATGAACACCTCTGAATGGCGACCAGTTCTCTGGATATGTTTTATTGCGGTTAAACATATCCTAGCCATTATGTATATGTTGGCGTTTAATACCAAATGCGGCTGTGTTGAGAACTGTTCACGACACTGGCAGTAAAATGAACTGAAACTTAGCAAATGTGTTTACACGCATAGCTCCCAGCTTGTATTAACAAATTATATGTAATTATTTTGTTGTATATATTTGTAATATATGTAATCTCCGTTGATATGGAGGAATAAAGTATCTCTCTCGATCTCGGAATTTAAATATAACAACCAAGCTTTGTTATCGACTTTTTATAGAAATTGGGTTCTGCCGTTAAGTGATCTGTTACCGGGTTACACTGGTGTAAATAAGGTTCGGAGAGACCTCTAGCGGATGCGGGAGGAATATATAGGAGAGAATAAAATAGACACTGGGCCCTGATTGGTCAATAGCCTTGTGTGCTTTTTGCATGAACAAATCATCACACCTCTTCTTTATGGTTTCCCACTGGTAAAATAGCCATTGGCACAGGAATTAACCCTCTGTAGTGAAGTTTGAATTTTTTGTTGTGGTCTAAAATATGACAGTATTTTTTTATGCGGTTCTGACACTAGTTAGGAAAACACAAGATTTAAAGGCAAATTCCCTGCCTGTCGTACCTGATTTTTTTGTGCAAAAAGTTTCCAAAAGTGTCAATTTTTCAGATTTAAAGAAAATGTTTGACCCAATGTTTATATTGCCAATAGTATAGGCTAAAACGTTAGCACTGAGGCCTATGGAAAACATTTACACCTGTGTAACCTAAAGGGGAAAATGAGCTTTTTGGACTTTTTTATTCCTGGGAGTCACTTTAAAGTATTTTATTGCATTTTTAACAGCCTGGTCTTTCAGTCCAATGAATCTCTCATGCATGCTGTAGCTATTCTTGCTGCTGATGTCTTCTTGCTCTTACATCAGCCAAAAATAGTATAATTTTTTCATAAAAATTGCCAATTTGTCAAGGTATTTTCAATTTTTTCAAGGTGGTAGTAGTCACATGATAATGCAAATGACCCATAACATGAGCATGTCAATGAGACACATATCACTTGTTATAAGAAGCTAATCTGGCAAGTATTTTGGATTTTATAGCCAGTGATATACAGATATATATCATACAAGTTAGTCATTTCCACTGGTGGGTATGGTCATTTGAAGGTTAATAGCACTAAAACTTGGACGCATATAAGAAAAAGCTTCAGCACTTCAAAGGGAGCATATTTTTGTTCAACTAATTCAATATACACCCACATCCAGTTATCTTGGATCACCCTTGCAGACCTGAAAATATCATATTTTAGTCTTCCATGTGCTGATAAAGTCATGTGCTTGATGCTCAGCTGCTCAAATCTGGACTCAATGACCTCACATTACCAGAAGTTCTCTCATGGAAAGGATCTTGTACAGTCTTCCATAGCTGAGCCAAGTTTGCAACACCAGACCCCAAAAACTATGTGAAAATGGGCCCTGAACATGACCTGTGGTGGAAATTTGTGCTTTTTTGATGAACAATGTGTTAAGGGGGCGGGGGTGGGGTTAAATTGTGTGTGATAAATAAAGAACCACAGAAGTGATATTGTTTTTGAACACATTTTTTCCATTGATGGGCAATTCTGAAGAAATGTAGGAAGTTACAATTATTTCGCGAAAAAGCGGGCTATCGCTTTAGGTTACACTGGTGTAAATAAGGTTCGGAGAGACCTCTAGCGGATGCGGGAGGAATATATAGGAGAGAATACAATAGACACTGGGCCCTTCAGGTCAATAGCCTTGTGTGCTTTTTGCATGAAAAAATCATCACACCTCTTCTTTATGGTTTCCCACTGGTAAAATAGCCATTGGCACAGGAATTAACCCTCTGTAGTGAAGTTTGAAGTTTTTGTTGTGGTCTAAAATATGACAGTATTTTTTTATGCGGTTCTGACACTAGTTAGGAAAACACAAGATTTAAAGGCGAATTCCCTGCCTGTCGTACCTGATTTTTTTGTGCTTTAAGTTTCCCAAAGTGTCAATTTTTCAGATTTAAAGAAAATGTTTGACCCAATGTTTATATTGCCAATAGTATAGGCTAAAACGTTAGCACTGAGGCCTATGGAAAACATTTACACCTGTGTAACCTAAAGGGGAAAATGAGCTTTTTGGACTTTTTTATTCCTGGGAGTCACTTTAAAGTATTTTATTGCATTTTTAACAGCCTGGTCTTTCAGTCCAATGAATCTCTCATGCATGCTGTAGCTATTCTTGCTGCTGATGTCTTCTTGCTCTTACATCAGCCAAAAATAGTATAATTTTTTCATAAAAATTGCCAATTTGTCAAGGTATTTTCAATTTTTTCAAGGTGGTAGTAGTCACATGATAATGCAAATGACCCATAACATGAGCATGTCAATGAGACACATATCACTGGTTATAAGAAGCTAATCTGGCAAGTATTTTGGATTTTATAGCCAGTGATATACAGATATATATCATACAAGTTAGTCATTTCCACTGGTGGGTATGGTCATTTGAAGGTTAATAGCACTAAAACTTGGACGCATATAAGAAAAAGCTTCAGCACTTCAAAGGGAGCATATTTTTGTTCAACTAATTCAATATACACCCACATCCAGTTATCTTGGATCACCCTTGCAGACCTGAAAATATCATATTTTAGTCTTCCATGTGCTGATAAAGTCATGTGCTTGATGCTCAGCTGCTCAAATCTGGACTCAATGACCTCACATTACCAGAAGTTTTCTCATGGAAAGGATCTTGTACAGTCTTCCATAGCTGAGCCAAGTTTGCAACACCAGACCCCAAAAACTATGTGAAAATGGGCCCTGAACATGACCTGTGGTGGAAATTTGTGCTTTTTTGATGAACAATGTGTTAAGGGGGCGGGGGTGGGGTTAAATTGTGTGTGATAAATAAAGAACCACAGAAGTGATATTGTTTTTGAACACATTTTTTCCATTGATGGGAAATTCTGAAGAAATGTAGGAAGTTACAATTATTTCGCGAAAAAGCGGGCTATCGCTTTAGGTTACACTGGTGTAAATAAGGTTCGGAGAGACCTCTAGCGGATGCGGGAGGAATATATAGGAGAGAATACAATAGACACTGGGCCCTTCAGGTCAATAGCCTTGTGTGCTTTTTGCATGAAAAAATCATCACACCTCTTCTTTGTGGTTTCCCACTGGTAAAATAGCCATTGGCACAGGAATTAACCCTCTGTAGTGAAGTTTGAAGTTTTTGTTGTGGTCTAAAATATGACAGTATTTTTTTATGCGGTTCTGACACTAGTTAGGAAAACACAAGATTTAAAGGCGAATTCCCTGCCTGTCGTACCTGATTTTTTTGTGCTTTAAGTTTCCCAAAGTGTCAATTTTTCAGATTTAAAGAAAATGTTTGACCCAATGTTTATATTGCCAATAGTATAGGCTAAAACGTTAGCACTGAGGCCTATGGAAAACATTTACACCTGTGTAACATACGCGGCTTACGCCACTAACAAATGAGCTTGCGCATGCTCTGTGCCACTAGCCAATGGAAATGGGGGAATCCCATCTATACAGAAAACATCACACATCTGGAGACGTAAACCTGTTAGGATTTCCGCCGGCTTTCAAAGAGACTGGTTTGATATGAACGATATGAATCTTCGACTCGTAAATCTTATGTGACAACACAGCGTATTAATATCTTGGGTTTGTTTTATTTTACACATGATACAGTACATTGGCATAATGTGTATATTATAACGAGTACGATTGGTGTGCTCGGTGAGAGAGAGAGAGAGAGAGAGAGAGAGAGAGAGAGAGAGAGAGAGAGAGAGAGAGAGAGATAGAGAGAGGGAGAGAGAGAGAGAGAGAGTGAGAGTGAGCGAGGGAGAGCGAGAGAGATAGATAGAGAGAGAGAGAGAGAGAGATAGAGAGAGAAAGAGAGAGAGAGAGTATAGACAGACAGAGGGAGATAGACGAGTATTGTTAGGAGTGAGCGTGTGCGTACAATGGTATGGCTATAGAGTGAGTAGCAGTTTGCTTATTACATGTTTGTGATGTAATTTGTTCTTGTAATGTTTTCCATCTTGTAAATATGTTGACCTTCCTGGGTCTATGTTTCCTTTGTGTATTTGTTTGTGTTAAATAACTCTTCATTTATGGAGGAAACTTAAAGATATATATATATATATATGACATACGCACTCAGATTATTGTGCAGTAATAAAAACAAACAAACAAACAAGCATTCTAGCAAAACAAAAGTTAAAAGGTCACACCATGAAGACGACATCACTGAAGGCTGTTCAAAGCCGGCGTTTAAACAACAGCGGGCTCGGTCATATTCTAATAGGGAATGCTCCAGACAGGAGACCAACCACCCAACCATAATAAACAAGAAAACCATAGTCAGAAATGGTAACGCCACCAAGATCGTATTATTAGCCATAAATATAAATCATAATATAAAATATATTGGTTACATGAATGGACCGCCTCAGAATTCCGTTAAGATAAGTAATTCTTCAAATTATTACAATGAACTACGGCTTATAAATTACTGCAGGTTTCTCATTCGCCACACCAGAATGCTTCTAAATGCGGATCAAAGCTAAGAGTGCGTGGCACAGCCATTGTTCATAGACATTTTACAGATAGCGAGAATGATGCATGCTGGGAACGAAAGCATCCACAGCAAAGCCATGTGCTTACGGAGGCATGCGTTTATTATAGGGGATTTATGGTGGGCCTATAAAACTAATTATAACTTTGTTATCTGTCATAGTTTATGCGTGAAATTTTAAACATATATACCTGGACATCTACCCCTTCCAGAATGTTGAAAAACATTTTCAGTTGCTCATCGTATTTTTATAGACGAAATAGTCCGAAATTCCAGAAAATTGCGCTAACTGCTCAATGTTTTAATGTGTTACAAAACGTCTGATAAAAATAGTTCTATCGGGAATATTCACACCATTTTTTTTCAGAGAACATAGTGTAAATATAGTCCTATCGGGATATCGTAAAGGAGATTAATTAAACCCCTCAGACTGCCGAAACTGACGACATTAAATTCGCTTTTTCGTGTCCCGCGGAAATGAAACTTGTCTGTCCATTGATGACGTTATTTATTTGACATAGTATTTTTTTCTTCTGTTGTATTTGAACACTTGTTGCACGCGCAGGCTGCACGATCATAATAACTTCAACCGATAAGCGCCGACTGATACCCGCGCAACAGTTTGTCTCAAATAAATTGTTATCAAAACGCAGGTTTATGGCCGCGGACATAAGCCGATTAAGTGTGATGTAATTTATCCATGAACTTGACTGAAAAATTGTGATTCTATCACCATTAGCCACGAAAATGGGACCTCTAAACAGGCAAGTTTGATTTTCGGGGGACACGAACAAGCGAATTTATTGTCGGCAGTTTCGGCAGTCTGAGGGTTAATTAATCCCGAATTAAACGGAACTACTTTACGATAGTCCGATAGGACTATGTTTACTCTATGCATGTTCTCTGAAAAAATAGTGTGAATATTCCCGATAGAACTCTTTTTATCAGACGTTGTGTAACACCTTAAAACATTGAGCAGTTATAGCGCAAACCGAAATGTGTTGTCTTGCAAGATATCCCACCGCTTTAGCTAAATTTACCTTCCTACAATATCCATAAAGAGGATCATATATTATATACCCACGGTTTTAATTATAGAATATAAAATATATTGGTTTCGCGAATGACCAACTCAGAATTCCGTTAAAATAACAATAACAACCAGCACCTATAACGAACCGTTTTACTGGACTTGGCCTACTGGTCGCGTAGTTCCGACTTTTAAATAAACGGAATTTCCAACTCTATAAATAAAAGCCCCACAATGCATTCGCCCTGTCCACCACGCAATATCAAAATCTCAGCAGCTAGATACACCACAGGTGGCGTAATAAATGCTCTTTATTATTTCCATATCAGGAATACAGTAACAAACAAGACAGCAGTAAAATAAATGGGGACAAAAAGTTAGTGTAATCATGTATGAAATTTCCAACTGTTAAAATTCTTTATAACAGTTGTGACTCCCACCCCCTCAAAATACCTCCATCATTCGATCCCCGTCCCCATCATAATGGGGACAATAATTACTAGTTGGGATACCAGGCAATGGTAACCATGTATTTTAACCTTTATGTTGTAGTGTAATAATGTATGAAATTTCCAACTACATGTGCATTAACTTTTTTTTACAAAAGTTGTGAATCATACACACTCAAAATCTAACTTCCACCCCCACCCCACTACACTGTCCCTTCCACTTAAAAACATTCTGGAGATCAAGTTGGCCACAGGTGTTCAGTTATTATACCCCACGTGTCTTGGACTGTTGCCAAATTCACAGTGCTCCATTAGAGGGCCTGCTTGGACTGTTGCCAAATTCACAATGTTAACTGCAGAGAGGTTGTATGTTATTGGAGACGTTCTAATATGACAATAGGCTGGCCTAATTAACGAACCATGCACAGCTAAATACACACAAGCAACTTTTAATCTTCAAATAGATACAATTGTCGGCCTCCAAAATTCAATATACTTTCTTATATACAAACAAACATTGAACTCATACCATTGTTTCACTTAACCAAAATAGCGAATTTCCCCAAAAGAACGCATATAGACTGCGCATGCGCAATTATATTAAAATACCCACAATACACTTCACGAGGCTCTCAATGGGTTATAATATTTGTTTTCCAAATTTGTTTTATCTTCAACTAAAAACAAATAGTCTATCGAAATAACTTTCAAATTAATATTACACGTTTCTATAAATAAGCAAATTAGTATATATAAACAAAGCGTATTTCATTAATATTTGACTACAAAAAATACTCGGAACACAACTGTAAATAAACTAACTTGAGACTCTCAGTCACTCACACCGTCACAGTCTCACTCAGTCTCACTATCGAGCTGACACTCAGAACAGCATCCGAAGCCGGAAATTTGGAAATTCGCCATTTTTCTTCAAACAATTTTATTCTTTACAAAATACAAATTATCGGGTTAACATAAAACCATTCAAAAATTGAAACAAACTTAAATAATAAATAAATTAAACCATAAACTCTTACCATAATTACAGAAAATAAAAGATGGCCGTTACTACAAAAAAAACAGACATGCGCACTCCAATTAAAATTACCCATAATTCAGTTCACTACACCAGGGGCTCCCAACAGGTTATACAATATTTTCAGGCTATCAGATTATTTATATTTTCGACTTTAAGTTTACAATTTGAGCCTGTCCTCACTCTATCGATACGATTTATCATAAACATATTATACACCAGTGGCGTTAACTTTACAACTTCGGCATCTACGTGATTATATCGGTACGATTCAGTAAGGTACAAACAATCTCCATAAAATACCCACAATTCAGTTCACTACATGCAGGGGCTCCCAATAGGTTATTCCCATTTATTATGGGCTCCCAATAGGTTATACAATATTTTCAGGCTATCAGATTATTTATATTTTCAACAACATATTATTACACCGGTGACTTTAAGTTTACAATTTGAGCCTGTCCTGACTCTATCGATAGGATTTATCATATTTTCATAAACGTATTATACACCGCTGGCGTTAACTTTACAATTTCGGCATCTACGTGATTATATCGGTACGATTGAGTAAGGTACAAACAATCTCCAAGAATACATTCGCCCTGTACTCCATGCGATATAAAAAAACCAAATGCTAGAAACACCACACTAGGTGGCGTAATAATATAATATGCGCGTTGCGCGAGTCAAAAACTAGGACGACGAAATAGTGTTCGGATTTCTAACAAAGGAAGGTCCTCGATACATATATGTTCTACGAAGCCCCGGAGCGAGCTATTTGTATTTATTTGTTTTCATTTCCGAATGGAGAAAGTTGGCTCGGATTTATTTCAGGGGGATTCTCATGCATATTTGTATGCACAACATCGCCCCCGATATCCCAAAGAACTTACCGAGAAAATTGTATCGTTTTGTAGGCTTTCAAACTCGGATTTCGACTTCGAAGTTGCGTTGGATATTGGATGTGGAAGCGGACAAAGTACTGAGCAATGGATCGAATCATTCAGATCGGTGATTGGCATAGACACAAGCGCAGCCCAAATCGAACAAGCAAAGAAGACAGTGAGAAATGCTAGCTTCTTTCATGTGAACGGCAGAGACTTATCGAAATTCGACAACGAGAGTGTTGATTTAATAACGGCTGGCCAAGCCGTTCATTGGTTTCCATTCGAAACGATGTGGAATGAAATTGGACGAGTGCTGAAGCCGAAGGGAATTGTTGCGTTCTACGTCTATGACGCGTGTGACCTTGACACGGAGGAAGCTACACTGGCCGTTAAGACATATCGAAACATCATACTAGATGGTTTCTGTAGTCGGAACCTTAACCACGTTAGCACGCATTATAAAGACATCCCACCTTTATTTGGTGAATGGGTGAGAGACGACACACTTCATGTGAGGGCAGAACAGACGGTGAATAGTTTTGTTGGATATTGCGAGTCGATGGGAGCATGGCAACTTATTTGTAGAAATAACCCAGAATGCTCACATCTAGAGAAACTTAAACAGAAACTCATTGAACTGTATGGCGGGCATGAGCAAATTGTTTGTCCGAAATGGCCATTATTCTTAATCATGAGCTGCAAACCTTAAAAATGGAGCAGATCCAACAACTAATATGTTTATAACATAATCTGATTGAACATATATGCCAACGTATACTTGAATAATTTAATTCAGAATTTCAGAATTATTTCACCATATTTTCACAGATAACATCATAGTTGTGGGAATACTGAACTGGTTCTGTCACACAATATCAAGTTGCTTAACAGTCTCCGCTGACGGTATAATGGCAGGAATTTGTTTTAGTAATATACTCATTACGCATTCTCTTTGTACCATATGATGTGGTGGCTGAAAGAATGAATAAACTATTGTTACGCCATGCACTCAACTTAATTATTGGAAATGAACTGTAGTGCAATTCAGAGATTATTTCACATTATTTACATCGATAATATCTTTGCTAATATTGTAGGGACGTGGCTAGAGACGTGGGGTGTCCATCTTGAATGTCCAATTGCACCCCTTCTTGAAACAGAAAAAAACTCCTATGTTCGCGAAATACCATTTGCACCCCAACTTTCCAAACTTTATAGGTCAATAAATACAGGTAAGTGGTTGCCTGACAAGGTGACCCATCTGCCCGGGTCAACGAAAATCACACCTAGTCCTCTGGAATGACAATAACAAGTCAGAATGGAGCACTGGCTGACGGACCATATGGCCTTTCCGTTTGTCAACGTAAGTATAGTGAAAGAAATAATGGCTTACAAGCTATCCGTCATATAATTTCCCCACATAATGAAGGTGGTACATAAATGTATGGATGTCAAAAGAAAGGGGAGGATGTCTGCTAGGCATATTAAAGAAGATTCGAGATTCAATATGATGATGACCAAGGTCCCAATTTCTTGCAGACAAATTGTTCCTCGTTCCGATGATATGAATTTTGAGGGGGAAGCTGGATCCTGGAGCGGTTTAATGGAATTTTTAAAATAGTTACAGAACGTACTCAACAAAAACAAGATTTTATTTAAATCAAAAGTAGAATTTAGACATTTTTGGAAATTATTCCCAAATGAGTTAAAAAGATGCCAACATTTGATGATAGTTCATCACCAGTTGCAGATTGCTGACTATATGCCATGCTAAGCGCATGTCACATAACATTTCGACTTGAAATGTCCAATTGCACCCACTCTTGAAACAGAGCAAACTCATATGTTCGCGAAATACCATTTGCACCGCAACTGTCCAACTGGTACCTCAAACTGTCAAACTGGTACCTCAAACTTTCCAACTGTTGGAAATTTCCACCCTGACACCCCCTAAGTTTGGAAAATTACCAACTGATAATCATCAGACCAAAATGTTGACAAAAAGTATAACAATATGCTACTTTTGGTCTAAAACAACCAATTCCACTAATTACTGGTTGGAAAATCAAACAATGAGAACAATTGCAACTTATAAGTTGTGTAAAAAGTTCCAACTATTGTTATGTCAGGCATGATATTTCCAACCACACCCCCTGTCTCTGCATAATAGTTATTGGAATGATTTTTTCGCCCAAATTTTAATGATGAGGACATTAAAACGTCGATTGCTTTTCCGAAATAATGTTACCATATTCACATCGAAAACATTTTAACCTAATAGTTATGGAAATACTGATTCTGCCGCTAAACTTTCAATGACGTGGACATGAACGGAGGATACAAGGTGGTGATAGGACGAAATCCGGACCGTTCTCGAAAATAGCCATGCATGTTCACCCCCGCTGCATGGGTGACCCCACCAGTGTGGGGGCCAGTGTGGCATGTCTCTGGAAAGTATTTGGGGCGGGCCACCCACCCACCCATAGGTTAAACTTTGTCGAAAGATGCATTCTTTTGAATAAGGTACCGAGAATTAGTTAAAAATTTGACCGTCGTTCTATACAGGATCGAGACATTCGATCACCATGCATCAGGGTAACGCCGCGATTGCACAGGAGACGCAAGGGCAAATCACTAACAGCGTGAAAGTCATATTTGTAAGTAATGTGGTGAAAGTATGGTGAATGTTCATGGTAAACTAGACATATATCCAGGTTTAGTTGATCAAGAAAGTTACTGAGGTCGCACGCAGATGAAAGGGTACCAGTCACGTTCCATGACTGTGTATATAGATATAGATATACATATCCATATAGACTAATTGATATATAGATAATTAATCGTATCAAAACATCTTGCACAATGGAAACAAACACAGGAAACACGTACATCCTGTTTCGATAAGTATACTCCATTGAAACTTTAAAGAACAGTTTGATAACGACCATGCAGGTAACTATAACTAACCAGTAACGTGACGACATGTAGTGAGATTATCGCCCCCATCTTCGGTCAAACTGCTCTATTGGAAATTTCATACCGAAAATAGGCAGAATGTTCTCATAGTTTAAATATGCACTTTCCGATTTGACACCATAAAACCACACGTCGTCTATACCAGAATATAATTATATCTGACCCCATGAGGTCATTGATACGACGTTTTGATTGCCAGATATCGACTTTGAAATGTTTAACACGTTATGATTTTTTGTCAGCCTATTCCAATGATCACCTCTTATAAAGAGCGTTAATGCTTATGTTGCCGCCCCCCAAAAGCGGTGGATAATAAAGAGCGTTATCTGTTCTGAGCTTTTGTGATAGTATTCGGCGTATTGCTTACGGATGATTTTTAAGGATTTTCGCGATGCAGATGTGAGACAAATGATGAGCGCAAGTATTTTTCATTCGCTTGCTAAGCAAAAAATGAATTAGGAAATTCTGAATTATTAATCGGACAGTCATAAATCGGACAGATCATCTTTAATTCTCCAACCAACAAAAAATGGATGCTTTGACCAAGAGCAGGATATTGCCCAATTTTCACTTGAATGGCCATCATGATGTCAGAAAAATTCTGACCATGCACAAGGCGGCGGTATGGCGGCGGTATGGCAGCATCACAAGGCAGTTAATTCGGCGAACGTATTGGTGCGTATATATTTACATTGTATGGGCAAACATCTATTGGTTTGTAATATATATATAACAGTCAACTAAGATCCATGTTGGATCAGAAATGTCGAAGTTAGATACAGTTGTAGTTTGAGAGATCATTTGGAAAATTCAATCTCAAACCGGTGAAAATATATTTTCTCAGAGTTTAGGAGTTTTATTCCTCTAAGAACAGCCCCCAGTGGTTATAACGCCACTATCGTGTAAACTTTTCAGTGCAGGATTCAAACGAAAGACTAGTACATGCACTGTGTATGCCCCAATTGATATCCATTCGCAATGCAAGAGGAATAACTCCAGTATACACGCGATATTTGAGGTTTATCACAAGTTTGATATGAATGCACCGTCAGCGCCGACCTGTATGGCATTCATACTAAACAATAAACCATAGTCAGAAATGGTACCCCCCCCCCCAAGATCATAATATTAGCCATAAATACAAATTATAAATATAAAATATATTGGTTACATGAATGCACCGCCTCAGAATTCCGTTAAAACAACTAATCCTTCAAATTATTACAAAAAACTGCGGCTTAATACTGCAGGTTTTTCATTCACCAAACCAGAAAGATTCTAAATGCGGATCAAAAATTGTGTTCCCGCCATAAAATCTTCAAGTGTGCATGGCCCAGCCATTGTTCATACCTAAACAATGAACGCAATTAACGCGGTCATAATAGTTACATACTGAAACTATAAGACATCCAGCGAATACACACTCCACGAAAACCCGAAATGTGTTGTCCTGCGAGATATCCCATCGCTATAGCTCAATTTGACACGGCCAGATTAGCCTTTCTACAATATCCTAAAATAATAAAGCTTCTCAAATCATCGGCATAGTCAATAGAACTTTCACGAACTTGGACATTCCAACTATAGCTTGTACATGACTCGGGGTCGCAGTACAACTTTAACGCGTACCAAAATAACCGGAAAAACCAAATATCTATTTATAAAATCCACATAGGACCACAGATTTCTAAAATTTGTATAACAGTATACACCGGTGGCGTTAATAACAGGGTGGCAGATCTGCCCACATCATGGGGTTGCTATAACTCTTTACTATTACTTTCCTCATTAGGGGACATACTGCCCTCCTGATTGGGGCAATTAACTTACCCCCCAAAAAAGAGGAAGATAATTGCCAATATTTTGTGGCAGTGTTGCCACTTCTTGGGGGCAATTTTACCGCTTAGGGGGTATATAATGTTCCAAGCTATGGGGAAAACCTACAAATGAGATTATGCATGGAGCCTTGGTGATATATTTAATTCACATTAATATGTGTGCGACCAAAAATCGCCACAGCGTACATGACAACCGCGGTTTACGAGATAAGATTGAACAAATCAGAAATGAAGAAATATGCATACTCACAGTGGATCAACGGACACGAACCAAAACCGGAAGTCGTAGATTTCGAGGTGGAGAAATATCTGTCGACAAATATTTGTTGACATTTTTTGACGTTTGTTTTGGGAAAATAAACGCTTGGATAGCATATCTGACCAACTGAAGGTGAGTGAATATTTCTTCGCTGATGTTCGGACACCGACGATCAATTTAAGTCAGTTGTCATTGTTCGATCGCGGAAAAAATGTCATTTAATCATCGCCGCGAGACGATTTCTTCCCCAAAATATCCCAGAAATCATACTTTTCACATTCATCGCAGACAGCTGTCGCAACAACCTATATACCGGTCGAAAGGCCTGTTTTCCCCCCACAAATGCATATTTTGAGTATTTTCACGGACTGTCTCAAAATTCAAAATTTCATCTTTTGATGCAGGTACCCACCTCGAAAATACTGTCCGGTTAGTCCTGTACACCCCGGAATCTAGTTGCAATCCACCAGACCCGGCGGACAGTTTTTGTTGTTCAATCAAGAGTCGAAATGGATTAGTTGATTGGCTGCCTTTCGTTAACAGTGGCACGTTTTGGGGCAACTGCTTTTCTGTTGCAACTATAGTATACTGATCAAGTTTAGTTACCGAGTACAGTTTGCAATTTGTTCTCATATATTCGTTCAGATCGTGTAAGGTCATTAACCAAAGAATCATTTATGGAAATATTGTTAGAACAAGAATATAACAATGCCCTCCATGACCAAGGCCGTAGCAACAGGATTGTTTTGATGGTGGGAGGTGTAGATGTATTTTCCAATAGTTTGATATTTCAGCCAGTATATAGCGTGAAATTTGATACTTAAAAAACAATTAAAATTCGATTAATTTCAGAAAAAACAAATCGGGACCCATGGCTGTTCTTTTTCATTATGGCCACTTTCGGGACTCACCACCCGAGTTTTGATTACGATTGTATAAAGTTTTAACTACATTTTTCGGGTATATATACACCCCTTTATTTTTATGTTTTAAACTACAGGCACCCACCCATATTTCGGAGAATTTTCGCTAATATTACATATTATAGAATAGCAATCAAATATGCAGATGTTTATTTCCATTTCTATGAGAGGCCAAATTCACATTTCATAATTAATTGCAGTTAAGCAATAGCACTTAAGCATAATGATTTGCGATTAAGCGCAATTCATGGTTATACTGTGTGTAACTATGTACCCCTGGTGAATAAATAGGTGAATCTATAACTAAACCTGAACTCATATTGACATATCACCTCCTTGTTTTCATTGCTTTGGATAGTTGTGATTGTGAACTAGCCTAAATTCTTTATCAAAATGGGTGACTCGCGACAGTATTACCTTTTGTTTTAGTCGAGTCGAGGAACCAACCCATCAAAGCTCAAGTGTGATCAGATATCGATTATTGAAGTTTGTTATTTCAATTGATTGCTGCCCAGAAACACGCCGTGAAAAGGGTGGTTTCGGTCAAAATTGCGGATGAAGATGGATAACTCTAAAACAAGTGGTAATACGGTAAAATTTCGTGATACTTTAGTAATTATACGGCCATATTTTGTTGAACAAAATGTTTATAAATCACACGTTTTTTGGGAAATTTGATACCATAGTGGGCCACAACTCGTTGCGAGTGTATAATCAAATATAAAGGGTAAAAATCGGCACACCGCTGCATTTTTCTGAAAAAAGTTGGATGTAAATCATTTTTTTTTATGTCGGCCTTCCGAGAGTGATGACAAGTCAGAGTTAGCAATATGACATACATCAAAAGTTATATGTTTACCAAACATGTACTTCGTAGTTGGATTTCAGTTACAGGTTACAGTTCAATTATATATATAAGTCACCGCCTGGATGTTATGTTGTACCAGGAGACATATACAACATTATGAACACTCAGAACCATTGTGGCCACGCACAAGTCAAATGAAACGCCCATCATCTGCGGCAAAATTGCTTTTTCGACCAGAAATTGAAGATGGCAGACCTCAGAAAAAACACGACTAAGCGGACAGATTTTTTACAACTAATGATTAAATTTTTCGGGACTAACCGGACAGTATTTTCGAGGTGGGTACCTACATCAAAAGATGAAATTTGGAATTTTGAGACAGTCCGTGAAAATACTCAAAATATGCATTTTTTTGGGGGAAAGAGGCCTTTCGATCGGTGTATAGGTTGTTGCGACAGTTGTCTGCGATGAATGTGAAAAGTATGATTTTCTGGGATATTTTGGGGAAGAAATCGTCTCGCGGCGATGATTAAATTACATATTTTCCGCGATCGAACAATGGCAACTGACTTAAATTGATCGTCGGTGTCCGAGCATTAGCGAAGAAATATTTACTCACCTTCAGTTGGTCAGATATGGTATCCAAGCGTTTATTTTACCAAAAAACCGTCAAAAAATGTCAACAAATATTTGTCGACAGATATTTCTCCACCTCGAAATCTACGACTTCCGGTTTCGGTTCGTGTCCGTTGATCCACTGTGATACTCAATGTCAATGTCGTGTTTCTATGGATACGATATATCAGATGGACAGATACTCACAACAAATTCACAGTTAACCGCGGTAGCGGGGTAATGTCGCAAGAGCTATACTCGTCCTTGACCTCGATAAATGGTATAGTCGTAGGGCGCGCATCTATAATCTCAAATCGACTCCATTCCACCAGCACGTTCAATTTGACTTATATATCAAGATGTTCCACCCACTTTGGTGTTCTAGAAACCACCCGAAAATGACCCGTTAATTAGTTGAATATAACGTGACTGCAAATTATGAGGTGAAGGTCGAATATAGCTCTTGCGACATTACCACTCTACCGTTAACCACACGTATGCCAAAAACAACGCTAATCACTCCATCAACATCGTAATGCGCTACGCGCTATAATAACATTACTGTGCCATGTGACTACTGACAACAAACGACCAAACATCACACGAGTGTGAGGTGTGGTTATACCAACAATTACAATATTTTCTTACAGACGTTGTCAACTTTTGTGAAAACAATGCAATTCACGGAGTCATCAACTGAGTCAATCAACTGAATTCGGCATGACATAACTGATTGACCTGTGGATCACGTGTCGCGTGCCAAAAACATCATGCAGGCTTTAAATAATTTGGTATAAAGGATGCACATCAGATCACTGAGTTATTAAGCATTTAGCCATAGATTAAGACTGAATATAAATTGACAACAGCAAAATTGCTAAAATGGAAACCAACAATGTGGTAATCTTTTCTCCTTACTGCGACAAGGCTGAGGCTTATCGGAGGATCTTGGTAAGCCATTTTTCATGAATTTGAACCGATTTTTTTCTTTCAGATTTATCCTTTCAGAGTCGGTTTGAGTTTTTAGGGTTTTAAATAGAAAATCCTAGCGACTTTCAAGTTGTTTTTTTTAGAATACCACACTTTTTCATGAGCATCAAACTGTATGTTAATTATATACCATTATCCCTGTGAACCTGAAATCATGCACACAAAAATAATAAATAAACAGAAAACAAATAACGCAGACCTTAAATAAATAACATACCGGGTATATTTGTACACGAGTATGGTGACAATAATCGGCGTATTTTCATATCTTTTGTGTTTGAAACTAACTTTTTCTCTATTAATGCATGCTATATCTATTTTTTCAGGAGGTACCTATCACACCACAGACAAATGTCCAGCGCACTCGACAGGCGGAATGTAAATTATTGGACACCTTGGACAATGACTGTGAGTTATGTTATTGTATATTTTTGTCATATCAATTTGTTTAATGCCATCTCTAACACTCGCCAACAATCATCTGGGATGCATCATTGGATTCCTCTTAAAGAAATTTGTGCATGATTTCACTTTTCTTCCTACGTTGAATGCTCTGTCAGTTGATTCCAACCTGTAATTTTAATAAAGTTTGCTCTTCCGATTTGAAGACAAATAGATTTTCTGCATAACTCCAATTATTTACAAGTATCCATAATGGTAATTATTAAAGTCAAGAAATATGTAATTTGCGCAATAATAATACCGGTATCCTAAAAGGTACACCGTTTTTCTAACTCAACACAATGCTGATGCAAAAACATATAAGCCCACACTGTGCTTAACTGAGCTTTTTTCCATACTGAAATTTAAACGATAAAGTTGAAAATTTCAAACATTGGGTATAACTTTAATTTTCTCTTTCAGACGAACACACATCTATAGCGGGCGAATTCTCAGAGAGACCAGCAGACTCAGCAGATATCGGCTTCTCACCAACATCGACATCTACCCCGGAACATGACGTCACCAACTCGCGGACATCCAGCCTCGGTTCAAGTTTCAACTGCCCATCATCCTTAACCCAATCACGTGACCTCACAAATAATCGGGAATGCAAGAAAGACATCGACACCGAAAACAAGAAGAAGCCCAGGCGTTTCTCGTTCACGGATGACCAAGTCGAGATATTACGAGAACGGTATGAGAGCAACAAATACCCAGATACCGAGCATATGGAAGAACTAGCTTCTAAGATGGGTGTTTCACATAAAAGTATCAAGGTGAGCCCTATCATATTTAAACACCATGCTGACCATTCCACTTCCTAAGGCACTTTCGAGTCAATTTACATGTAAAAGGACATGAAGATCAAACGTACATGTATTATTATATTAAATTTGTTATGTTTTTAGTCGCAAAAGCAGAACCAACAGAAGATATCGGAACCTGACCGTATGCGTGTGACGCGGTGGTACCACTGTAAGACAAGACCGTATAGACACATAATCGAATATGACTCTTTATCTAACAATGGTTTTATGCACATCTTATGATAATTTTACAGATATTTGCCTGCATATTTATATAACATAGATATATATATATATATATATTTGACATATATACTCTCCTAACTTGATAGAGGTTAACAATAAACTCTTGGAAGTGAGAAACATATGATCTCTACAGTTTGGGATTCCAAGTAGAAAGGATACATGAGACACATTATTTTGACACAGCTGTTGGTATATTTGAACTTCAGCCAAAAGAATGAAAAATACTAGCACCAATAAAGGGAAAGTATGAATCTTAAGCAACATTTTCGTTAATTTCAGATCTGGTTCACAAACAGAAGATACAGGTCGAAACCGAAAAATCCCAAGATGTCGCCACCAGCACTCAACCCTCTTCAACCAACACTCAACCAACTTCAACGTGATGCTCTCATACAGATGCAGTTTCAATCGAAAAGGATCAGCCACCCACTCGATGTCCATGCTGCCGCGTTCCTGCGTCAGCCACAGCCACCGCTCACCAGCCATCCTAGTTTCTACTGGCCGATTATGAGCTCATACCCTATGTTACCTCTCGTTTGATAGGTGCTTGTTCCATATACAACATCATTTGTTAAATATGTTTCGATCTTGTACCTAGTAATGTTTGTTATTTGATGTTTTTGTTAGTTTATATTAAAAATTAATTATTAAAAACAGATACATGTATTTTTGAGATATATTTCTTCACTCATATTCGCGAACTGGTCCTATGAGCTTGAGGAATTCGTACATTTTGAAACAGTCTGAATTTCAAACTGTCAATTTGAAGGAAAATCATTATCTTTATAAGCAATGTATGCTATAGTATTGTAACAACACATGTTTACCCTCACAATATGATAAATATGTTCTAATTATGTAAAACAGTGGTTTTAAAGAACATTTTTTTGAGGCGGTCATTTGAGAGTTTGACAGGAAATATTTTCAAAACACGCACTGCATTATCTAACTTAGGAATCCAACTAGGGTCTATACTCTGAAATCACTACTATCTGCGAAAAAATAAATAAAACATTTTTCATTGCATATTTTATTTTTTGGGTAGATATGCATTTGCAGAACTATTGTGTTGAAGGAAATTATCACCATAAAATAACATAATTCCTTAAAAGACGAATCAGTATTGAGCGTTTTGTCTGACAGATTATTGCAAACGTGGTTGTAAAGTATTTATGTTGTTTGATGTATTTTTGGTCTTTCTTACGGTAATACAATATGCAATGAAAAATGTTTGATTTTGCGATGAGTATAATACACTAAAAATTTGTCACATGCATTCTGAAATTATAACATTTGTTGTGTTTCGCTATCGTGGGAAAATTTTCAAAATGTCATTATAGCGGGCTAGCATCACTAAATTCACCATCTGGGGACCTAATTCTGCTTAGGCCCTCAAATGCTATGGTAGACCTAGGCTCAGATTGAAGTTCCCAGTTGAAGTTGGTGATGTTCACCCATTGGGCACCTCGATTATGGATTTTATCTTCTGCAAATTAGGGGATATAGAAACTTCCCAGAAGGGAAAACGTAACTAAAAACAATGTTAATTTGATACAATAGATACTTCCCAGAAGATGAGGCCTAAGCAAAATGAGGTCTCTAGAGAGTGAATTTGGTGATGCTATCCCGCTGTGCGGGATAGCATCACTATATTCACCCTCTGGGGACCTCATTCTGCAAATGACAGACACAGTATTTGCAGGCTTGCCAAACACGAAGCAATGGTATCGGCTTTTTACGTAAATTGGATTCTACATTGAAGTGATCTGTTGCACCATTAAGCAATGGACTCGCGCATACTCTGCGCCACAACCATTGGAATTGGGGGGGGGGGTCCCATTTATATACAGAAATAAAAAGTGAATCACAGATCTGAAGACGTAATTCTTTTACGATTTCCGTCGGCCTTTCAGAGATACTTGTTTGACATGAATGATGCGCCGTTAGCACCGACCTATATGGAACTCACGCTCAGATTATCTGCATTAAAGGTACTCAATCCGATCAGACGCTCCTAAATTACTATTTATTTGGCTTCGGGGGTAAACAATATTTGATTTGAGTCGAGGAACACACCCATCAAAGCTCAGAGTGATCAGATATCGATTTTTAAAAGTTTGTTATATCAATTGTTTGTGGCCCAGAAACACGTCGTCAAACGAATGGTCTCGGTCAAAATTGCGGATGAAGATGGATAACTCTAAAAACAAGTGATAATACGGCCATATTTCGTTGAACAGAATGTTGATAAATAACACGTTTGGGAAATTTGATGCCATAGTTGACAGCGGTTAGCATTATTTTGTTCCAATTAATCGATTCTGATAACTAAAGCGTATTTTGAAGAAATGTTGTTGTTGTTGTTTCTTTATGATATGGGGATCCTCTGATCGGATTGAGTACCTTTAATAAAAACAAAAAACATTATAGCAAAAACAAAATTTAAAGATCGCACAATGAAAACGACATAACTGATGGCTGTTCAAAGTCGGACAGTAAGCGACACGCAGTGTGCTCGGTCATATAAGTTTATATCCAATATGTAATCGCGAGTCAAAAACTAGGACGGCGAAAGAGTGTTCGGATTTCTAACAAATGAGGTCATCTGAACATATACGTTCTACAAACCCCGGAGCGAGCTGATCCGTAAGTTTGTTTTTATTTCCGAATGGAGAAAGGTGCCTCGGATTTATTTCAGGGGGATTCTCACGCATATTTGTATGCACAGCATCGACCCCGATATCCCAAAGAACTTACCGAGAAAATTGTTTCGTTTTGTAGGCTTTCAAAACCGGATTTCGACTTCGGAGTTGCGTTGGATGTTGGATGTGGAAGCGGACAAAGTACTGAGCAATGGATCGAATCATTCAGATCGGTGATTGGCGTAGATACAAGCGCATCCCAAATCGAACAAGCAAAGGAGACAGTGAGAAATGCTAGCTTCTTTCGTGTGAACGGCAAAGACTTATCGAAATTCGACAACAAGAGTGTGGATTTAATAACTGCTGGCCAATCCGTACATTGGTTTCCATTCGAAACGATGTGGAATGAAATTGGACGAGTGCTGAAGCCGAAGGGCGTTGTTGCGTTCTATGGCTATGACGCGTGTGACCTTGACACAGATGAAACAACACTGGCCTTTAAGACATATCGAAATACCATACTGGATGGTTTCTGCACTCGGAACCTTAACCACGTTAGCACGCATTATAAAGACATCCCACCTTTATTTGGTGAATGGGTAAGAGACGAAACACTTTATGTGAGGGCAGAACAGACGGTGAAGAGTTTTGTTGGATATTGCGAGTCGATGGGAGCATGGCAAGTTATTTGTAGAAATAACCCAGAATGCCCACATCTAGAGATACTTAAAAAGAAACTCATTGAACTGTATGGAGGGAATGAGAAAATTGTTTGTCCGAAATGGCCATTATTCTTAATCATGAGCTGCAAACCTTAAAAATGGAGCAGATCCAACAACTAATATGTTTATAACATAATCTGATTGAACATATATGCCAAGGTATACTTGAATAATTTAATTCAGAATTATTTCACCATATTTTCACAGATAACATCATAGTTGTGGGAATACTGAACTGGTTCTGTCACACAATATCAAGTTGCTTAACAGCCTCCGCTGACGGTATAATGACAGGAATTTGTTTTAGTAATACTCATTACGCATTTTCTTTGTAACACCTGATGTGGTGGCTGAAAGAATGAATAAACTATTGTTACGCCATGCACTCAACTTTAATTATTGGAAATGAACTGTAGTTGCAATTCGGATATTATTTCACATTATTTACATCGAGAATATCTTTGCTAATATAGTATGGACGTGGCTAGAGACGTGGGGTGTCCATCTTGAATGTCCAATTGCACACCTTTTTGAAACAGACAAAACTCCTATGTTCGCGAAATACCATTTGCACCCAACTTTCCAAGCTTTATAGGTTAACTATACAGGTACGTGGTTGCCTGACAATGTGACCCATCTACCCGGGTCAACGAAAATCACACCTAGTCCTCTGGAATGACAATAACAAGTCAGAATGGAGCACTGGCTGACGGACCATATGGCCTTTCCGTTTGTCAACGTAAGTATAGTGAAAGAAATAATGGCTTACAAGCTATCCGTCGTTCTGATGACATGAATTTTGAGGTGGAAGCTGGATCCTGGAGCGGTTTAATGGTATTTTGAAAAATAGTTTTAGAACGTACCCCACAATTTTTTTTTTTTTATTTTAAGCCAAAAGTAGAATTTAGACATTTTTGGAAATTACTCACAATGAGTTGAAAAGATCCCACATAACGATTAGACTTGAAATTTCCAATTGCACCCCTTCTTGAAACAGACCAAACTCCTATGTTCGCGAAATACCATTTTCATCCCAATTTTCAAACTGGTACCTCAAACTGTCCAACTGTTGGAAATTTCCAACCTGACAACCATTCAGACCAAATTTTGACCAAAAGTATAACAATATGCTACTGTTGGTCTAAAACAACATATTCCCCACTAAATACTCGTTGGAAAATAAAACAATATATAGGTTATAGGTTATAGGTTGTGTAAAAAGTTCCAACTAATGTTATGTCAGGCATGATATTTCCAACTTCACCCCATGTCCCTGCATAATAGTTGTGGGAATAATTATTTTGTCGACCAACTTTTAATGATGTGGACATTAACGGTGGTTGCTTGTCAGAAATAATTTCATCATATTCACATCGAGAACATTTTTACCTAATAGTTATGGACTTATTGATTCTGCCGCTCAGCTTCCAATGATACGGAAATGAACGACGGATGCAATGTGGTCATATAGGGCGAAATCCTGACCGTTCTCGAAAATGGCCATTTTCACCCCCCCGCTGCATGGGTGACCACACCAGCGTGGGGCCAGGGTGACATGTCTCTGGAAAGTATTTGGGGCGGGCCACCCACCCATTGGTTAAACTTTGTCGAAAGATGCATTCTTTTGAATAAGGTACATAAAATTAGATCAAAATTTGACCGTCGTTCTGAAAAGGAGACATTCGATCACCATCAGTGTAACGCCGTGATTGTACAGGAGACGCAAGGAAAAACAGCGAACAAGTCATATTTGTAATTAATGTGGTCAAAGCAGGGGGGGGGGTGGCCGAATTTTTTTTACGAGACATGAGGTGGGGGGGGGGGGGGTGTGTGTGGGTACCCGAGGCCGGAAACAGTTTTTGACCACCTTTTTTGCATTTTTTTTTCATTGACATATTTTCAACTGTTTTAAACATATTTGTTTAAAAGTTGTAGCTTGTTGCAATATGAGAAGCACTAATACATTCAATATTGTTATAATTACCCCCATAAGTCAGGGGGGGGGTCTGGAAAAAAAATTGCACATATACGGCCCAAAAAGTTTTTTTCCGACCTCGAGGGACCCACCACCCCATTTTTGCAAAAAAAAAATTTGTTTCCTCCAAAATTTTGGGGACCCACCCCCCGTTTCTCATGTTTTTATCAAAATTTCAGAGGTTTTTTTTAGCCGTTCTTCAATAACTGTGTTAACTGCCTTACTAATTGGTAAACACAGATCAGAAAAACGGAAAATATACTGTATTTCCATGTGTTTCCTGGTGTTTTCAGTATCTAACAACAATATTAATTAAGCATTGTCACCATTGTGTAGGTACACTATATGTCACAAATTGCCCTAGACCCCATTATAGCCTTAATATATCGAGTGTGTTGTGTCTGACAGAGAACACTGGCCAGTGTACATAGTGGTAAACAGGTCAGGGGTTCCACAATTATATGTGCATGATCAAAGAACTCTTTAGTCTTATCCAAACGGGATGGGCTGGGGAGGGGAATTGTTTTTTGGTTAGGTATACACATAGATATATGGTTATTATACTGCCTGATATTAGTCGGCGGGTATATAGTTGACGTCTCAAGCCGTCTGTCCGTACAAACATTTTTAATTTTAACTCAAGAGTCAGTTGTCATATTTGATGCTCTGTGGCATGGTGACGGACCAGAACTGGGGGACGAATATGCATAATATCGCGGGTTGTGACCACCAATGCCTACCAGAGTTATGGGCCCTGTTCGACTTTATGAAATTCAGTCCATACAAAGTTTTTGCAATATAAGTTAAGTGTCGGTTGTCAAATTTTGATGTGGTTTGGTATGGTGATAGACCAGAATGAAGAATTGAATGTCATTTCTCAATGCATCACATTATTTCAGTTCATCTATTTGTAAGTGATAACAGTATACAATTAGTATTTTAGTTTCGTCTTGTTGAGCATTAATGCTCCCAGATGAAGTTCGGAAATTCAATGAGAATAGCGTCACCTTCATTTGGGATTGTCTGAGCAGTAAACAGTAATGTCATTCATCATAACCAATTCAGTTTTATTTGGATAATTGTTGCAAATTAACATTACTTGCAATCATTCAAGATGAGAAATAACCAGAAGGAATGAATTTGATTACATGCCAGAACAAGACAGTATTTCAGACATTAGAAATTTATGAGATACCCTTTTCAATTTCATGTTATGCAACAATCAGGTTAATGATATCTACTAGTAGTCATCATTGAGTATTCACCATGTAGTATCCAATTTGTGATAGAGTTTTTTGGTTTTAATACTTTTATTCAGATAATACAACTGGGTATTAAATATATTAATTTTGTTACTAAATATTTCTTCCGTTGATCATAAGTTTCCTGAACGTTAATACGGTGGTCCACTGTGAAGTGGTCCGGGATACTGTGAAATCCAGAATGTTGCTAAATCAGAGGCTAAAGAGTTACTTTAGCTGCCTATATAGCCCTATACCAACAAGCATGGTACTAACATGCTTACAAACAACATTACATGGTCAGTACTTGTAAATTGTTTGAAAAAAAACCATTTTGGGGAAAAAATTTACAAGCACCATTTTTTCCGCCTCTGGACCACCCACCTACCCCGGCCCTATATACGGAATTTTTTTGCAGACCCCCCCCCCTGCATAAGTTGATATAAAATGGAAAAATAGTGAATATTGTGGGGGTGGGTCCCAAAATTTTCATTGATTTTTTTTGCGCCCAAATTTGTTTTATTGTGTCTGTTTCAGTTTGCTTGGCAGTTTTTATATTGAAATTTTTCTAGTTCACGGTGTAGATCAATAAAAAAATACTTCAGATAGCTCTAGGGTAGGGTGAACTTAATGCAGTCTGACAATATCAGCTGACAACTCATGACAGAATATTACAATAATTATTATAATTCATGACCGTCTCTTTACTCATACAGTTAGTTGATGCATGAGTGTAATGTATGAAATAAGTATTTGTATCAGTGTTTGTATACTAAATTGATTTTTAAATATACTTTTGTCAAATAATTATTTGAATTGTCAAGTTATTAGTTTCAGTGTTGTTGACAACCATCAATAAGTAAATAAGTAGACATGAAATAAAGTTTTAATAACATTTATTGAAAGAAAAAAAAATATAACCTTCCTTGGATAGTCTTCTGAAAAGTATAAAAATATTATTTAAATAGATGTGAAGAGGGGCCAGGACACATTACAGTTTTGTTCACATTGTAATGATTACATGAATATCCTATAATTACCTGCATATACTACAATGTAAATGACACTTAATATCTAATTCAGGCTAATTTGAAAATTATCAAAGAAGAAAAAATTAATTTACTTAATTATTGTATATTTATAAGATGATGTGCATGCAAGGTGGTCTAGTTTGAAGGCACACATAAAGGTCATGTACACAATGTGTGTGAATTTCTTATTGCACATGAATTCCATCCAGCACATGACCGAAGTTCAGCTCTGATTGTCCAAATGAATCTCAGTAATATACATCCGTGTATATGGATTTGGTACTAAATTGACGATCAACGTTCAAACTCAAAGGGTGTAGCCATTATTTTAGGCAAAGTTCTAAGTCGTAATGCGAGGTCGGGTCGGTGGTCATGCAGGCATACATAAAAGTTAATTCGTACACTGGTTCATATGCACATTTTCCTTTTTGGTATTACTATAGGCTCTAGGCCTATTAGTTGATGCTGGTTGATGTCTGAAAAAAAGATAAATTTAATTTTCTGTAATTTTTTATTCTACTATAGGCCCTAACACTGGCCCCAGTTATTTTTTGTTGTCATTCCAGGGGATTCAACATATTTTTCATCTACTTACCAGCTGTACTCACACAGATGAATAGGCTGGGTTATAAATTTACCAATATAATCACATCATATTCTACCTTTGTTGATTGCTTAGAGTTCAATTTTGCACATGTTTGTTAACAGGAAGTAACATTTAATTTGGTATTTCAAAGAAGGGACCATTATAGAGCGGTTGGTCGTTTTTACAGAGGGGATCAACATAAAGCTT
Source organism: Siphonodentalium dalli (assembly GCA_032622095.1). Classification (NCBI taxonomy): domain Eukaryota; kingdom Metazoa; phylum Mollusca; class Scaphopoda; order Gadilida; family Siphonodentaliidae; genus Siphonodentalium; species Siphonodentalium dalli. The sequence continues at coordinate 174,695,648 of CP136066.1, forward strand.
TCATGTTTTGGGGTGGGTGTCTAAAAAAATGGAAATGTAAAAAAAAGACCCCCATGTCTCGCAACTTTTTACCCCCCCCCCCCCTTGGTCAAAGTACGGTAAATGGTCATCGCTCAACCAGTGTTCGTGAACTACACATATTATCCAGGTTCAGTTGATCAAGAAAGTTACCGAGGTCGCAAGCAGAGGAAAGGGTACAAGTCACGTTCCACGAATGTGTATATAGATATAGAGATACATATACATATGGACTAATTGATAGAATTAATCGTATCAAGACATCTTGCACAAATGGAAACAAACACAGGAAACTCACCCTGTTTCGATAAGTAGGCTATTGAAACTGTAAATAACAGTTTAATATAACGACCATGCAGGTATATAACTATCAAATATAATTAAAGAGTAACATGAACAGATTAATAATTCAACATGCACTTTGCATTCATGTCTTTAATACTGCTCAATACGGGACTGTTCGAAGAGAGATAACTCCAGTTGTATGAAAGACATATTTAGAGTATTGTCCCGCTGATTTGGTCGCTGTGTACACTTTGTGAGCAACACATGCTCTCTTTCATTCAACGTCGACGGACCAAAATTAGGTGCTAGAACGTCATCCACGCTATCTAAACAGACGTTGATTTTTACCGGTATATAATTATAACATTGTGTACTTGAATATACAGGTGATGGCTGGTGATGGTGAAGTAAACGGGGAACATAATTATTTCTCTGTACATGTTCATTCGTATCCAATTAGGGTTTCAAGACGTTATCACCACATATCAGTGGCAGGTGAGACGGACCCAGTGACGTGGCTAGAGGGTCTCCGTTGGGGGGGGGGGGGGGGCTGTCCACATTGGGAAATCCCAACTTCAACCCCCTTGAATCAAAATCAGACCAAACACAAGTTTTGCATAATTCCATTTACACCCCCTATCCTCAGCATAACTCCATTCACACCCCCTATCCTCAGTGCTCAGGCCTAATATCCTACATATTCATAAACCATGCTTCTATATTCCCGGTATGAGAACATTCAGATATTTAAACTGAAAAATTGCAAAAATCCTAACATCTACGGACAAGAGAACAGGACACACCGGGCTGACCATGGTTGTTCGGCCCGGTGTGAGAAAATTTTGAAAACTATACAAGAAAATCGCAAATCCTAGCATCTAGACTCGCCTCAACTGAAGCTTTCCTACTGTTGGAAATTTCAAACCTCATACTCCCCCTCAGGTTGGAAATTTCTCCAACTGATGACCATTTCAGTCCACAAGTTTGACCAAATGTAGTAAAATATTGTTTTGTTAAACTAATTAGAAGTTTTGTATTGGCCACGGGGAGGGACAATGAAATTTTTTTGAAAACTCAACAAGAAAATCGCAAAATCCTAGCATCTAGACTAGCCTCAAGCCCTCCTAGAGTTGGAAATTTCAAACCTGACACCCCCACTTAGGTTGGAAAATTCCAATGACAATGTTGACCAAATGTATGACAATATTGTTTTCTTAAATTAACTAGCTGTTTTTGACTGGCCACGGGGGAGGGACCAGGACACAAGTTTCCAAGTGTTGGAAATTTCCAACCTGTCACCCCCCTAAGGTTGGAAAATTTCCAATTGATGAACATTTCAATCAAAAAATTTGACAAAAAAATAGGAAAATATGCAAATATTGGTCAAAAACAATTAATGTTCCACTAATAAATTGTTTGAAAATCAAACTACCAGAACATTTTCAACCTATTGTTGGTGTGAAATTTCCAACTAATATGTTTTGGCAGCTATGAAATTTCCAACTGTTGAAAATTTGGACCAAAGTGGGGGGGGGGGGGGGGGTGAGACATCCCAACCCCCCCCCTGTCGCCACGACTCTGGACGGACTGTGGTAAAAATTAACGCTACCTTTCTTCATAAGTTGGAATTTAAATATAACCAACCACGAAGCACTGTTATCGTATTTTTTATAGAAATTGGATTATATATCTTGAAGTGATGTGTCACGCGGCTTACGCCACTAACCAAGATAAAATGTGAAATACATATCTAGAGACGTCGGCTTTTCAAAGAGGCTGCATGGTTTGATATGAATGCGCCGTCAGCGCCAACCAAGGCCTACATGGCATTCACACTCAGATTATTGTGCATTAATACACACAAACAGTTATAATACAGTTTAGAAGAATAAACAATACAAAAACAAACAAGCATTTTAGCAAGAACATAATCTAAAGGGTTACACCTTAAAACTACATCACCAAAGGCAGTTCAAAGTCGGCGTTTATATATATATATATATATATATATATATTCCTTTATTTCCTCCAGTACCGGAGAGCAAGTAACACATGCAAATACATTACAAATCACAATACATATATGGTTGCATAGGTATAATATAAAAGTTATACGATACGATAGATATAAATATAAGAATTAAGGACGACACACAGTATTTTGGGATCCAATTAAGACCCAGACTATAAGGTGCTTCAAAGTATGCATATATGTGTATAATAAAAGAAGAAAAAAAATATCTATTATATATTTTGAAAGATCTGTGTGTGTATGTATGTGTTTGTTTGTGTGTGTGTGTGTGTGTGTGTGTGTGTGTGTGTGTGTTTGAAATCGATGGACTCGAAAACGACTAAGCCAATTTCGATGAAATTTGGTATTTGGATGTGTTTTCGGCCGGAGACGAACATAGGCATATTTATTTGTCCGTGCGAGGTCAACTTTTCACGTGCGGAGGTCAAATCTATTTTTACGCCGTTTTTGCGCTAATATATTTCAGTTCGGTGCTCACAAATCGATTCGATATAGCGCGAATAATAAATTGCCAGTCATATAATTTGCACGGTTAGAATCTGTGTGGCTTCATCTTTCCAACGATATATAATATGTATGTATCCGTTTTAGTTATCTGCCTCAATTATTAGGTACAAGTGGTACGATGCTTTTATCAGGATAAAATCAATGCGTAATTTCTATGACGTCGTCAGAGGTCATAAAGTTAGATTACGTTAACTCTCACCCTGCCGATGCATTTGACTGTGTCGCGTTAACTCATCACCGGCCGAGGTATCCGCAAATGACATTGGGCTATATATCTCGGAAACGGGTGTAGCTATCGACTTGAAATTTGGTATGTGAATGTATCTTGCCCCGGATACGAATTTTATCGGGTCGCCGAGCACGTGCGACGCCAGCTTCGCGCATGCGCAGACGAGATCTCGGAAACGGGTTGAGATATTGACTTTAAATTTGGTATGTGAATGTATCTTGCCCCGGATACGAATTTTATCGGGTCGCCGAGCACGTGCGACACCAGCTTCGCGCATGCGCAGACCAGATCTAGGAAACGGGTGGAGCAATCGACTTGAAATTTGGTTTTTTAATAGCCCGGACGAAGTCGGGTCACCTTCTAGTATATATATAAAAGTTATCAGGGAGATTCATGTATACTGCGCACATGGTCATTTGCGTGCGCGTGAACTATATGGTATGTGCGATGGGTGTGTCATTCCCAACACAGGTGTGTCCCCATAACAGTAAGCCGTTTTATGGACGTGATCGCATGGGTAGTCACGTCGTCTGGCGACGTTATTGCTATATAAAACGTTTGGTGTAGTATTATTCCACAAGCTATATACAATTTTGACATTCGCTATCCGGATTAAGTTGGAGACTGAAATTTTGCCAGACTTCTGCATTTGAACATGTAGACATGTCGTTACTCTACCATTTCCATGTATGTTGTCCATAATAGGAACGCGGCCCGAACGCCCTTTTGATTAGGAAAGTGATAAATTCAATATCAGATTCTACGTGGCGACTGACGGCATCGGGCACGCATGCTAGAAAAACCAACAACTGTTTGTCACTAGACAAGTCATCGACAGCAAAGAAGCAGTCTATTCCGAAGTAACTAAGGATGCAATACCACGTGTCATTCCTTATTACGGTCAGGTTGTTATTTGTACAGTTAAGTATGACATGTTCGACTGTGGTATTGAAAGTTGTGTTGCACAATGGACACATTCCAGAATCCCATATCAGAGATTGCGTTATGAGATTTGCGATTGTGGCACACTCGTGCTTCAGTTTCGGGAAAGAACGACATATATGCCAAAGTGGCGAGACTTTGAGTGTTGAATAACATGCCGCAAATGGCATGAGCTGTATGTCATGTTCCATTCTGAATCTCCAGTCACGTTCCTGTGTGATTTTGACATTTGCTTTTACTAGACTTTTCCATGTCTCCTTTGTCGGGAACGTGCCCTCTTGTGCATATACACGACAATAATCCTGTAAGTCATATTTGGTTAGAACATGAGAAATATGGTATATAAATGATGACTCGTCAAGATTCGACCCAAGTGCAAAGTGGTCATTTAACCTGGACCGGAATATATGTTTCGAGTATTTGTCCTCGCGGGTGTTGCAAAGGTTGCCAAAGAAGGTGAGTTGGCGTTTTTCAATTATAGAGATAATTGTGCCTGTTCCGATGAGACCTAATACCACGTCTGTTCTGGCACGGGCCGGGAGGCCTTGAATTTGCTTCAGACAAAATCGATGGGTCCTTTCTAGTTTGAGTGCATTGGCCGTAGATAATGAACACATGAGTTCTGATCCATATAGACTAGTTGGCAATACTACTGACTCATATATAGTTTTCGAGCTACGAGGGGTTATGCCTCCAGAATACATCCCCGCGTTGCTCAACATGAGGTACACTGAGCGGATTTTGTGACTGATGTGATCAGTGAAGTCGGTTATGTGATTATTTCTATGAAGAGGGATGCCTAGGTGTGTAATACTATCTGCCTCTAATACTGTTTTGTTACCTAGGTACCATTGTTCCCGCGTCCTATGATTAAATGAGGATGCCGATTCATTAAATATGACCACTTTACACTTATCAGGGTTGTATATGAACCTCCACATGTTTGAGAATTTTGTGCATATATTACACAATGCCTGTAGTCCTGGTCCGGTCAACGACAATAATGTCATATCGTCGGCCTGGGTAGGACAAGCGCAACTAATGGAGTTCAGACACATTCCATACTGAGATGTTTCCAATTCGTACAATAGATCATCGATGAAGATCATATAAAATAGAGGAGAGAGAATTCCTCCCTGTCGCGTGCCTTGTTGCATATCAATGACCCTGGATAAGTGATTATTGTAGCGGACCTTACACTTAATATCTGATAAGAGAGATTTAAATAAGTGCCATATTTTACCACGAAATCCCCGATTGTATAGTTTTACTAGAAGTCCGTTAATCCATACCGTGTCGAAGGCTTTATGGGTGTCTAGAAAACATGAAAAGAGAGGACTGTGGTTTTCTAATGTAAATGAGATGCTTTCGTGAATAACGAATGATGAATTCATGCAACTGACTCCTTTCTGGAAGCCGTTTTGAAGAGGGTGTACCTTTATGAGATCTGGTGCAAGAGTTTCCATTCGGAGAAGCATCATTTCTCCAATAGTTTATACATGACAGGTAGTAAAGTTATCGTACGGTAGCTATCAAATTTTGTTTTGACTTTGTTACCTCCCTTGTGGAGAGGGATCATGATTCCCCGTTTTGCTTGCTCTGGGATGTGACTGAACTCCAGCATTTTCGACAGAGTGTCTGCGACGGTATTACTCAGCACATCTCCCCCATAAATTATATGTTCGTAAGAGAGGTGGTCCATACCTGGAGCCTTACCTCGTTTAACAGTTTTGAGGACGCTTTGCAATTCATCAGTGGTAACGTTATACGTTAACAGATCATTGAGTTCAGATGTACCATCACAATTTTGTATCTCCCTAATTTGGTCATTCACGAACTTAAAATGTTCTTTGTCAAACATATCGCGCTCAAGTGGGGAGTATAGAATTTCAATATAATTTGCCCATGCGTCTATCACCTGTGATGGTTCTCTCAGTGTTGATCCGTTTACTTCAAACAAGTTGTTGGAGGAAGCCCCACTTCCGGTACGCCGTTTGTTGAATTCGCGGTAGAATTTATTAATATCGATTTCCGCTAACTTATCTAGGCGTTGATCTACTTCACTGAGGTATTTCTCGTTGGATTGTCTCAACTTACACCGAAATATGCGCTTCGAATTTTTGTATGCTTTGTATTTAGAATTATCACATTCACGGGGTCTATGTGCCTCGATCCATTCGCGTCTTTCGATTTTCATGATTTTATGCAGTTCTGTTAGCTCTTTGTTCCAAAATGGTTTGAGATGGCGTTTGAATGACTTAGTTGGAATTGTAGCTTGTGCCACTTCGTGTATAACTTGTATACTAAATGATCATATGATTGCTCAAGCTCCTCAACGCTGTTAATCGGGTTGCATGGAACTTTGGTGTTCATCATCGCCTGGTATGAGTTGATGATATCAGGCGATGTGTGCACCATGTTCCAGTTATAATTTACAGGCACACATATAGCTTCCTGCTTGGGGTCCTGCATATATTGTATACAATCTAATGTCATGAAGATCGGACGATGGTTCGACACGTTAAGAGCAGAATCATCTATAACTTCGGTGTAAGATACTCTATGCACACTGTGTATTGAAAGGAGTATATGATCGATAGTGGTTCCAGGACCCCCGATCGCGGGGACAAATGTTGTTTGTGCCCCTCTGCAAACTCCCATACTGTTCACAGAGATGAGCTCACATTTATTGATGCAATTTGCAAATTCTCTATCGCGAGGATTCCGTTTATTTAGATTGCCATTGAAGTCACCCATGAATAGTACTTGTCCTATGGCAGAATAAATATCACGTAAATCGGTTATCTTCTGTAAGTATTCCTTATAATGGTCAATGGTGTAGTTTGAGGAGGGGAGATACACCTGAAATATGTACCAGAATAGATTTGTGGCTACTTTGAATTGTATACCGCATATCCGGTCATCATTTAACTCAAGAACGGTGATTCGCTCATTGTATTGTGCTTTCCACATTAGCATCACACCACCTTTGGAGCGTCCTCGTTGCATTGGTAATCGCTGTGAACAATCACAGACAATGTGGTAACTATAGTATGGATTGACCGTACTGGCGAAGTGTGTATTGTGTTGATGGAGCCAATGTTCTGAAATACCACATATATCAATATCTAGACTGCTCAGAGCGTTGCCGAGATACAAATTACTAGACAGGAGTCCAGTGCAATTCCAAGTTAAGAAATTTAACATTTTGAACCACACTGAGTAATCAAATGATAATAGGATAGGTTTAGGTATCTGATAAATATATACGGATTATTAAATATGAATGGGATTAATATGTTTTTTCAACTTGAGACACACCTTGATATTTTGTATATGTGGTGAATAACTTACTGGAAGTAGTTTTTGGATGAGTTATAGGATACCCAATCGCTACATGTGACGAATTTTGGCCAACAATCTGGCCCTTTGCAGTACATAGCATGATTTACATCAACATTGATACGGGCTGACATAATACCATTTTTACGTAAACGGAACATGCGAACAATGGTAAATTTCACGTTCATGTCAAACAAGTGGTGAGCCAGATCCTCGGCGGTGAAATGGTCAGGAATATGCGACACGAAGAGGCGGGTTGTCTGAATCGGATACTCATTTCGTGTACGATATACATCAGCATTGTCCAAATCTGAACGATCTCTCCCAGTGTCCTTCTGGTGGGATTTATCCTCACTGTTAGAATAGTTGCGACCATACCTGACGTGTGTCCACCCATCATCATCTTCGTTAACATATTCGCGTGTATATTTGTCACAATTGTCTCGTTCGTGGTTCGGGTTAGGATTAGAGTTATCCCGCTTGCTCTGCGAGTGTTCCGACCTGTCTGAATGCTGACGATCGTGTTCCCATGCATTTGATTCACAGTCACCACCAGTGAACTCATCGGTATGACGAGAAGAGAATTCTTCATAATATCTGTCCTGGTGTGCGTCTCCAGCGGTACCATCCATGTCATCTCTCTCTGCTGTCAGATTTTGAACCATTTTGGTGATGAAGCCAGAGAACTCATCCAGTTTATCTGAAAAATTGCAAAAATCCTAACATCTACGGACAAGAGAACAGGACACACCGGGCTGACCATGGTTGTTCGGACCGGTGTGAGAAAATTTTGAAAACTATACAAGAAAATCGCAAATCCTAGAATCTAGACTCGCCTCAACTGAAGCTTTCCTACTGTTGGAAATTTCAAACCTCATACTCCCCCTCAGGTTGGAAATTTCTCCAACTGATGACCATTTCAGTCCACAAGTTTGACCAAATGTAGTAAAATATTGTTTTGTTAAACTAATTAGAAGTTTTGTATTGGCCACGGGGAGGGACAATGACATTTTTTTGAAAACTCAACAAGAAAATCGCAAAATCCTAGCATCTAGACTAGCCTCAAGCCCTCCTAGAGTTGGAAATTTCAAACCTGACACCCCCACTTAGGTTGGAAAATTCCAATGACAATGTTGACCAAATGTATGACAATATTGTTTTCTTAAATTAACTAGCAGTTTTTGACTGGCCACGGGGGAGGGACCAGGACACAAGTTTCCAAGTGTTGGAAATTTCCAACCTGTCACCCCCCTAAGGTTGGAAAATTTCCAATTGATGAACATTTCAATCAAAAAATTTGACAAAAAAATAGGAAAATATGCAAATATTGGTCAAAAACAATTAATGTTCCACTAATAAATTGTTTGAAAATCAAACTACCAGAACATTTTCAACCTATTGTTGGTGTGAAATTTCCAACTAATATGTTTTTTATAGAAATTGGATTATATATCTTGAAGTGATGTGTCACGCGGCTTACGCCACTAACCAAGATAAAATGTGAAATACATATCTAGAGACGTAAATCTATTACGTCGGCTTTTCAAAGAGGCTGCATGGTTTGATATGAATGCGCCGTCAGCGCCAACCAAGGCCTACATGGCATTCACACTCAGATTATTGTGCATTAATACACACAAACAGTTATAATACAGTTTAGAAGAATAAACAATACAAAAACAAACAAGCATTTTAGCAAGAACATAATCTAAAGGGTTACACCTTAAAACTACATCACCAAAGGCAGTTCAAAGTCGGCGTTTATGTGATATTATCCGGAATTGAAGTTGTTTCGTTTCGTTTGTTTTAATATTGTTGCTATTATTAGTTTTACTAACTCGAGATAGAGTTATGTCGCTTGAATAGAAAAGCAGAATATCGAATCGTCAAAGTTGTTAACTCAAATTGTTAAATCAAAAGTGACCACGAGTAATATTACAGTTTAATCGACAGTGGACTCAGTCATACTCAATTTTGTTTATACTCAATATGTATGCGCGAATAAAAAACTACAGGGCGACGAAAGAGTGTTCGGATTTCTAACAAATGAATTATGAAGGTCACCTGAACATATACGTTCTACGAAGACCCGGAGCGAGCAGATCAATATTTCTATTAATTTGTTTTCAAACTTCCGAATGGAGAAAGGAGAATCGGATTTATTTCAGGGGGATTCTCATGCAGATTTGTATGCACAGCATCGCCCCCGATATCCCAAAGAACTTACCGAGAAAATTGTTTCGTTTTGTAGGCTTTCAAATCCGGATTTCGACTTCGGAGTTGCGTTGGATATTGGATGTGGAAGCGGACAAAGTACTGAGGAATGGGTCGAATCATTCAGATCAGTGATTGGCGTAGACACAAGCGCAGCCCAAATCGAACAAGCCAAGAAAACAGTGAGAAATGCCAGCTTCTTTCATGTGAACGGCAGAGACTTATCGAAATTCGACAACGAGAGTGTGGATTTAATAACGGCTGGCCAATCCGTTCATTGGTTTCCATTCGAAACGATGTGGAATGAAATTGGACGAGTGCTGAAGCCGAAGGGCATTGTTGCGTTCTACGGCTATGACGCGTGTGACCTTGACACAGAGGAAGCAACACTGGTCTTTAAGACATTTCGAAATACCATACTGGATGGTTTCTGTAGTCGGAATGTTAACTACATTAGCACGCACTATAAAGACATCCCACCTTTATTTGGTGAATGGGTTAGAGACGACACGCTTCATGTGAGGGCAGAACAGACGGTGAAGAGTTTTGTTGGATATTGTGAGTCGATGTCATCATGGCAAGTTATTTGTAGAAATAACCCAGAATGCCCACATCTAGAGATACTTAAACAGAAACTCATTGAACTGTATGGTGGGCATGAGCAAATTGTTCGTCCAAAATGGCCCTTATTTTTAATCATGAGCTGCAAACCTTAAACATTGCATCAGATCCAATAACTAATATGTTTATAAAATAATCTGAGTGAACAGATATGCAATATGGGAGGCCTTAATTTCACATTTATTATCTAATTTCGCTTAAGCGTAGGTGAATTACGCTTCAGCGTAATATATTACACCGATGCGTAAATACATTATGCTTAAAGGATTACACAGGTGTAGTTTTTCTCAGTCATTATCGATACCCGCTAATCAAATCCACTGAGCACGTTGCTTCCGTGCTGCAATTTTGTGTGTTTTCAGCTTCAAGATGAGTGCGTGGTGATGGATTTGGGAAACGTTGTCAACGTTCCATTGATACAGATAATTTAGGAAACTAAATCTACATTCACAATGGAATTTGCTGAATTTATTAGGAACATTTTGACAATTGCATGAGACACTCCACGGTGTTGGAGTAGACCCAATTACGGGCATTATTTTTGCCAGCGTCGGAGTTTACTCCTGCCCGCATTACGTTTTACTTTATCGATGTACGGTATGTTTGTAAAGATGTCTTTATTTGAGTTACTTGATAGGGATTTGGGATTTTTAATACCAAAACAGGTCAAGGATAGACTGTCACATATAGACTACTCAACGTTTTAAATTTTATTTTTCGAGAAGGGTCTCCAGTGAACGTTTTCCTGCATGAAACTTAAATTGCGCTCGACTGAGATTGTGTTTTTCTCGAGAACTGATATCTGAATTTTCTTTATACTCTTTCACAGCAAACATATTGCCTATCATATACGTCTTCCACTAGTTAGTATAGCTTCTGAATGAACAACTTTTAACTAATTAGACTAACCCTGGTATATGGAAAAGTCTAACTGATATGGCCCGATGTGGGGTTTACTGACGCACGCACCGGGGTTTACTGCCCGCAGCGGGGATTATAGGATGACCAGTGTGGTTAATCTTAAGTGTAATTAATTTACTCTTAAGTGTAATTCATTTACACTTAAGCGTAATTCAGATTAATATGCTTAAGCGTAAATAAAAGTAGGATTTTCAAACGTTAGAACCACATCTCAGCGGCAGGTCTGACGGACTGTGTTGGTGAACATTATCGCTTCTTCGTGAGTAAGAGTTTGATATGCAGCATAATGACCGACATCATATCTATTCTCGTGTAACAGCGCTCGGTTTTTTGCCGGTAAACCAGGGGTGGGGATATGGCCCCTACATTCCTACATGCAATGTTTTACTACCCCTATTAGGGGGCGGGGTAAACATTGCATGCAAGAATGTATGCCGAGAGGTTCCTCGAAACTGTCAAACATAAAATTTACACCCGTATCTATATAATTATATATATTTTTTATTTAAGACTAAAAACAGCCCAAAATATAACATCTGTAACAGCGTTAAAGGTACTCAACCCGATAAAACTCCTCTCAATTACTATTTCAATGGCTTCGGGGGTCAAAAATATTTAATTCGAGTCGAGGAAGTCACCCATCAAAGCTCAGATTTGTTAGATATCGATTTTAGAAATCTATTATTTTTGATTATCGGGAATACTATCTGGCCCAGAACTCAGTCAAAATTGCGTTAAAATTACCACTTGATTTTAGAGTTATTCATCCTTGTCTGTTTGAATAGATTTGGAGTACACATCCAGAGCAGATTACGGCAGTTATTGGTACTCATCTCGAGAACATAACAAATTTGAAAAATCAATATCTAATAACTCTGAGCTTTGTTTGATGGGTTCCTCGACTCGAATCAAATATTTTTTACCCCCAAAGCCAAAGAAATAGTAATATAGGACCCTCTGATCGGATTGTTGTTGTTGGAATCTGTTGAGATGGGGACCCTCTTTACGGGTTGAGTACCTTTAAACATACATTAACTGCAAAAATACACCTTATCTATGCTATTAAAATCACAGATATACTTTTATTGTCCATCTTTTTGAAGCAGACTATATATATATCTGTCATAAGGTTGGTGTACTCATTGAATATCCAGTAGGATTGTACGAGTCACTCCGGGAATTGTTCCGGAACACCGCGTTTAGTTCTTGGCGAAATGTTTTCCCCGAGAAGCAGTACGTGAATACGTTGAGAGCATGATTTGATGTGGACAGAAGACTTGTTAATGCATCAAAGAAATCCATATCCGGGAGCATTATTTCCTCTTCACTTTTTGTGTAATGAAAAAACACAGAAAATATAACCATAGGTGAAGTTGTGACAATATGTTGGACACCAGTGGCAATTAGCAATGGAATTATAGATGAAACTCCATCCTGGCGCGTGCATTGTTGGTTTGGATTTAAATTGTCGTTCTGTGAAAACTCTGCTAGAGCGGACCTCGTTCTCATCATACTAAGAATTAGTTTGGTATCCGAGATTATCAGAATGGTAAATGGTAAAAAAGAATATACCACCAGCTCCATCCAAACCGAAATATATTTTGTAAAGAAAACGTATGATGGGTTATCTTCAACCACATGGTCGCATTTATTAATAGTGTCGTTTCGATGATAGCCATATAGCAAATGAGCATTGAACGTAAACATAACGATAAATAATAATACAAGTGCGACTTTAGCTGACTTGGGGTTTAACTGGAATTTTGACATCGGGTAGCAGATAGCGATAGTTCGATCCAGCGTTAACAGAACTAAAATCCACACACCTGAATCAGCTAACCAGAACAGAGTAAACCAAGAAATTTTACAAACAAGAGAACTGGAAGTTCGTATATGTTCATCGAAGCCGTATAAAGTTATGCTTGGAATCGCTTTTACATGAAGAGCAATCAAATCTGTTACCGCCAACGTTATGAAGAATATGTGCACATGCGTTCGTCGCATCCCGGATCTTGAGAAAACAATCGCTGATAATATGTTCCCGATGGTTCCCGTCACGAGAATCACGGGACCGACTGTTCTCCAAATCCACTGCCGTGCTTCCAAATACTCGTCCGTCGCTGTTCCGTTTTGAGGTATATTATCCATATTCTTGGTAACAATAATACAACTCCTCTGAAAACTTGCCGTTGTCCTGTAAGCATGTCTAGTTTGGATCTGTCATCATCGGTTTTGTGCAGGCCAAGCTGGCGGGACACTGGTCGCAGTCATTGACGACTTTTAACTCAATATCAAGACACCGTAGATCTCGTTTGTTATGAAGGTTAAACTGTCTTCACTCGTGCAGCAACGACAGGCGGTCGTCGATGTTATTTCTTTAACGTTCTAATCACGCTCTTCACACACGAAACCGCGAGTTAATTATTAAAGAGGTCTGTACAATAGCACTTATCGACTTATATGGCTAAACTTTCAAAGCGGGCTTTCATATAGCCACTCATTGTTTGTTTATCATACACAGAGTAATATGGCCACACGATACGGGTGGATACACACGTGTGTGTAATTTATGTATGTATCATTATGATCCATTAAATCACATCAACGAGAGCACGGTTGATCGTGAACATGCGGATCAGTGGAGCGTTGTGACCGATTGTCAAACTGACAACTAACATATTTGTTTAACCCTTTCAGTGCCAGGGGCCGATCTCATCGGCCCTAATTTACCGTCTGTAAAATCGATCCTAAAAAAAATAAAATAAAGATTTTTTTATTTTTTTTTGGTTTTAGATTATTAATATTATTTTTTGGGTTTAATTTGTTTTGGGTATGCTTAAAGGGGTACTGTACCCCAATTTCAATAAATTCCCGGTGACAATAGCGATCTAATATGAATATTATATTATAAAATAACTAATTTGAGTCGACGATGTCTACTGAAAACGTTTCGGTTAACAGGCTATCGTAAAAGTAAAATTGAATTATTTAATATAAATTCATTTATGGCTGGAGTCATAAAATGGAGAATTATGCCATTACGAGTTACCGTTCTTGAAATCGCATATGTTGCGTGTCTTTTATCGACGGCCGTTCACGAACATTATTGAGTTGCAAACAAAACATGTTACCTGCAAAAGAAGGCCCGTTATAACCGATTCGGAAAAAAGGAGAAAGAAACAAGAGTCATAAAGCGTCAAGTATTTTATAGGGAGTGAGATTGTTCGATGGAAGAGATTGAATGCATCAATCGAAGCTGTGAGCAATGAACTTCCGGTTCTTCCTGCGACTGCGTCTTCTCCGGTGAAGGTCAAAAAACATGGCGCGTAGTTTGAAATCGTAATATTTTTGTTTCCAAGATCAATATTTTTTTCGCTAAATTAGGTTTATACGAAACTCATTTAACACGAACACAATCTAACTTGAAAGTTATTTCAATGGGAGTAAATAAAAAAATCGCCTATCTTTGTGTACAGTACCCTTTTAAGCATACTATAGCGAATTTAAAAACAAACTGGATAAAACCTTAGGGGCATGTTATAACTCAAAACTATCAACAAGTATTCATAGTAATAATTTTGATGCCCATGAAAAACATAAGATTCCCTGGCACTAAACCTACAAAATACTGAAAGAGTTAAAGAATATAAGAAAACATTATTAAAATTGTAAAAAATAATAACAAATGATGAAACATTGTTAGGCCAATGCATTCTCTTATATATGCGAGGCGACCTATGGTCGACTCGCATATATAAGAGAATGCATTGGCACAGGGTATATGGGTTGATACAAAAATCGGACCTGGCACTCAAAGGGTTTATAGCCGTGCAGTCATAAAAGGTCTTCTCACATATACGGACACAGAAAGCTTATTTACGTTATTCAGAGTCTAATAATGCCTATATACAAGGCCAAGAGGGGAACTCAAAGGATTAGCTTGTTCATTGACAACAAAGCACTGGTTCCGATTCATATGGGCTATTTATTATTATATCAGTAATCAACGTGAACACAATATATCGTCAAAAGGGTGGAGGGCAACAACCGCCTCTGCCACAAATATGTAACATACTCGCTAAAACAGGCTCCATTCGGGAACCTTTATTCGGCTAACAAAATAACGGGGGGGGGATTTGAAAAATTAATATTGTGTAATTATAGAAATTTTGGAATTTATCTTTGCCGAAATATATACGTTATTCTTTCTACCAGAAACCAAATTGGCGTAATCTAAATGTCCCGCATGGATATAATATATAATTAGAGAAAATTGTTCCAACTTATATAAAATTAATATTCATATCCATATAAGGTGATTAAAGGCCCGCTTAATTTTCGAATCCTCAGATATAAAATACTAGCCGATGTGCCCGACTTCCTCTGGGCTATTTAGGGAACAACGTTGAAAAGTATTATGAGATAGAAACAGACTATTGTTCGATTGGTCCAGAAACATGCTTATATGAGCGAGGTCAAGGTCAATGCCAATGTCGCACGTGAAATTGGACCCGCCCATATTGTTCCCGGGATCAAAGTTGGCCTACAAGGCTACATACCAAATTTGAGTCAGGTCAGTCGAGGTCCAGAAACATTCTTATATGAGCGTTTCGGGGCGAGGTCAAGGGCATGATCGTCGCAAGTGAAATTGGACCCGCCCATTTTGTTTCCGGGATCAAAGTAGCCTTACATACCAAATTTGAGTCGGACCGGTCGAGCAGTCCAGAAACATGCCTATATGAGCGTATATGAGCGAGGTCAAGGTCACGGTCATCGCATGTAAAATTGGACCTGCCCATATTGTTCCCGGGATCAAAGAAGGCCTACATACCAAATTCGAGTCGGATAAGGTCGAGAAGTTTTCGAGTCTATAACACACATACACACCCTGACAGAAGTTCCAAAAATATATAGTAGATATGCCATTTATATACCATTTGAAAGAGGAAGCTCCAAAAAACATTGTACTATCAACTTATCCGGTGTAATAAACTGTGAACATGTTTCCGCGTGCACTGAAGTCTTTGTATTGTACTGCCGAAAACAGGCACTTTTCAGCCCAAGTGATGTGCATTAATTGGAAAACACATGTAAAGTTTTGAGGTACACGCGGATCGCGTTGTGGAAATGGAGCATCTCGCATCCGCGCAAAAATAGAAACAAGACAGTCAACGACTGTGGGTAGCTCACCCCTTACTGCAAAGACTGAGAATCTGTAGAACACAACAGTCAGTACTTGTCATAATCACTTTAAAAGTAGTCCTATACATGACACGTGGCTAGAGAGGCTTCATGAATGTAGACCGGTGAATATCCATCTTGAAATTACCAACTGTATACTCCCGACCGGACTCCGTAGTTCGTAAATCCTTTTGCACACCTCCCTTAGGTTGGAATTTCACAACTGACACCTCAAACTTTCTCAATTGTTTGAAATTTCCAATCTCACAAGCACCTTCATTTAGACATGTTTGAAATCCAATTATCCATGGACCCTAAACACCGTAAGTTAGATTAATCAGTCAGGTGGTTCCCTGGTAGATGTTTTAATGAGTTTGATATATCAATTATTTTATTAGACAGAAAAGTGGTGAGTCCGCGTAGCCCCGCAATTTCTGGCTGACCTCATTTTAACAGATCTGAATCTCAGTCATCAAAGGACCCTCCATACTCATTTGTGATCCCATTTTCACAAATCTGAATTCCTGTCACCCAAGGTCATTTCATACCAAATATAAGAAAAATAGGACATTTGGTTCTTGCAAAGAAGACATATCATTAATTACGATTGAGAAAAAGTGCCTGATATTGCACATATTTGACCTGGTGACCCTGATTGAACAAATCTGAATCACAATCACCAAAGGAGCCTCAATATTAAACATAAGCTAAATTGACCTGGTGGTTCTTTCAAAGAAGACATTTCAAGGGTTACTATAGAGGGGACGACATTTCCCCTATTTGAATTAGTGACCCTATCTGAACAAACTTGAAATAGTATATATGGCAGTGCCAAATGTGATGTTCTCTTGTGAGGTGGTGAGTGCGTGTGTTAAATGTCATATTGAGAGATTTGAACAAATATGTATGATAGATTGTTGTTGTAATTAGGAATTAATGACCTCTTGCAGATATCCAGGGAATGTTTATAGAAATGTTAGATCTCACTCGACGTGTGTAGGCGGCATGCAGGCATAGAGTTGGAGCCAAATTATTGCTTCTTATTAATTATACTCTGTCAAGAATTTGAATAAATATTATTTTTGGGACCAGGGGAGGCAGAAGCAGTGAACTTGAGGCACAACCTTCAGAATGATAATGGCATTTATATATATAAATATTGGTTAAAGGAGTTCAATCTAAACAATTTTCTTTTTTGGAGTTATGTCCCTTGCTCTGCTCACATTTGGCCCAGTGACCTCATTCGAACAAATCTGAAACACAGTCACACAAAGACCCTTCATACCATATATGAACCCATTCGGATAAATGGTATTTGAGAAAAGGTTGTTTTAAGAATTACTATGGAGGAAAGGAGTTATGGCCCCGGCTTCGTAACTATTTGACCAAGTGACATCATTTGAACAAATCGGAATGTGAGTCACTTAGGGAACATCGATACCAAATATGAACCCTTTCGGTCTTATCGTTTTGGAGATGTGTAAAGAATTGTTGACGGATGGCTGGACGGACGGACGGACGAGGCGTGATGATTATTGCTCAACCGGGGACATCGTCTCAGGTGAGCTAATAAGAGTGAGTTGAAGTTGATATTTTTCTATATAAATAATTAAGCCGTAATTGTGTGATGCGTTTACAGTTTTTCATTAGTTCCGACCGCTAAATCACGTTCAAATCAAAATTGCACAGTAAACATCTTCATACTTGTGTTCTTATATGTTTCCTGTGACACCACGTCCAATATACTATATACGCATAGCCTATATCCGCAGTCCAGATGTTGAAGGTTTAGATGGACCTATACAGAAACTATATTATGTGTTAAGCTAATCCACCACCTGGATGAATCTATGCCAACTGAAGACCACATAATGCACATTATATAACAACACAGATGTAAAACCGATGACGTTGGTCATATGTTATGGATGGCAATTTTGGTAGGAGCGTTCTCAGCAATGTTTTCGACGAATAACTGTCATATAAGGTACATGATCTGAGCGCGTGAACGGCTCGAATGACTACTTAATTGAGAGAAACACAGCTTCAAGAATGTTAACAGAATGTTAGTTGTGTGCTGGAAAATTAAGAGCAACTATTTCCGTTAATTGTAACAATGAAGAACCAGCCCAATGAATACAAATGTTGGTAAGCAGGCTTGTCCGGTCAATGACGGAGCAATTAACTGGAAACACACCACAGTAATAAAGATATCTGATCAGATGGGTATTTGGCTATGGACCTATGGCCTAAAATTCATCTCAGCCCGCATGTTTAAATAACTTCTTGGAAATAGAAGCTCACAAATTCAACAATACCATGACTGCTCACAAATTGAACTATGCCATAGCTGCTCACATGTTGAACTATGCCATAGTAACTATGGTGGACAATAATTATTGTCACCGAACTGTACCACAATAAACAGAAAACCTATTACGACATCACTACTGAGACAAAACGCTGGTGACACCAGCCACTGTTAGGCATGGTGGTGTATGCAAAGAATATGGTGAATATTTAGGAGACGAATGCCATTCAGTTATTATTTGCATGCATTTGGATGAAATCAGAAAACAATACATCCCGTCCGAATAATACTGCAAGAACCCTACGAGAGAGAAATTCCATCCCTTCAGAATATAAGCCTAATGAAAAGGCTATGTGTATTCGTAAGGTGTGCATTTAAAGTGTCTTTGGACATTTATATGTATTGTTATGGGTAGGGCTGCAACGATTCAGACCTTCATGACGCGATGCGTATAGCGATTTTACTATCACGATGCGATGCACATCGCGATGCAGGTTCTTGGCACTATAGAACTGAAACTAGATGAACCACTTAATCATTTTAGAATGCATTTTCTCATCAGTGTTCAACTCAGGATATTCATTGAAATAAAGTACGGTACAAAACCGAACCAAAATGACGAAAATGCATGGCCAGGATTACAAGTACTGTCAAATAGACTATAATATCTAAGACAGTCCCCAGATCTGCCAAGATGGGAAGTTTTGAGTGGAAGACTTTTTATCTCTGACTATTGATAGCTCTGCATACATGAATTGTTTTTGCATCGCATCGCACGATCTCAATACGATGCATTGCATCGTGAACTTTAAAGCACGATGCATCGGAATCGCGATGAATCGTTGCAGTCCTAGTTATGTGTGAACACATGTAAATATCATACATGTTAAGTTTATCGGCTATTTGTGAGTAAATAGACAGAACACAACGCGCATCTTAATCGAGAATCTTTTATCGCATGAGTTGCGGATGGCGCAAGGATATATTTCGCGAGAGCGTAGCTCGAGCGAAATATAACTTTGCGCCGTCCGCAACGAGTTCGATAAAAGATTCGAGATTATGATGCCAGTTGTGTTCTGTATTTATTCTACACCGTTCAGTCAGATAAGTTCAATCCATGAATGTCACCTTCATTGTTACTATAGCTACCTTTATTGTGATTTAAGTCTGACAAATAGCCAGTAATTATGGGGGAATCACCGGAAGCGGATGATCGACGTAATGTACGTCATCTTTCTTGGCGACAACGTCAACGAGAATAGTTCCGGCTTGTATTCCACTAGAGGTATACACTAATATGTATTCAATGGCTGGGATTCCGTTGAATACATGTGACTCACGTCAATGGGTGTGGAATAAAATAACTGAATTACTGATTTATATATAAGCATGTATATATGTGTACAAATACGGAATGACTAATGATCAACGTGATATACGAATGTTTGTACATAATGTTTATACGTTTTGTTTGTTTCACTGTTTTATAGGACTGCAATATATCAAACTACGAATTATTCTGTGGTTTTTATTTGTTAAAATTATTTTTCGTGACCGTAAGTCGCCTCAGCGCATAGTTAGATCGCCAGCCAATGGTCAAAACTACTCCATGACAGGTTGACGCGTGATGGGGCTTCGTCCAATCAAAAGACAGTATGACTCAAAAGTAAAAAATAATAAATGTACTATGTGGATGGGTAGGAAATATATTTGTGGAACTCTCTTCGAAATACATGAAACATACTTTAATATACTGACACGTATAATTAGATTTAATTATTTTATTTCTCATTACCAATACAATGGCATTTCGAGAATTCAAAAATATTGCGCCGGCCGCCCACTCGAGAAATGAATGGGTTTCCAGCGCAAATTCATCAATACATGCGTCAGTATGGCAATCCGAGGTACATTATCTAATTTATCTTCTGTTTAATGTGCATATAGGAATTTTAGAAATCAGCCAGCTTCAAACATCGACTCCAAATAGAAAGCTCGCAGAAACTGCTAGGACAGCTTCATTGTGTTATCATGTTAGTTGCTGAACGCACATATGCTTCAGTGATTCGTTTCCTAGGAAATAAGATTGCTAGCTCTTCAAAATAGCTTATAACATATAGATGCTATTCAATTTGGTTTAAACACTATTTATTTCTTCCCAAATAAATTATAATTATTAAAGGGATACTGTACCCAAATGTTGTTGTTGGTTTCTTTAGTCTCTGAGTTGTAGAATAAAGTAACTAGATTTCCATTATTTGAAAGTCTGTTGAGTACGAAGTAATGTCACGGATGGCAGATTAGCCGGAATGCGAAAATACCAATTGTCGTTGTCCAGTAATTTTTGGACAGTTTTCAAGCAAATGTTATATTATATGCATGCTAGTCCCATATACTCATTATGTCATTGTATAGTCACTAGTCGGTGTGTGGTTTGAGTTTACGCCCCGTATCAACATAATGTTTTACACGATCATGTGTGCCACGCTTTGTCCAATCCACTATCCATGAATTATTTTGATTACGTCTTGTTTTCGGAAATTGCTAATTTAATTTATGACTCCAGCCATATTATGGACTTGTTCGGGTGCGTGAAATTGATAAGTTAGTATTCAGGCGCTATGACAACTTGGGGAATGTAGCATTCTACTAACATAGCCGAAAATTTCAAAGAAATCGACCATACCACTCCATAGAAAATATCGCTTTAACTACGCCCAATTGTAAATATTTACATCTCGATTCGGGACGCAACTATCGGCGATCATCTAACACAAATGATTTCGCCATCGAGAGTCATTGCATTTAATTAATATATAAGAATGACGTTGTATATCATCAATTTGGATTACTATTCTAAACAAATAACTTCTTTGAGAAAGATTATTCTGAATTTCTATGTGATCACCTTACCGGAGTGTTTCACATCACTTTAAATTTATATAAAATTATTAACTTTGATTTTTATAAGATAACCTATTAATCTGAACGTTTACAGAATACATCTTCGACTCAAATTACTTAGTTTTTATATATTATCGATATTAGATCGTTGTTATCACCGTGAATTTATTGGAAATGGCGTACAGTATACCCATTTAAACACGGCACAGCAATCGGAATCCTCGGTACTTTCCGTCGATTCCTCTGAATGTAATAGGTGAGCCGATTCGACGAGGGTGACGATTAACGGCCCAGGTTTATATATAAAAACTTGAAAGAAGGAAAAGGATTTGGCAACAAGCGTCAGATGCTTATATAGTGTCATATCATCAGACAAGAATGGTGTGCATATAGTGGTCAGTGAGAAGTGGAAGACAAGATCGAGTAAAAGGAAGAAAAACAGAGCATAATGAGAAGATTAATGTACTGATGAATTAAAGTTTATGCAACACAAAACAGATATTTTACTACCCGACATTGCACGTGACTATAGTGAACCACATTTTGAACAGTTGAGGCTTTTGATATTTCAGTGTTTCATTTATTGATTCATATTAATGACGTTTTGTTTTGTCTTTTTTAAGAAGCTCCACTGTGATATTTTCCAGAATGTCCTTCAAATCTGAATAATGGCTGGGGGAACTCCCCGAATTGACTACAGACAACAATAACGTTAGATATCTGGTCATTAGATCACGTAAATCCAAAAAGAAATTGTTTTATGGGTCTCATTATCCGAACTCAATTAATATTGTAGGAAGAAGAGCTGCCTCCGGAAAATCGCTAATTACGGATGACTGTACTTGATACACTTATGCATGTCCTCGTCTTGGGTAGATGCAAGGTCATATACCATCCTGAACATCTGTAACGAATATGATTGGTTAGACGTTGCTTGGAAACTTGCCACATCCCCGCGATAATCTCTATATGAATATGGTCGGTCATCAGTTCCCATCCGTGGATGATAAATCATCTCTAAATCTCTTATAACTCTGATTGGTCATTCGTCGCCTTGAAAGTATTCAACACATCTCACCCATCTAAAATGAATGTGATTGGCCAGTCATCGTCTTGAGGGTGCATTTTCATGCAACATCCCGCGCTCATTTCCAATGGCGTGATTGGTCAATCTTTGCCTTAGAAACAAGCAACACTCGCGCACAATTCTAATATATATGATTAACCAATCGTTGCCTTGAAAGCACGTATCACCTGTCACTCGTCTCTAGTGATTGGTCGATTTCCTGAGAATCCATTTCAGTTTGTTTTGCTAACTCATCCTCCTTGACTAGAACCAACAGCTCATGGGGATCTAAAGCTTGTCTCTCTGGGAACAATCTTCGGTGTACGATGGAATTGGTCTCACAGCTACTATCAATGAATGGCACGCTGGGTCCGCCCTGGATTAAGTTAGTTAAGCAGTCTTCCCTCGCTCTACTGAGTCCAGACACGATGTCCTTTGCTGTGGGTTCTTTTGATTTTTTATTGATGTATGTCAACTTCCTTTCTACAAAGAGATAAAACAACGAGATAGAGGTTGACCATAGTAGACAACTGTTCACCTAGGGACTTGGCTAGAGGGTAGATATGTTATGGGTGTCCGGCTTCCCAATACCCCATTGAACCAGTTAAAAAATTTCCATTTGTTGTTCATAATTTCCAACCTAACCCCAGTCTAAGGTTCGAATGTTTCCAACTGATGGCCATTTCAGTCCAAAGATTTGACCGAAAGTAGGCAACTCTTAGATTATTGTTCTAAAATATCAATATATATCACATAGTGACTAGATACTTGTTGGAACATAAACTATGAGAATAATTACAATATAACATTTTGGTCTGAATTTTCCAACTAATGTTGGGTCAGGTATGAACTTTCTGTTAAAAATAGTGGTGTAACTATGGGGATAGGTGAGAAACACCCTATAAATGTAAATGTATCCTTGTGTTCAATCCTTTCTTTAATAAATACCCATTGATACAGTGTTTTATAAAGTAATTCTTTTATAGAAAATGTCCAGATAATAAGTTCAACAAATAGTCATAGGCCGTAAAACTGTTGGTCTTATATTATCTGATTAGGCAAAACATATATATACCTGTGTTTCTGGCGACATGCAAGAAAAAAATAGGGGTGGGTGGCTCTTCATTTTATTTTATTTTTTCATTTTATTTTCAACTTTGCTCAAAATAAATATGAAAACCCCCAGACTGCTACTCCTTGTTTTAATATACTATAAAACAATAAAACTAAGTACATAATATTAGAATATAGTGTAATTTATTGTTTTATTGTATAAAACATGAAAAAATAAGTTTGATTCCGCAGTGACGTAATTGAAGTGTGGTATAATTTCCGGTTTAACAATCATGCGATGTGTCCGTTTTACAGGGAAATGAATCGGTTTACATGGAAAATAAAATGGGATGCGAACTAATTTTGCAAAATCAATAAAATGAAAACGGTCGGGGCGCTGGAATAGGGGCGGCTATACGCACGACAGGGTACTTGTGAGGTGCGATCTTTTGTTTGCATGACTTTTCGGTGCACCCCACAAGTAACGTACGGAAAATCCAATTTTAAAGAGCCATTAAATACGCCAAAGAGTCTTTATTTATCTGGGACTATTTCTTTACGCGGCCAAACAACGCATAGTTACGTGAAACGTCATCGCATGCCTTATAGAAGCCGATGTTAGTTTCGCGTCTCATTTGTTGATGTAAGAGTATTTTGTCGAGTTTTTGGATCATGTAATAAATAGAATCTGCAACTCGTCCCCAGTTTATAGCGGAAATTATAGCGGAAATTACAAAACTCGTCCAGTAAATTAGGTCTGGACCTCGCCAAAGGCTCGGCCCAGACATAATTTACTGGACTCGTTTTGTAAATTCCGCTATAAACTGGGGACTCGTTGTAGATCCTCTATATCTTTAAGTTCCAAGTCTATCTGAATTTCTGAAATGCTGTAAGGTCAATCATGTATATTTCTAAAATTCTGCATTGTTTGTTGTCATAGGAGTTACCAAACAGACCTCCAGCTATACATGTCTATACTATACTTTCCTGATCTGATTAAAGGTTCCAGCAATTTTGATAGGCCTGTATTATGAACTGCCTGACAATTCAGCTTTTAAATAAACATACAGACTCAATTTAACAACATACTGGGCGGCAAAGCTTCCAAAAAGAAATAAGAATGCAGGCATGCTTATTTGGATCACAAGAGTGACATGTTTAATAACCAAGTGGCTACATTTTCAGTAACAGCCGAGAATAATGTTCGTGATATATGTGAACAATCATTTTTTTTTACCATATATGGTTGACATTTTGGTCTAATCAAACCTCAGTGTGACAAATTTATAAACCGATAAAAACAATAAACACCTTTGATACCAAAGATAGTTCCATTTTACTTCAAAAAATGGTCCAAACCTGAATAGTTAATTTTTGCATATTTTGATGTCAAGTTTGTCATAGAAAATTCCAAATATTCTGTTAATATCTGAGATTACAATAGTAACAATTAACCAAGTCACATCAGAAATGTTAGTATTCAATGTATATCAGGCAGAAAAACCAATTATGTTCATCAACCACAAATTGTAACCAATTGCATGACACGCTGGGAGCAATATCTACCATTTTTCATATTTTGGCCGCTCAAGTTCTACTCAATTCTTGTTGAAATACGATGGTGATTTTTGGTGAAATTTTATACCGTGCTCTGTAAAATCAAATTCTTGTGGTTTCATAAGGGACTGGGACCCCATGAATGTCATATTTCAATGCACCAATGATCAGTTAACATGAAAAATACAAAAATAAAGTCATAGTTCTCAACCAATTCCAAACAGCAGAACTGATCTAGAAGATATTAGTGAAAAACGTCTAATATTCCACTTCCAACTGCCATTTTGTCAGCCATCTTGGACGAAGAATTCCAATTTTGCCATAAACAGGTGGCAATATATCGTAGCTTCACAAAAATATACACATGTGTATACATTTGGCAAGACTTTCTCACTATAATTGCATCAAACTGACATAGTGTCGTGTCTGAAAAACAAGACAGTCAATGACTGTGGGGTCGCTCACCAGACTGCAAAGACTGATGAAACTGGGACTCTGGCGACCACAATAGTCAGAAATTTTCATAATCACTTTAAAAGAAGTAGATCTAAACACGATATGTGGCTAGAGAGGCTTCAGTAGTGTACAGTGGGTAATTTCAAGGTGAATAACCACCTTGAAATTACCCACTGTACACTACTGGTCACCCCCTCCTCCAGCTCAACAAGTCTCCTCCCGACCGGGCTCCAGACTCCCAAGTCTTGGGTTGGAATGTCACAACCGACATCTCAAACTTTATAAAACCATTTAGACATATTTGAAGCCCAATTACCCATGGACCCAAAACACTATACATGTATTAATGAATTTGATATTTCAATGATTTTTTAAACACAAAAGTGTTAACTTGCCATAGCCCCGTCATTTCTTAACAGGTTGACCTGATGTTAACAAATCTGAATATCAGTTACTAAAGGATCCTCCATACTATATGAGAAGACAATTGAAGAATTACTATAGAGACATACAGTTATGTCCCTGGTCCCACCCTATTTAACCTGGTGACCACATCTGAATAAATTTGAATACCAGACACCAAAGAACCCTTCATACTAAATATCAGTAAAATAGACCTGATGGTCCTTGTGGTGGAAGCATGTTAAAATTTGCAGCTATTTCGGTCGAACAGTTTAACCCGAAGTAGGAAAATATGGACTGTTACTGGTTGAAAAATCAAATCTACAGCCTCATAGCCCCCACCCAGGCAGCTTAGAAATCAATAGGAATCTATATATTATTATACCAGTATCAAACAGCATACAGGTAGGGTGGGTGGTTGAGAGTTAAATCTCTTATCTCTGCCCCTATTTGAATAAACATGAATCCCCATCTATGAGATCCATTCATCTAGAAATTTCAAACGGTAGATTTTAAGAGTTGAAGAAAACTGATTTTCCTCAAAAGTTTCCTAAAAATGACCCCACGTGTACAAATCTGAACCCCACTAACCAAAGGACCCTCCATACCAAAAGCTAAAGAGGCCTGATGGTGTTTGAAGAATTACTATGGAGGGAAAGAGTTATGGCCCTGGCTTCTCACCTATATGACCTGATGAACTCATTTGAACAAATCTGAATGCGAGTCAAAATATATAAACCCATTCGGTCTTTAAGATGTATGTGGAGAAGAACAAAATTGATGGACGGATGGAGACATCCCAACAGAGGGATGGATGGGAGGACATACTGACAGACAAATTCAATCCAATATACCCCCCAGTTTTCTTAGCAAATCAGGGTATAATGAGTACAACTGGATAGGTGGTGGTTAAGAATATAATAGTAGAACAGCCAAGCCTGAATATAGTGTCTGACTTTTGCAGAATGAGGTCCCTAAAGGGTGAATTTAGTGCTGCAATCCTGCAAGGTGGGCTAGCATCACAAAATTCACCCTCTGGGAACCTCATTATGCTTAGGCATCAACTGCTATGGGAGACATAGGAACAGGTTGAAGTTGTCCAGTTAATTGGCGATGTGCACCCATTGGCACCTCAATTATCCATTTTATCTTCTGCATATTAGGGAATTAGATTAGAAACTGAACAGAAGGGAAAAAGTAAGTAGAAATGTCAATTTAAGACCCTGTATACTTCCCTGAAGATGAGGCCTAAGCAGAATGAGGTCCCTGGAGAGTGTATTTGGTGATCCTAGCCTACTGTGTAGAGTAGCATCACTAAATTCACCTTCTGGGGACCTCATTCTGCAAATATCAGACATACATAATTTTGTTTTGATTTCATGTTAATAACACAGTTAAACACACACAGGGCATGAATGTTTACACCTACCTGTCAGCCAGATAACATCTGATGACTGTGTTATTAACTCTTTCTGTCTGGGGCTAATACCATACTCTATGGATGTTACAATGGTGTTAGTTTTACTAATTAATTTTTTCTTGACTGCAGTGGGTGCAGGGGCGGCGCAGATCGGGTGGGGGGGGGGGGGTAGTTAAAATGAAAAAAATACTTTTGTATTGTTCATTTTGAATTTTGATTTTTTTTTTAATTGAGCAAGGATTTAAATTTTTTTTTTTTTAAGAGTTATGTTCCTGATACGGCCCCTATTTCACATACTGACCCCATTTGAACAAATCTGAACCCCAGTCACCCAAGGACCTACCATACAAAATATTAGCTAAATCGGCCTAATGATTCTGGAGAAGAAGTCGTTCTAATAATTACTAGGGAGAATAGAGTTATGTCCCTGGTTCTGTCCCTATTTGACCCAGTGACCCCATTTGAACAAATCTGACCACCAGTCACCCAAGGACCTTCCATACCAAATATAAGCTAAATAGGCCTGATGGTTCTTGAAAAGAAGTTGTTTTAAGAATTACTATGGTGGGAAAGAGTTATGGTCCTAGCTTCGCAACTATTTGACTCGGTGACCTTATTTTAACAAATCTGAGTCTGAGTCAACCAGGGAACATCCAAACCAAATATGATCCCATTTGGCCTTATGGTACTGGAGAAGAAGATGATTCTTGACGGACGGACGGACAGACGGATGGACAGACGACGACGAGTGATGACGGACGACGAGTGATGACTATAGCTCTACCGGAGACTTCGTCTCAGGTGAGCTAAAAAGGGTGGCCATGTTGGATGCTACACAGTGTCTACACGGCCACATTCTTTTTTTCGTGTCAACATTGATTAAAAGTTGAAAGACATATTAAGGAAGAAAATGAGTGAAGTTAAGTCCTGGGGGTGCAGGGGTACCCTATTAGCTCCCAGACTAACCATTCTCAATGACTCGGCCATTTGAGCTTCGTTGAGGAAATAACCTCTTCCATAAATAGAAACCATATTTGCAAAATGCTACAATATACGGCTGGTAATAAGACGATGGGCGTGATTTGTTGATGCATAGATGTGATTGGATCAGAATGTATTCATTGTATGCCAGTACCAGACTTGATCATGCATTAAGTAGTATAACATCCGAGTCAGCGAGCCAACAGCCAAGTCTGCCAGCCAACAGACATATTTACCAGTAGTATACACATGGTCAATCACGTGATTGAAATAGACAAGTAGATATGGTTTCTATTTATGGAAGAGGTTATTTCCTCAGCGAAGCAGAAATGGCTGAGTCGTTGAGAATGCCAGACTAATATAACAAAGCGATATCACAGATCAGCATTACGATCTAAGTTTTAACACTAGTACTATTAATTAGCACTATAATGTATGAGATAATGAGATGTACAAGGAGCTAACTTTGGTGGAGAATATTATGTCCGACTGTGTCCGAGCAAAGAAATATAAAATCAGAATGTTAAGGTTTCTCTTATTCTCTATGAGTTCATCTCGCTATCTCTGGGTTAATTTTGGGAAAGCCAAAGCATCCCATTATTCCCATTATTGAGAAAAATATAAAAGTTTGTTTTTTTATATGCAAAAAATGATGCAACTCAGAAAGCTCAACTCGGATTTTAGGGGACTTTTTGTGATGCGTCCGTGATGTTATCGCCTAAATAATATTTAAATAAATCAGCTTTCCCCGATTTATGTCCTTACTTCTCCCTTTTCACGTCTAATGTGTCTGGATTAATTCATATCAAAAACAATATATGCAGGTTGTTTACACAGTAACCAGTCGGCTAATCACACCTCACACTTCAGATATATGAGCAGTGCAATGATCAGGTCGGGCACAGGTGCCAAATGAGCTAACATTTGAGCTCACATAGCTAAATCGAGCTAAATTTTTAATGTGATTTAAGTCCATTTCCTCAGTTCAACACATGCATCAAATTATCGCATTGCGAATTTACATTCATTAGTTAGACCCCATGTCAAGCTTCACAGAAACTCCTTCCGTACAAGTAATTAAAACAGCAGTGGCGTGATCAAAGGCAATTTGATTAACACTTTTAGGAGAATGATTAAACTTCTTTTTGAACTTACGAATTGTGTTTATAAAACTGCCGCTTCTGCATATTAATTTACCTGGAATATATTTCTGAAGGTTAAGGACACAAGGTTACAATGTCTTGTCCGACTGGATAAACCACGGGCATCGATTTACGATAAATCGTTTGCCGAACGTACACTGATCTGCCATTAAGAGAAGAAAAAATACGGAAGCGCGAGTGGTCAGTACATTCATATTTTACGCATCGTTTACTGTGTCTTCAATTGTGTCGATGTGGTAAAAGCGCGTGGCTTTCCGTATCGTCCAACCAGTGAAATTCAATTAAAATTATGCTTATAAACATATAGAAACAGCCTGTTTTGAGCAGCCAATCAGAACATTTGTTTCATTTTATCTTAGGATAAGCTTAGACACAGCGGAGCGAATCTGACACAGCACGATTTGCCGACTGAAAAGTCAATTTAAAACTATTTTCTCTCACGAATTTTAATGAAAACATATGGATAAATCCTTAAGCAAATGTCATGTAAAAGATATCAAAACTGTTGTGAGTAGATGAGCACACAATGTATTTGTGAAGCTCAATACTAGGTTGGTTCAGTAGAAATAAATTCGCAATTTGATGCACGCGTTGAACTGAGGAAATGGACTTAAATCACATTAAAAATTTAGCTCGATTTAGCTATGTGAGCTCAAATGAGCTATTTAGCTCATTTGGCACCTGTGCCCGACCTGATGATTATCTGACATCATATCATATCAGTCCTTCGATTCTGTAAAATGCAGGAGTGTGATTGGTCACTCGCCTAACCTGAAACCCAGGCGTGTGATTTTGGTGGATATTTCGGGGGTATAAAATGACGAACGAAGACTCAAAATTAAATCAATTTTTATCACCATTGTGATTCATCTTGTACACATGTATTCTTCAAATTGAAGTAATGAACAATTAAAACTAAAAAAAATCTTTCTAGGAATTTGGAAATATCCATGCATTGTGAGGGACGATATAGGGTTAAATCAACTGAATTGTTCACTCTGAACGTTCATCTTCCGTGTCACTGTCGGTACTCTCCCCGGTAACCCGGAACTACTCGAATCTGATGACTCATTGTCATTCAAAAAGTCCGAATCCGATCCGGAATCATCTCCGCTGCTGTGGATAATGATAACCACGTGCTCCCTGTGCCGATGATCGACGTCACAGGTGGAACAGTGGGTGGCACATCAAAGGCCGGGTGCCGACTGCTTACTGTACACCATAGTGGCGAGGTCAACTCAACTCCTGGACTAGAAAATTCAACTCAATCCAAAGCACGACGCTTGCAAGCTTGCAAAATCAAATGGGTCACACGGCATTAACACTGCCAATGCTTTGGTTTAACCCTTTTTCAATCGTGCGCCAAATATCGCCGAGAAGTGTGATTAATTACTCGCCAAGATTTAATTTCAGGCGTGCTATGGTGCGCGAGCGCACGCCTCATTATCGAAGGCCTGTCATATCGTGCTCCGGTCGCTCGACGGGAAGATCCGAAGAACAAGAACGGATAGCGGCTATGTCCCAGAAAGAAACGACAACGCACAAAAAAAAACAAGAATAAGACAAAGAGGAAAAAAAATAAGGAAAAAAACAACAGTATGTCTAGAACATTTTCATCATTTCATGTATTATTCTATTATCCCTTGGGCCGAGACAGCCCGGGGCGACCTGGTTCGGGACGAGCTGGCCCAGGTCGATTGGACCAAGTTGTCACTGGGACGAGCTGGCCTGTTTCCTTATAATTTATTGTAGTCTGTAGATCGATCAGAGGCTCAGCGTTGCACGACCTGATCATGTCGACCTATTAATGCTACACCTACCAAGATTTGATATATATCGCTCTGAGCTGATGAAATCTCTCAGTGGATCATTTACAACTGGTATTTTCACCATTTCATCTGATTCTTCTCGAATAGGAATCCAGGGATCGTTATCAATTCTTTTGGATGAGTTATCTGAATTCATTTCCTGGTTGTGGTGTCGCTGGTGCTAAAAGCCACTCATTGGTTGCCAGAACGAGTAATAGAACTTTTTCACGGAACACATTTTGCGGAATGCAAAGAAAAAATACAACCAAATATTTTAACCACTGGAGTTATACGAGATGAATCACCATTTGTATATAAAACTCTCTCACAGAATATCTTAACTTACAAAAAAAACAAAAAAACCCACATAACGAAACATAACTTTTACTTACATATTTTAATCCTATACAACCATTATACAATTAACTCAGGTTTTATACTTATTTTAATTGTGAGGAGCTCCTCATATAAAACTTGCATATCTAACAATTTATCTTGGGACTTTGATCACAAAGTCGAATGCTCTATCTAGCTCTGTTACATCCTTACGTCGATTAAACACAACTCGTATTTTATTTATAAAACTAACATGACACATATTTGCGCTGGTTTTGTTTACCAATTGACTATTTAACCCTTCCTATATACTAAATATTCATTGACTAGTTCCCTTAGGAAATGTTCAGATAATAAGATCAACAAGTCGTTTGTTGAACTTATTATCTGAACATTTGTCACATATGAGTATACATAATTGTAGCTGCTCTTGTATAAGCGAGTTCAATGAGTCGCGGCCGTATTGAATCATCCAGCCCCGTTCCGTGGTTTCAGAGATTCATTCAGCCCCGGTTCCGTGGTTTTAGTGCTACTTGTGAAAGTTCTGGAGTAGCATTTGCATATTCATGACTTCCATATATGGAAATGCTACTCCAGACCTTTGACGTGTAGCACTAAACCAGGGAATCGGGTCTGGTGGATCCAATACGGCTGCGAGTTAGTGACAGGGCGTATTATCTGCTTTTCTGTCTGTCGTCTGCTTTTGTTGCCTGAACACCCCTCATACTCAATACTATTATAAACATTGGACAATGTATACTTTTATAACTGAATGGGATAATCCATTTCGTATAGAAAGGGTTAAAGCCAGCAGCTGTTCAATTTGAAAACTTAGACGACACCCAACATCAAGAAAATGATCAGGCATGCATGCGAGTTCTTTGTTTCTATGAATAATCATGGTACCGTTACTGTGTTTGTTGACTGCATGGCTGCTTTGATTATCATTATCACATAGCTTTGTGTAGTCTTAAAGACATATTATGGACATATTCGGGTGCGTGAAACTGATAAGATAGTACTCAGTCGCCATGCCAACTGTGAGAATGTAGCATTCTACTAACACCGCCGACTCGAATAATCTCAAATAAATCGACGTACCACTCCATAGAAATCATCGTCTGAACTACGCTTAATTGTAAATATTTACATCTCGATTCGGGACGCAATAATCGTCTATAAACTAACGCAAATCAGTTCGCCATCGATACTATTTGCATGTAATTAATATATAAGAATGACGGTGTGTGCTGTAAATTTGGATTAATATTCGTAAACATAACTATTTTGAGCAAGAAAATTCTCCATTTTTATTTTATCACCCAACCGGAGTGTTTCGCTTCACTTTAAGATATGACAATAACCTGTAATTTTAACAATGAAATATAATCATAATAATTATATAAAAGTGAAAGCTCAGGTCAAATACGAATTTTACGATGTGTACACACAAATGAACAGTTATCCTAATCCACTATCCTCTAACCATTTATTGTTCCTATCTCCCCGTGTCTTCGATCACTAGCGTTTTGCGATATCATCGCGTACTATTACATATTCGTACTCACTCACACAAATAACAGAACAAATTATGACAGTGAATTCACATAAATCTAACGCATTTCAACTTCCACTAATATTGTTAAGGTATGTCATAAATCGAGAAGATGTTTAAACCCATCATTTTGCATCTTACACGGCATTTAAATTTTGTGTAGGCCTGACGTATACTAGTAGGTGCACTATAAATAGCCATGACACACGCACGGAAGTACAGTGTAAGACATATTTATAGACATAAGTTCGTCAACGAATCAATGGAAACACGAATGACGTGGATATTAATTGCCAGAATAAGACCATGGTACTATACGCATTTTTTTTACAAAAACAAATGTAGTAGTCAAGTCAACTACGGAACCTGATATCTATATACATGTACACAGGACCTGTGGAATGGCTGACTGGAAGAACAGGCTGCTCACACGGTTAGTACGGTATACAGTTATATACGGAACGAATAAGTTAGTTGTTGACTATAGCTAAAATCACATCAATTGTCAATGGACCACAACCATTGTCGTACACTGTGGTCTGTTGAGGGTGTGGGGGGTGTGTGGTGGTGACACCACGTACACATGTATGAGGTCAGCAGGTTACAATCAACTAATTATTTCCCATAGGCGACAGTGTTATAAGGGTTATAAGTTGTCAAAAAAGAAATGGTGCCTTACCATACTTATTCCTGGAAATAAATTGGCATTTCCACACTACATGGAAGGAAATGACAAATTTGTGACTTGAATTACCCCCCCCCCCCCGTCGCTTTTACGGACTCGAAACTGGGGTTCGCTGCGTCCGAAGAATTTCCCGGTCCACTCCCAATATAACAAATGGAGAATAGTCGGATCTCTAAAAACGACGAGAGGTGGCTGGGCTCGATTTTCCACTGTTCTGCATTAACCCTTTACCCAACAAACCGGCCAAAATCGCCCAAATAAAGCTGCAACAGCCTAAATTATCTTGGGTCTGTCTCAATAAAACCATACAAATATGGATATCATTGGAACTGGCGCATTGACCACATTGTGATGGTTACAGTTATGCCCTGTGCCAATGCATTCTCTTATATATGCGAGTCGACCATAGGTCGCCTCGCATATATAAGAGAATGCATTGGCCTAAATTTTTTTTTATTTTTTAACACTTTTTACCATTTGTTCTTACATTCTTTAACAATTTTATAATTTGTAATGTGTTAAGCCAATGTATTCTCTTATATATGCGAGGCGACCTATGGTCGACTCGCATATATAAGAGAATGCATTGGCACAGGCCGTTCTGTTGGGTAAAGGGTTAAAGGTGCACTCTTTGGGTCCCTAATTTTGTTCACTCTTTGATTTGATTTGATTGGTGGCCAAAACCTGCACCCATTTGCCATACAAGCCGATGATACCACAAAACACGATTTGTGCCTATATATAGGTTACAATGAACTAAGTATTTCCCATAGGCGACAGTGTTAGGGTTAAGCCTACCCACGATTCATTACGGTACTGAGCCAAACTTTAAATATTTTTGCGTTTAGAACTCCACGTCGGACATAAGTTGTCGAAAAACAAATGGTTCCTTACCATACTTATTCCTGGAAATAAATTGGCATTTTCACAACTACCCCATTTTGTGCACAAAATTTCAGTATAGAAAAATACCCCCACCCTACCAAATTTGGCGACCAACGTAGACGCTTGACGAACAATCCCACATAAATGGCCGAGGAATTAACATAGCCTACGAATTTCTTTTTTCTTTCACATTAAACAACCGAATATATTATACACCATTCATCTGCCGGTATTTTTGTTTTATGCTGGCTCGAGTTTCCCTACACAAATGCCAAGGGGCATAATTTCAATTATTTAGGTGCTTACAAGAAAACCATAGTCAGAAATGGTAACGCCACCAAGATAATATTATTAGCCATAAATATAAATCATACTCAAACATCGAACACAATTAACGCGGTCATAATAGTTACACACTGCAACTATAAGACATCCAGCGAATACACACCGCACGAAAACCCGAAATGTGTTGTCCTGCGAGATATCGCATCGCTATAGCTCAATTTGACACGGCCAGATTAGCCTTCCTACAATATCCTAAAACAATAAAGCTTCTCAAATCATCGGTGTAGTCAGTAGAACTTTCACGAACTTGGACATTCCAACTACAGCTTTTACCGGACTCGGGGTAGCAGTACAACTTTAACGCGTCCCAAAATAACCGGAAAAAACAATTATCTATTTATAAAATCCCCATGGGACCACAGATTTCTAAAATTTGTAGAACAGTATACACCAGTGGCGTTAATAACCAGCATGCATAACCACATATCGACGGCTTAGGAGGGGGACAGCGCTTAATCAAATATTTTTCAATTAATTTTTTCAAGACGGGTCATAAAACATGCTTTTTTCCAACTTTGTAGCTCTCAAAACGACACAAGTAACCATATTCTTGTTTAACGTACATGCACATACTTATTTGGGGAGGTATGTGAACACATACCTGCACGCGTGAACTCTCGAAAAAGTTCTCTCTCAGTCTTTCTTAAAAATATTTCATACGTATATATATATAATATAAAGTATCTATACATTATATCGATACGATATATTTTCGGCGATTTATGGCACGAAGTGCCGAGATGACAATTTTCTCCTAATTTATTTCCAATTTGGTTAACCTGGTGGTCAGGTCTATAACTTGATTGTTTGTGGTCGGTATGGCGACGAAGGGATCAACACTTTCGGCACACGGCATGTCTCAGGAACCAAGATTTATCAACGCGATATGACAATAACGAATATTTCCTCTAAATGAATCCATTTTTAAAGGACACTATACTTGATTATTATAGATCTTAGTAACATGGGCTGGCATGTTGGCAATATGGTAAATTCCCTCACGTTATAGAGGTTGGCCAACCAAATCCTAGATTTAAGATGGATGCTAAGATGGTGGCCGAAATATACAGACAATTTCTCGTAAAATTGATACGGTAACGTATTAGCGCCAATTAACGTTATTTAATATGTTTAGTTAAACTGTTAACAGTTTACTAATGTTTTGTCATATTAAATTACGATGACGCAAATACGTACCGTATATTAATTAGTGTTCATGTCATAGTAACGTAGTAAATGTTAACACTTGTATTAAAAGAACGAAATTTGGAGCTGAAAATAATACGAGACGACGAGATTTTGTATTTGTAGTTGTACATGTTGCATTCTCCCCATGTGATTTTGAAAAAAATAAATATTGAATAGGACTAAGTCACATCTCACAATATGGCGCCATCTATATCTTTCATTCTACAAATTTTGTCATAATTCACTCCACAGAGCTAAAGATACTGCCATCCGTATCCAAATGAGAGTTGGTATCCACATCGAAAATAGGATCAAGTTGAATAATTGTCTTATAACCAACATCAGAGATGAAACGTTCGCCTTCATAACAGAGAAACACAAGGCACCAGAAAGCGTCGAAACAATTCTACTAGACAGTTGCGAAGTCACGTCAATTCCTATTTCTTTACGATATTTCCAGAATCTGGTTTCATTAAGGATAACCAATAGCAAACTGAACAGTATACCTGCATGTGTGTTCGTCCTAGGAAGTTTACGTGAACTCAATTTAACAAACAACTATATCCGGAAGCTACCACAGTTACTAGGGTATGTGAAATGTCTCGAAAGATTGGAACTCGATCACAATTTCATCGAAATGTTACCTACCTCATTGATACGCCTTCAGCACATAAAACTAATATCAGTCAAAGAGAACCCAATGGAATCTCCACCTGCTGCCATATGTGATTTAGGCACTGATGCTATTTTAGAGTGTTTGATATCGAGGGGTAATCGATGCGATTTATGGAAAGGTTGGGAGATTGGAGGAAGTGTCGAACAAAGCCACATCAGTACTTTAGTCGAGATGTGTGTGGATATTATCGTGGACACTGGTGTCGATTATGTAAACGGCCCGTGGCCTCCGGCCATGAAAGAATATCTATCTCAAAGCGAAGCTGAGATAAATAGAACTATCATTCTATCGAAATGTTCAAAATGCAAGAAGTATTTTTCAAACCGGAACTGTTTTATAAACCATGACTGCTCTACAAGCCATATGCTGAAAGAGAAAGGCGAGCGGATGGGACATACCTAAGTGGTGGCACTTGTGTCGGTGTCTCAATCCCAATTATTGTCTGTATACACAAACACATATGCATGGCAATAAAATATGTTTAAAATAAATGTAGCAGTCAAATTGTATGTTATACCTCGACATACAGAAAAAAGTTTGCAAATATAGATTTTGTCCCAAGTTTCCTTCGACGTAAACCAGGTAGTGAAACCGGTACGCATAGTAAACCGGTACGCATAGTAAACCGGTACGCATAGTACTGGATAACACCAGAGCACGCGGTTGCTTACTCTTCTATAGCGGACTTTAAAGGTACTCAATCCGATCAGAGGGTCTCCATATCATCACATTCCAACAACAACAACAACATTTTTTGAAATGCAGCTTCAGTTATCAGAATCTAATAATTGCCCAAAAATAATGAAAAGCACAATCAACTATAGTATAAAATTGCACAAAACCTGTTATTTATCAACGTTTTGTTCAACGAAATTTGCCGGTTTGTCAATTATCTGACACAAAAAGCCACCTGAGTTTAGAGTTATCCACCTTTACCCGCAATTTGGTCAATGCAATTCTTCTCGTTGACTGTCTATTGGGCCACTTGAAATTAAAATAATAGATTTCAAACATCGATATCTGATCACTCTGAGCTGTGACGGGTGGGTTCCTCGACTCGAATCGAATATCTTTTACAACCGAAGCCAAGGAAATAGTAATTTGCGAGCGTTAATTCGGATTGAGTACCTTTAAGCGTAAATCACCCGTTCTTCTAATATAACAAATATATGTGATAAACTGTCACAATTGTGACGGTCAATCGGTTTATTCCCCCAAAAGACACGGTATTTGTTCTGAAAATCACACGAGTTGTCTGTTGAAAGCGGTAATTGGATGCGAAAAAGATAACTTATCACAATGTTTACATAATTTCAAAATAACACGAACTCATTTGACCCTCGCGAAGTGACCGTCGTGCATGCGGTAAACGCGAACAAAATGTGTGCTTACTCTTAATTGCACGGCGTCTTCTGTTATATTATAGTACACCATTTCACTCTTTCTGAACAATATGGCATTCTGTGTTGATTGTTATGAAGAAGTCGATTACATTTGACGAGAATTCCCAGTTTCCCACCACTGAATCTGGGCGTAAATCCCGAGTTAGAAAGGTATAGACAGGATGCTTTAACGTACATCAGTATATATCACAATGGAGTTCACTGGCTGCTTTTTCGTCGAAGAAAACTTGGACTAAAGCATACGGCTATCACGTTTGTAGATGGATTTGCTTTTTGTTGTTCTCAGCATTTAAAAATCGCAGTCAATTGGTCATTTGTGGACATTTGAAAGATTCGATTTTTATAGTAATTTGGGTAGTGTTTATAGTCCTATTCGCTTTTTTGTTATTGTTTTCAGCAGATGTTAACAACATATTAAAAAGCCTAAACTAAAACGAAGTTGAACCATTACGAGAATCATTAGACCATGCAGAAAAGCAAAATTGTGACACACAAACGCAGGTCTTACAACAAAGAATGGTTTCGTAGAACCACCCCTTGCTGTTTGTATAATGTAAAGCAGAAACATGCATTCTCTCGAGAATATATACATATTGAGATATCCCCCAAATTAAATGAAAGTTGAAAATCGATCCCTATTTACGCCCTTGTCGGGATTAGAACCCGGCGCACCATGGTAGTATCGGCGAACTAAACACCTCGGCTATGGGGATATCCTTAACATGAAATATACTTTCACCGAGAGTTGAGCTGCGTATTAGTCTTAACATTGGTTCGAATGTTGACACAGAACGGATCTGCCGTTATTAGCAGAGCACAATGCACTTCCTTCCTCCTTCCTCAAAACTGTCATATGTATACAATTACAGGCTGAGGGATGTTTTATCGAGGTTCCTTAAATTGTTCGGGGTCGACAGGAATGCACGCCGACTGACACTCGATGGGTCGGAAATAGTGATATCACACGGAAATATGGATTTAAGAAAGACAGCTGTGTATGAAAATTCTTTATCGATAATCATCACAAAACTCTGCGAGCCGTTGGATGTTAGAGTGATTCGGATTTACAAATCGGAAATTATTGCCGTCCCAGAATGCATCCAGCGGACAAGATTCTTAATGGAGTTAAGCATCACTAACAGCAACTTGGTTACTATCCCGTCATGCATCTTTCGTCTACATCGGCTCAAGATTCTGAATTTGGAGAATAATTTCATAAAACGGATTCCCCATTTAATTGGATATTGTCGTAGTTTAGAAGAGTTAAAATTCGGTTCTAATTATATCGAGTTTCTACCAACCAGTCTTTTGCTTCTACAACGAATACGGGAGGTTAATCTTGTTGGAAATCCCATGCAATCGCCACCGTCTTCTGTGTGCCAAATTGGTATTGCCGCCATATTGGATTATATCAGAAAAAGATCAGGACGCTGTAACTTGTGGGACGACGAAAAGATGAGCACTGTATTGAGTGGTGTTTCTAGCGTTAAATCATTAACGCAAATATGCATTGACATAATTGTCGACAGTGAGATGGAATATTTGGACACACCATGGCCAGTTTCTATGAAGGATTGTATTTACGAGCGAGATATAGAAAAGAACAAGCCTATTCGCCTTGCTAAATGTTCCAAATGTATGAGGCATTTCTCGAATTCGAGGCTTTTCGAACATCATGATTGTCGCGTATTTCCACGCACTGACTGACATATATATTGTGTGCGAATAATTTCTGATAATTCCCTAACTGATTTTCCTCATACTTGGTTAAATGATCCTGTAATTTGTTGTGGTATTGTGGGTCCTGCAGAAATTTTATGATGCTGGTGGGGAAAAAAAATGGTTTTGTTAAGAAATAGTAACGTTATTTTCCTCGAATTTGCATTTTCATGGCCTTTGCATGACTAATCCGAACGAATGGACGAAAAGCCCTTATGTGTATATTAAAACATTCAATAATATATCAACTGTAAACATGTTGTAATATAATTACTGTCACAGTGTTGTCTGTTGCAAAACAATTGTAATCACGATGCTTATTACTCTCGTATATGTTGCTAACACAAGCAGCCCCCACAACTGTCGGAAGATTCTATCCTAAGAACACCATTGTTTGGAAATTTTCAATGCAACAGTTGGCCATTTCGCGGTGGGTTAATATTCCACGTATGGTCTAAAATGACATATTTTACACTAAATATGGGGTTTTTTTAGGTCTGAAATTACCAGCTGTTGATTCAGACATGTATGTTGTTTCCAACCGTTGAA
Organism: Siphonodentalium dalli; assembly: GCA_032622095.1. NCBI lineage: Eukaryota > Metazoa > Mollusca > Scaphopoda > Gadilida > Siphonodentaliidae > Siphonodentalium > Siphonodentalium dalli. The sequence continues at coordinate 174,736,402 of CP136066.1, forward strand.
ACGCTTGATTAAAGTTAGGGTGAGATACAATTTTGTTTAGAACTATAATCTGATCGTTTAAGCATTGGACCTAGAACACATTGCTAATAAGGTGTTTTGGTGTAATTTTGTCGAGCAGAATATGGGGAACAACATATCGAAATCCACTAAAATCCGCTTTGGGGAAAAATTTCTAGAGCTCTTTGAAAAAGTTTGTTTTATGTCTAATTTGCCGTTCCTTGTGGAATATACACTTGAATGGCATTTCAATTTAAGTTATTAAGATGGCAGAAACATGCAACATAAAAAAAATATTATTCTTATCATGACAAACATATGTCATTTCGTGTACAATTCGATGTCACCATATCGTTACATTTTAAAGAAAAAATTGGTTTAGATTGCAATTTGTGCCAACATATACAATTTTAAATCAATGTCTGACAATTGTGAGCCAAATCACGAGGATTTGGCCCTTTAGTGTCCCTCAAATTCGAAATAGATGCACTATATTATCCGGAATTAGCACACCAGTATACTGAATACTAATTAGATGTCAGATGTGAACCACTAATCCCCATTTTAGCCGCAATGAAGCCATCACTTCCCAAAATAGGGTTACAATGGCTAGTAAATGTGGGCAATATTCGGTAAAGTTCACCATATTTGTTTCCATATAGACAAAAACTATTGACGTAATTGGTCAGTTGCACCACCGTAAGTTATGTCCAATTCTAATCCGATAATAAAGAGCTATATACCGAGAATTTCTCCATTCGGTGTCCCAAAATGGTAGTGGAAAAGTCGATTGAAACTCAAAATTTCTATTTTTGTCATTGATTTGTAAATAAATCTTCTCATATCGACTATCAGTTTTTCTATATACCACCAGATGAGTGTCCAAAGCAACAAAACTAGTATCCAAATACATCAAATGAGTGTAAACCACTTAACGAGTGTCCCAAACCATCTAAGAAGCGTAAAACCACGCAACAGGTGTCTCAAACCACATTGTTAATAGTATACTAAATTAACCGGTGAGTGTCCCAGGCTATAGAACGGGCGTCCCAAATCAGCCAACTAGACAGTGTCCCAAGCCACACAATAAGTAACACAATCCATCCAAATAGTGTCCCAAACCACACAAATAGTGTCCAAACTAGCCGAATGAGTGTTCCAACCCACCCAACGATTGCCATATATGTCACCCATCGAGTGTTCCAAATCATGTGCGTGTTGTCCCAAACCACACGAATGTCTCAACCCACCAATTGAGTACCGCAAACCATCCAATGGGTGTCCCAAACGAACACATGTGTGTCCACAATCATAAAATGAGTGTCACAAGTCACACGAAGATTTTCGCAAACCACCAGGAGTGTCTAAAACGTCAAACTAGTGTCTCAAACCACTCCCTGGGTGTCCCACACCTCTAATGAGTGTCCCAAACTAATGTACAAAGTCATGTATCCATATACTATATAAAACCATCCAGCAAGTATACATGTACCATGGTTTTGTCAACTCATTGGATGGTTTTGTAAACTTTTGATCGTCTGAAATACTCGATGGAGGGTTTTGCACACTATTGTGAGTGTATTTGAGATGACAGTTGGTAGGTGTTTTGTGACACCAGTTGGTGGATTGCTACTGATTGGATGGTCTGTGATGCTAGTTTAATGGTTTAGATCACCCGCTGAGTGATTTGTGACTCCAGTCGGATGGTTTGGGACACCAATTGGGTAGTTTTGGCACACTAGTTATGTGGTTTGGGACACTCGCTATAGTTTTGAGACACTGGTTTGGTGTATTGGGACACTGAATGGCCGATTGGGTCACTGGTTGGTTCGTTTGGGACACTATAGTTGAATGGATTGAGACTAGAGTTGCATGCTGTATGACATATGGCAGTCGCCACTAGTGTGTCATGAGGTACATATTGGATATCTATATATCTGACACGCTTTGTGTGATTTCGGACACCCATGGATGGAATGGTACACTCATTGTATGGTTTGGGCACTCTTGACTGGCTTGACACACTCGTTTGGGTGCTCGTTGTATGTTTTGGGACACTCTTGTGATGGTTAGGGACACTCATTGGATAGTTTGGAACACCTGTTGGGTGGTTTGGGATACACCCCGTGTGGTTTGAAACACAATTGCATAGTCTGGGTCACTACCGGTGTGGTTTGGAACATTCGTTATAAGGATTGGGACACTAATAAGGTGGATTGAGATAATCATTTGATGGTTTGGGACTCATTGGGTGGCTTGTGAAACCAGTTGCGTATGGTTTTGGGCACTACCTCAGTCTGCCTGTGTGGTGTTTGAAACTCATCGGGTGGATTGGGACACCCTATCGGTGGTTTGGGACAATGTTTATATTTGGGGTGCACGTCGTATGAGTTAGGGTACTCACATGTTTGTTTTGGATACTAGGTGTGTGCTTAATAACTCTGTATATGTTTGGAGCACTCGTTATGTGGTTTGGCACACTCATTTGATGTATTATGAACTAGCTTGTGGCTTTGGGATCTCGAATGGTGGCATATATCATTATTTATTAGCTATATATTTTTCGATATATGAAGATTTAGCAAACAAAATATAAAAAAAACACTTCCGTCATTTTGAACACTTTTGAGACACCGAATTGTCAAATCCTAGAGATATTACTTACTATTATCGGATTAGGATTGGACATCATGTATGTCGGCGAAACTAGCCATTTACGCATACATGGAAACGATCTGGTAAATTTAGCGTTACATGCTCATTTTACTACTTCAGGTTGCTATTTTGTCCGCCATTTTATATTTACAGTCAAATTATGCATACAATGGCAGGCATATACCATGGAAACAAGAATAATGTAGTTTGTCGCAGGTTTCTGTCACATAAATAATTTTGGGGGACATTGAAGCGAGTGGTAGTACACCCCCGGAACTGACGGACACCTTTGCCGCCATATTGTCTGGTACATACCCAGCTATATACATGTTAGCTCATCATAGTTTGAGCAGACATCCTTACGAACAAAAAAACACATACACATGTACTGGTTATTGTCTCACCAATTATCTTCATAATTTGCGCCCTTTAATGGCGGAAAGTGTGTAATAAACATAATAATCAATTGGTTTCGATGATTATGGGATTATGACGTGGGTTTTACCAACCCCCCTCCTCCTCGTGAATTATTTCACGTAATCATCGAAACCAATTGATTACTCTCTATATCACAAATGTTACATCCAAATAGTCAGAAACAGCTTCACTGTTATCAACGAATTAATCGCAGCATGTTATATACCGCAATCATTATCATAATGTTTATGCCCTTTAAATCATCCCGAAAAACCTTGAAAGTAATAAATATTTACATATTTGTATATATAGTTCAACCGTTAAAATGTTTTATTTGAAATGTTGCATTCGATTTGGTTTGATTTTAATACATTGCGACATTCTTCCAATGGGGATAGTGTTTGAATGCTAACTGATTGGTCTTATTCAATGAAACAAGTCCAACATTTGTCAATTGAACAAAAAATTCAAGAACATTTAAAAAAACGGTTCTTTTAAAGAGCGTTATTTTTTTCTCGAATAAATCTATATCGACTAAATAATGGAAAAACTGAGAGCATTAACCCTTTACCCAACAAACCGGCCATAACCGGCCAAATAAAGCTTCAACAGCCTAAAATATCTTCGGTCTGTCTCAATAGAACCATACACATATGGATATCATTGGAACCGGCTCCTTGACCACATTGTGATGGTTACAGTTATGCCCTGTGCCAATGCATTCTCTTATATATGCGAGTCGACCATAGGTCGCCTCGCATATATAAGAGAATGCATTGGCCTAAAAAAATTCTTTTTTTAACACTTTTTACCATTTTTTCTTACATTCTTTAACAATTTTATAATTTGTAATGTGTTAAGCCAATGCATTCTCTTATATATGCGAGGCGACCTATGGTCGACTCGCATATATAAGAGAATGCATTGGCACAGGGCCGTTATGTTGGGTAAAGGGTTAAAGAGCATTTTTTTTTCTTCGAAGAGGTGATTTTAAAGATAGACCACCAATCTCCCACAATAGGTGCATTGACTTATATACGGCTAAAGTTGACATTTTTTCAGAGTTCTCCGTTATTTCGTTGAAAATACGTTACCATAGTATATTGGCATTGGTTTATCACCCTTCCGATACTGTGTCCATTATTAAAGGCCCACTTAATTTTCGTGTCACCAATTAATTGTTTCTAGTGACTTGATATACGGTTTTAATAACAATATATGCCATAAAATATGATTAAAATACTATATTTCGTCACTATTTGAAACATCTGTGTCTCAGAAGATGCCCACGGAGAAATAGAAAACTGTTGAAATCATAGAATGACTTTCCCCCATTTGGATCCCAGAATGCAACAGAATTCAAACTTTTTCAATGGAAGGGGAAGAACTATATCTTTAATATATATAGTTATTCCCCCTGAATTGAAAATAATACTGCTTTTCACTGCATTCTAGATGACAAAACGCGTTGGCAACTCAACAAAAACAACATTTCCTCAGTTTATTACACCGGTTAAGTTGATAATACAATGTTTTGGAGCTTTCTCTTTCAAATGGTATATAATATGGAATATATTTTATATATGTAACCTGGGGGTTCGAAAATTAAGTGGGCCTTTAAGTTGAATATAACATAATGGTAGGTTCGATTGGCGTACACCGTAGACAAATAAGTATCTATAGATGGTAAAATACCATCGTCAGTACGTATTTATATCTGATATGCTATGCGGAACTGGTGGTCCGGGACACACTTTAGATCAGACATCTTGTTCTCCGTTCTGAAGGCAAGGAATTCCGTGGTTGAGAGCAAGATCCCGGACTGCCGGTGCGGTTTAATAAAAGAATTTTAGAAAACAGTTTTAACGCACATGCTAAAAGGAAGCTAAAATACCAAATTTAATAAAAACGTTCAACAAACCAAACGTTCAGTATAATCATCATCAGTTGAACATCGCGGACCTGCAACAATTGGCTGCGGACACACGTACAACAGTAGCGATGGCATAGTAGGTGTGACAATTAATTATGGTAGAGTTTGGTGACAATTGGTCAACATAATTTATATGCCATAGGGAGTCGTGTCGCGCGCCGCACATTCGCACAGTGAGTAGACTGACCAATTAACCCATTGAGTTTCACCAAGGTTGATCTCTACTCATTACGTTTAGCCACATTGTATTCTCTACGATACATAAAATTGCACGACCGATCGTCCAGAATTGTCTTGTGTGTTAGCATTAAAAATACAACATTGCGTGTTGAGTAACGATCAACAGCGACAAGACATTCGGTTTGATAAATCATTGAGATGTCGATCTCGACGCTGATAGAGCTTGGAAAAGACTCATTGTGTGAATGTGCGGCGGGCGACATGTCTCGCTATGGCACAGGAATATGACGACCAATTATCACAAAAATTGCACCATAATTAATTGTCACACCTACTATGCCATCGCTACTGTGATACGTGTGTCCGCAGCCAATATTCTAAGCGTATGTTACACAGGGGATCTATAATGCGTCGCTATTCTATAAAAAAAAAAGTTATTAAGCGAGTGCACTAATTCGATTCGAGTCGAGCTTTATCGAGGTTCGAATATAATTTAGTGGACGAGGTTAATCAATTTCGTATATAAATGCGACGAATTTGAGATCCATTTTAACACATAATCACATTTTAGCAAGGATAAAACGAACTCGAAACGGCTGGGGTTAAAAGCAAAAATTAATATTGATTTCCTTATCACAGCCAAAGAGGAAGTAAAGACACCTTCAAGAAAAAATATAGTTACATTTTAAATGTGTCTTTTCATGTTGACAAAATTGTTCAACCACCATAAAAAATCACCACTATTTATCTCAGCACTTTCAATATTAAGTAACCCAAAACAAATCAAAGATCATAATTATAGTCTAATTAAAGTACCAACAAAGATCCGGCATCGACATCGACATCATTGTGCTAAGCTACTATGCTTGTCGATATTACCCGTGTGTCTTACCAAATATATAAGGCCGTGTTTAGGGGCTAATTATGTGATAACTTACTTGGAATCCCGTAGTTATGGAAATATAATGTCTACGACATGTAATCAGATGCACTTTTGATATGCGCATAATTATGTAGTTATATAACTGAGACTACCATATACTAGCCGTTACTGCATATGTGACCCGCCATATCAAATCCAGTCGTAAGTCGTGATTTTTTTTACGCTGTGCCAATACATTCTCTTATATATGCGAGTCGACCATAGGTCGCCTCGCATATATAAGAGAATGCATTGGCCTAACAATTTTTTACAATTTTAATAATTTTTTCTTGTATTCTTTAACAATTTTATAATTTCACCCATACAGAGCCCCAGACAAACATGAACAGACGCCACTCTTCTATATGCTTCTATATATGTGTGGGGCTCCCTGCAGGGTAATGGATGTTTTTTATTTTATGTCCTAAAATTTGTAAGAAACATTTATTTAAAAAAAATGATAACAAATTGTTAGGCCAATGCATTCTCTTATATATATGCGAGGCGACCTATGGTCGACTCGCACATATAAGAGAGAATGCTTTGGCACAGGGTAAAATAATCCCGACTTCCGACTGGATTTGATATGGCGGGTCACATATGTAGTTATATAACTGAGACTGCCATTGCCGTTACTGCTTGCTCATGTTACCTCTCTCTTCAGGTTGCGTGGTGATGGAAAATCGAACGCAAGTGATCGGAAGGACTTCTTTGGGTCGCCACATATTGACTACGGAGCCAAAGATACAATCGTGAACTCGGACCAATTCACGGATAAAATATTTGATCAGCTCATAAATAATCACACAGACGAGGATGTGGTAACACGCATCGCTGTTGTGGCTTCGGAGCCACAATGGAACGAAATATCAAAAATTCCATACGAGATAAAGAAGTTCACAAATTTAACAACATTGAAAATAGTCAACGCTAAAATACACGACATTCCGCTATCATTAATCAAACTCGAACATTTAACTGAATTAGATTTATCCAGAAATAGTATCACAGATTTTCCTACTTTGATCGGTTTTGTCAAAAAGCTGAAAATACTAAAATTGGAACATTGTCGTATGGAAACTCTACCAACCAGTCTGCTGTTTTTGGAGGATCTTAAGGTATTGGATTTACTAGGGAACCCGATGTTAGCGCCCCCTGTCGCCGTATGTGAGAGTAATATTGGAATGGTGAAGGATTTTCTGAAATATCGGCTCGGCCGGTCAAACATTTTCGCAAAGTCAGTCACAAACAGACATAGTGGAATGACGAGCTTGACTGAGCTTTGCACCCGAACCATAATTCTCGATGATAACCTTTGTTACTACTTGGGTGAAAATGTCCCATACTCCCTCAAGGAATATCTGTACCGAACCCAGATAGATGCCGAGAAAGGACGCTTCTTCAAGTGTAGCAGATGTCCAGTGGTGTTCAGCACAATCCAACGGTATCAGAACCACGATTGCACAACGCATGTTCAGCTTTGCGAGCAATATCGAGAAGCGAAACGTATAGAAGAATCGAATACAACCATCGCGAACAAATTCAAGACGAAAACAAATTTGAATTTGACACAATTTCGCATTTTTGAAAGCACTTTAAGCGTTATCGTTGATTCTCACGCAAATCCACACATTGTTGAGGAGATTAGAATAATTAAATCTGAGATAGTCGCCATTCCGACTTCGATAAACAGGTTTAGTAACATCGTAACTATAGTGATAACAGACAGCAATTTGGTGACAATACCCTCATCTGTATCATATTTACGACAGATGAGACATATGGATCTGTCTTTCAACTCCATAAGAACACTTCCAAATGCTATCGCTGATTTGGAACTATTGACAACATTGATTCTGATTCGGAATTATATAAGCGTTATACCAACGAGATTTATAAACCTCCGTCGCTTGGTGAAATTTGAATTGAGCGGCAACCCTCTGACATCGCCACCAATGAACGTCTGTTCACAAGGTGTGGACGCCATATTTAGGCACATTAGAACTCGAACTGATACATGTAGGCATAACATATGGAATGAGGCAACTTCCGGTGGCTTTGTGGGCAAAGTGACCAGTCTATTACAGAAATGCGTTGATTCGGTTGGTCGAAGCAATATCGACATCACAAATGCTCGATGTCCACCAGTTTTGAAGAAGAATTTGATTGATGTCTTAGAAGTTAGACAGAAGCAACTAAACGTACCAACAAAATGTAGCAAGTGCAAACGATTCTTCTCTAACCTGGACTTCTTTGATAACCACGATTGCAGCTGACACGGGGGATAACTCTGGAACTGACTTTAGACACCGACTATTAATGACCATATTATGTCCGAATACCCGATTATTGTTATATAGAAGCATTAAAGGTACTCAATCCGATCAGATCGAGGGTCCTATATTACTAATTTCCTTGGCTTCGGGGGTAAAAAATATTTGATTCGAGTCGAGGAACCACCCATCAAAGCTCAGAGTGATCAGATATCGATTTTTTAAATCTATTATTTTTCTCCACCTGGAATATTTAGTGGTCCAGTAAAAGTCCACGAGAAGACTTCTCGGACCAAACTGCGGATGAAGATGGATAACTCTAAAATCAAGTGGCCTTTTTGTGTCAGATATTTGACAAATTGGCAATAAATAACAGGTTTTGGGCAATTTTATAATATAGTTGACTGTGGTTAGCATTAATTTGGGGCAATTAATCTATTCTGATAACTGAAACGGCATTTCAAAAAATTGTTGTTGTTGGAATCTGATGATATGGGGACCATCGAATCGGATTGAGTACCTTTAAACGGACAGTTTACAGATGCGATAACGCAATGCATATACGTTTACGGACTGTTGTGGATAATTCCGCCCCGAATCCGAAACTGCAATGAATACAAATGGCGTAGAAAGCTGCTCGGGGTATGATAATCGTCGGGGTATGATAATCGTCTGGGTATGATAATCGTGTTCAAAGTGATATGTTTTATGAATTCAATGCGTCTTTCACTGCAGAAAGGTAATTCAGGTATTTATCGTCCTATTGAGATCCCGAGAAAATTTGTATTTTGAAGCGCAAATCACCATATGGCTTTAAATTATGTCCTGTTGAATTGACATGCACCACAATACAACCGTCTGTGATCTCTATACCAGGAACATTATTATATCGGCCACATGAGCCCATTAATAGGACGTTTTGTTGGAAAAGTATCTACTTTGCATAGAGGAAGTTTTAGCTAGTTTTAAATATTTGCCAGCCCAGCAAAAAATCCAACGATCACTTGATACCATGCTTTCGCCGACCATACAAACGCTGTCGACAGTAAGGAGCGTTCTCATGCAACAATGAGCTTTGTGTGGTCTTTTTTTTTGGAAGTATTAATTGTGAAATACTTTTTGGATTTTTGCGAGAATTTTTCATTTTCATTTGGCTCTTATACAAGAGGAAAAGTTGGAAAGGAAATTCTCAATTATTTGGAAAACACTGCTTCAAATATTGACCGGAGAAGGGCGATCTTGCCAAATAGATCACAAAGCCCGCATAGTGAATACTGTTAATTTCAAATATCTCCGTTATTCGTCAATTAATATTATTACTTGTTTGGTTGTAGTGACGCAATTTTGGCATGCCATATTAGCCTGTACTTACTTGTTTGGTTGTAGTGGCATTTCAGAGCGTCAGATTTCCATGCATGCAATATTGGCCTGTATTTCGAGGTATTATTATCACTTGCTTGGTTGTAGTGAAGCAATTTTAGCATGCCATTGACATGCAATATTAGCCCGTACTTGTTTGGTTGTAGTGACATTTCAGAGCGTCAGATTGGCATGCAACATTGGCCTGTATTCGAGGTATTAATATTATTACTTGTTTGGTTGTAGTGAAGCTATGTTAGCATGCCATTGGCATGCCATATTAGCCTGTACTTGTTTGGTTGTAGTGGTATTTCAGAGCGTCAGATTGCCATGCATGTAATATTGGCTTGTTGTTCGAGGTATTATTATTACTTTTTCGGTTGTAGTGAAGCAATTTTAGCATGCCATTGACATGCCATATTAGCATGTACTTACTTGTTTGGTTGTAGTGACATTTCAGAGCGTAGTGACATTTCAGAGCGTCAGATTGACATGCAATATTGGCCTGTATTCCGAGGTATTAATATTATTACTTGTTTGGTTGTAGTGAGGCTATGCTAGCATGCCATTGACATGCTATATTAGCCTGTACTTGTTTGGTTGTAGTTGATTTCAGAGCGTGATATTGGCATGCAATATTGGCCTGTATTCCGAGGGATTATTATTACTTGTTTGGTTGTAGTGAGGCTATTTTAGCATGCCATTGACATGCCATATTAGCATGTACTTACTTGTTTGGTTGTAGTGGCACTTCAGAGCGTCAGATTGGCATGCAATATTGGCCTGTATTCCTATAGGCTATTGTTGGCTATTGCATTTCATCGTTTGAAACCGTGTCCATTAGAAATGAATATAGTGGGTGAGTGTTACTCATCAACGATTACTTGATTAATATAAATAACTGGCTTCAGATGCAATTTGGCTGAACTTTTAAAAGCACGACCAATTATTCTGCTGATCGCTTTTAATGATCAGGTCAACATTTTGTCACGCCGTGTTCGTGTTACGGTCTGTATTATTGTGTTATACACGGGTGATCCAATTGTCAGTTGACTAATCACCGAACATGATTTAGCGTAACATAACCGGCCTACGTAAATATTAAAAAAACAATACATATGCAAACACCTTAAAACATAAGCTAATTTTTTCACACTGTTTTATCGTATTTCCAAATTAGGTGAATGTTCACTAGGGTATTTAACCCTTCCTTTACAAAATACTCATTGACGAATAGTTACTTATTAAATGTTCAGATCATAAGTTCATCGATTGGTCGCTTGTTGGACTTGTTATCTGAATATTTCCCACCAATGAACATGAGTCCCCCTCCACTTCTATTATCTATTAGTTTTATCTGCTTTCTGCCTTTATTATCTGAACGCCCAAGTGCCATTTTTTTCAAGAGTAAATGTGAACTGCCTGCCAATATATACATTCTAGTATACTCAATCGACATATACATTATATTAAACATAACCACAAAAATTTTATTTCCATAATTTAGATAAACATACAGATGGATAATAAAAAAAATGTCATTATACAATGTTGTGTACATTATGTGTTTTTCTTGTACTCGTCCAGGTTGTGGTGAAAAGTCATATTGGACTCGTACAAGAAAAACACATACTGTACACAACATTGTATAATAAACTTTATATTATATAAATTGTGATATGCAACGTTCGTTGCATAACAGGAAATAGTGTCAGGTGACCTTTGACTTCCAGTTTATAGTCTGTTTACATTCCATGCGCTTCGTCTCAAAATACAATGGCTTCCAATATTTGTCCAACAAACTATAATGAATGAAGAGTTTGAAAAGTTATTTCATTAAATATACGGCACTAGATACTTCAAAAAATCTTTATTTATCTGGGACTATTTCTTTACGCGGGCAATTTTAACAACGCATGGTTACGTGAACCGGCATCGCAGGCCTTATAGAAGCCGATGTTAGTTTCACTTCCCATTTGTTGAATTAAGTATTATCGAGGTTTTGGATGACGTGATAAATAGAATCTACAACTCGTCCCCAGTTTATAGCGGAATTTACCAAACTTGTCCAGTAAATTCCTCTATAAATTGGGGACTCGTTCTAGGTCCTCTATGTGTAACACCTCCCATAGTTCCTTAAAAATGATTGATAACTTCCCTGAGCTTTTTCTGTGGATTCAGTGTTCACTGTTATATACGTACTATGCAGTAGCGCTCTCAATTAATATTGACTATAATGTAACACGTGTTATCGCGACTATTAAAGATATAGCTGGAGAATTGAGCACGGACTTCGTTTAGAAACACCTATATCCACTACTGGATAATATCTTACCACCGCGGGAATAGATTCTGTAGGCTGGTTGACGACGGGCATAGATTATGTAGGCTGGTTGACGACGGGCATAGATTTTGTAGGCTAGTTGACGACGGTCATAGCTTTTGTATTCTGGTTGACGGCGGGCATAGCTTCTGTATTCTGGTTGACGGCGGGCATATATTCTGCAGGCTGGTTGACGACGGGCATATCTTCTGTAGGCTGGTTGATGACGGGCATAGCTTCTGTAGGCTGGTTGACGGCGGGCATAGCTTCTGTAGGCTGGTTGACGACGGGCATAGCTTCTGTAGGCTGTTGACGACGGGCATAGCTTATTTAGGTTGGTTGACGACGGGCATAGCTTCTGTAGGCTGGTTGACGACGGGCATTTATTTTGTAGGCTAGTTGATGGCCGGCATAGATTATGTAGGCTGGTTGATGGCGGGCATAGATTATGTAGGCTGGTTGACGACGGGCATAGATTTTGTAGGCTGGTTGACGGCGGGCACAGATTATGTAAACTAGTTGACGACGGGCATAGAATATGTAGGCTGGTTGATGGCGGGCATAGATTATGTAGGCTGGTTGACGGCGGGCATATATTATGTAGGCTGGTTAACGGCGGACATAGCTTCTGTAGGCTGGTTGACGACGGGCATAGATTATGTAGTCTGGTTGACGGCGGGCATAGATTCTGTAAACTGGTTGACGGCGGGCATAGCTTCTGTATTCTGGTTGACGGCGGGCATAGAATATGTAGGCTGGTTGACGGCGGGCATAGCTTATGTAGGCTGGTTGACGACGGGCATAGATTTTGTAGGCTATTTGATGGCCGGCATAGATCATGTAGGCTTGTTGACGGCGGGCATAGATTATGTAGGCTGGTTGACGGTGGGAATAGCTTCTGTAGGTTGGTTGACAGCGGGTATATATTATGTAGGCTAGTTGGCGGCGGGCATAGCTTATGTAGGCTGGTTGACGGTGGGTATAGATTGTGTGGGCTAGTTGACGGCGGGCATAGATTATGTAGGCTGGTTTACGGCGGGCATAGATTCTGTAGGCTGGTTGACGGTGGGCATAGCTTCTGTAGGCTGGTTGTCAGCGGACATAGATTGCGTAAGCTGGTTGACGGCGGGCATAGCTTCTGTAGGCTGGTTGACAGCGGGCATATATTATGTAGGCTGGTTGACGGTGGGCATAGCTTCTGTAGGCTGGTTGACAGCGGGCATATATTATGTAGGCTAGGCTGATTGACGGCGGGCATAGCTTCTGTAGGCTGGTTGACAGCGGGCATATATTATGTAGGCTAGTTGACGGTGGGCATAGCTTATGTAGGCTGGTTGACGGTGGGCATATATTTTGTGGGCTAGTTGACGGCGGGCATATATTACGTAGGCTGGTGGACGGCGGGCATATATTCTGTAGGCTGGTTGACGGTGGGCATAGATTATGTAGATTGGTTGACGGCGGTTTTCAATATAAACTTGTCCAATATTAATTTTTGCGAACGTGCCTCAAAATGAATTTTATGGAAAATTAGTTTAAAGATGCATTATCAGAATTAACGGTCCTAAATTACTATTTCTTCGGCTTCGGTGGTAAAAAAGTATTTGATTCGAGTCGAGGAACCCACCCATCAAAGCTCAGAGTGATCAGATATCGATGTTTGAAGTTTGTTATTTCTCGAGATGTGCAATTATATGTGGCCCAGAAACACGTGGTCAAACGGACGGTCTCGGACAAAATTGCGAATGAAGATGGATAACTCTAAAGTGGTTATACGGCCAAATATCGTGATACTTAAGTTAAAATACGGCCATATTTTGTTGAATAAAATGTTGATAAATAACAAGTTTTGGGAAATTTGATACTTTAGTTGACATTGGTTACCATTATTTTGTTGCAATAAACAGATAATGATAACTAACGCGTATTTTGAAGAAATGTTGTTATTGTTGTATCTTGATGATCTTGGGACCGTCTGCTCGAATTGAGTACCTTTAAGTTGGAAGTATTGCCAGCAAGATATATTTTAATCGTTACTGACTGAATAATGTCATATATCGATTGAGTGATTGTCTGGTTGCTATATAAGGAATATAATATGATCCAAATTTCTGTGTGCCGCTGCACATCTAACCAGGGACGTGACTCGCATGATGGTCTCCTCCTCACGGGGTGGGGTGTATCAAACTTAGAATTTCCAACTGTACCCCTTGAACCAAACCCAAATTCCAAGTTCAGGAATTGCCACCCTTTCGGTTTGAATTTTCCAACCAGAACCGTGAACTATATATTCAACTGTTAGAATATCAAACCTAACACCACCCTATTCTGTTTGGGAATTTTCCAAGAAAACTATTCGACACATTCCTCACTAAGTGGTGATTGGAAAATCCACACAAACTGGAATTACAGGCTTTTCTAGTAGATAATACTGTACATAGTATGAGGGTTTACCCCTACAGATAATTAACTAAGGTTGCATAAACGTCGACGAATCCAGCTTTTGTGGGAAAAAGAAACTATCAGAACAGTTTCGAACAAATTTGGTCTAAATTTTCCAACTAATGCTGTTGTCGCAACATATCCTCGCGCAAATACGCACACAATACAGTGCAAATAGGTTCATATTGGGTAATGTGATTCTGAAATAGGCAGCTGGTTGACCCATATCCGTTATTCAGTTTTTTTGGCGCGTGCCACAGTGAAAACACATTTTAAAAGCGTATACCTGATCGTGAGTTGGTTTATTTGTGTCTGTCCGCACATAACGAACTGAAAATGAAATCATTGTGAGTCGATATTGTGACTAAAACGCTCTCATTTATAGTTCATTAACGACTCTAAATATAGGCGATTCTGAGCAGATTAACGACGTAAAACAAATTTTAATATAAGCAGATAATTTGCGGATATTTGGAGAACTGGTTGGTTGTCAGGTATCATGAAATTTCCAACTGTTGAAAAATATTCACACGGACTGAAGGAGTATTGGAATTCAATGATTTGAAATTTGAAAGGAAAAACAAAATATTAATAAGAAAGTAATTTAAGCAAAATTATGAGTCCAAATTTATGTCCTACAGAGGTTACTGACAACTTGTGTCCACACCGTATTACCGATCCGGATTACCACCGGTCACGATGCGGATCACTACCGGCTGTTTTGACAAAAGCGTGCCACGTGGCATCATTGTAGTTGGATAATTTTCGCCCTACATTCTGTGGAAGGTGTGAATTTTTTCTCCCTTCGTGTATAGGAGTAACTGGGCTAGCGGAGGACGCCGATAAATCTGATAAGTATACAATATATGTTCACTTATTCTTATATTTGTAACGCATGTTTACCATTGTGTTTCATTATTTCGAGCAGTAGCTGATATGGATGGTTCATGTTTTATTTCTTTATGCGGTATTCTCGTGGTACGAAAAGATAGACCATTTACTAAGTCCTTCGCCTAATGTACACGTTTGTATGTTCGATTTGTGGCCATCTGGGACGTTTTGAACATAGATACCCATGAAATGAACGGGTACGGATCTGTACCGGCAGATAGTGAACGGTGCCGATCCGCATCCTGTTTTTTGGAACCCATGAGTATGGAAATCGATACTACGCGTTTAATTTACATTCAACTTGACAAACCATATTGCCATTTTGTACAGTTATGGACATTCTTGTATACGCAACATAAATAAGAGAAAATTCCATGCATTTGCATCATGTATTGTGCCAATGAAGATAAATAATGGGCCACGTGCAACTAGATCCTAGTAACATATGCTACCTCTAAGGTTATCGTAGGCGATTATTTTATATTTTCTTGGCGTGGCCATTTTCTAATGTATGTAAGAAAGACGGCGGCAACAAACTTTGTGTGGGTTACATTCAGATATATAATATAATTAACGTTTTAGTCGACCTACCGTTACACAAATTGCCACTTTCAGCCGGTAGTGATCCGCATCGTGACCGGTGGTAATCCGGATCGGTAATACGGTGTGGTGTCTGTGTAAAGGGGGTGTGTAACGGTCATGTTTAGTTTTCACTACGATTAAGTTCGAATACAGTCAGTCACTCATCCTCCAGAGATCGACGCCAATTTCAGGATACTTCGTCACTCAAGTAAACAGTAAACACCAGGTCGCTCATCCTCGACATTCATTTTATTAGCAACTTGCGACCATGCTGGATTACACATACAAGAACATACCGTGTTCTCGTCTTTAAATGTTAACAAAAGCATCACTAGGGCGTGACAAAATGCGCCCGTTAGTCATTTTGAATGGTTCTACTGCGAAATAAAATAACAATTTGAGCTTACCAAACATATCTGATATACCCCTAATTTTCAATGCCAAAATGCATATATGAGCTATAAGGCTTTCTGCTGCATTCATAATGTTCACGGACGGTCAAATCGGTCAAATTCTTAAGTAGAAAGATGGCCGTAACTCATGTAAAAATAATTGAGATCAAATAATCCAAACCTTAAGTTATCAGTCGGAAACCAAAATCGGTCAAATTCTAAAAAAGGGCCGTAGCTCACGTACAAGTAATTGGACGGAACCCATATTGGCCTGTGGTTTTAGCTGGGAAATACACATACCAACTTTGGTTCAGATGAAATAATCCAAACTGGAGTTATTGGTAGGGAAACCAAAATGTTAACGGACGGACAGACAGACGTCTCGATGGACCGACGGGCGGAAGGACAGACTGATTACATAATACGACCTTTTTTTTTCAAAAGGGCCTATACAAATAAATTGGTGTCACGGAACTTGAATTAAACTGCTATAGTCACAGATACATTTCCAAAGTAGAAATCGCAAGTTTAGTACATTATGATTATACAAGTTAACACTGAATGTATGTACTGATATCCAAATTAGTGTGATCAAGATGGCGTCAGAATTTTCAATGCAGCAAACGACAGGCTCAGTCGCTGAATGGTAGAATATATCTGCCAACAGTTATTTGACTGACAGCCGTGTAAACAGCTACTCCTTATTCCCGAGACATACACACAGCATATATAGAGGAGCGGTCTTGGCCACAACGGGGCTTATTTTTCGAATTTTTTTTTACACACAGAAATAAATATATAATATGAAAGTAGATGATGTCAGCTTCATGTTCCGCCCTACTGTAAAATTTGAAAGTGGTGGCGTTGCCATGGAAACGGCGAGTAAACAGTGTATACATATTTTGAGATTAAACCCTTCAGCAGATGATAAACAGCGCATACATATTGTTGATTTATGAACATCATCAGTAGGTTCAGTGCCCAGTTCCATAAACACTATTCACATGAACTACTCCGCAATACAGAGAATGAGCACATTCGCATGGAAACGAACATCCAGATTCTGTGATTTCGCCATGCTTTCCATATGACCAGCCGCACCTGCATGCAACTCCATTCTACATTCCCGCATATTTGAACCCTAAAATAGCATATTGGTTGAAACATCAGGACAGTGACGGTTGGATTGTGGGTCTCACAGCTCTGGTCAATATATTTTGTTTTTCAAATTTTCGAATGATTGTTATTCGTGTCATTCGAAATTTTTTTAATTTTGATTGTTCCGCCATGTACGTTAACCCTTTACCCAACAGAAGGGCCCTGTGCAAATGCATTCTCTTATATATGCGAGTCGACCACATTAAAAATTATAAAATTAGGCCAATGCATTCTCTTATATATGCGAGGCGACCTATGGTCGACTCGCATATATAAGAGAATGCATTGGCACAGGGCTAACTGTAACTATCACAATGTGGTCAAGGAGCCGGTTCCAATGATATCCATATTTGTATGGTTCTATTGAGACAGACCGAAGATATTTTAGGCTGTTGAAGCTTTATTTGGCCGGTTTTGGCCGGTTTGTTGGGTGAAGGGTTAAAGGCATATTAGTCTGATCGTTGAATCGTTGGACCTAGAACAATTATTGATAAGCTGTTATTTATGGGCGGCCATTCGGTCGGAAATTACATGAAATAAATGTTAATGGTGGTTTGTGAAAACAATGAGAATCTATTTCAAACCAATAGTCTCCATTTTCAAACCAATAGTCGTTCTTGGATTCAATAAGAGACAATTCCGTTTTAATAAATATAGATTCATAATCAATGTTGACCGATGCAAAATTAATGTTCTATTTTAATTTAGTACAGCATGCATCGCAAAGATAAACGTACATTCCGTTTCAATAGCCATATTTCTTAATCAATGGACATATTTCAAACCAATAGCCGATTTCCCACGATCAATGCTTATCGTTATCAAACTAATAGACCTTATTGTCATTCTTATATTTAATAGATATAAATTATCACCAATGGACAATTAACGACGCTCTATTTCAATTTCGTATTCGAATCAATATCTAACTGCGAAATCAATGATCTATTTTCGGTAATACTCAATGATCGCATTTGACATTTTAATAACTATCGTTTACAAACCAATAACCAATTCTCGAATTAACGCTCGGGGCACCAGGCACATTGACGATACTCGCTTCATGTGACATAAGGTATAGAATAGAATATAATTTAATACCACAAAGGACCCCGAGTGGTAAAATGTAGTGCATAATCAAACATATATACACAGATGAACGCAAATGGAAAAATGCATAATATTATTATATGATATTATAAGAAATGATAATAAGGCAGTTTAAGGACGGATAACAGAATGGATACAAAGCAGTTGTCTTGAGAGGACAAATGTCTACCTACATGTACTTATGTCTACATACTTATGATGAGAAGAGGAAAGCTTAAATAAAGCTGACATAATTAGGATCAGAGATATTTATATGTAGCTGAAATTGGTGAATTAGAATATTTGATGAAATTACAGTGAATTAATCCGTCAGATGCATTCAGATAAGACAGATGGCCAATCAGACAAGTGCTAAGTCAGCAATTTTAACCAGCTGCAAAGGTTGGGACAATTTTGTTTTTTTAAATATCACATCAATGAAATCAATAATATATATAGCTATTTACATATAAACCTCTCAATGTGCTTTGGAAATTAGGGCTTAAATGCCTGGTGAATTTCAAATCCTTCTTTGACGAATCGGCCCATTTCAATCAGCAAATCTAGATTCTCAATTGTCATTAGCCGATAAAATTTTTAATCATCACCAAGTCTTAGAAATATTTTTGCAATATTTGGTAATTTTACTGTTGCATAAACGTCGGCGAATCCAGTTCCTGTGTGAAAAAGAAACTATCAGAACAGTTGTTACGCCGAGTTATGTAGTAACTGACGAGTTTTGTGGTAGCTCACGAGTTATGTAGTAACAATCGACGAGTTTTGTGGTAGCTCACGAGTATAGTAAATGCAATGTTTTTTGTGTAATTGTTTGTGTGGTGGACGTTAATGACACTGTAGCTCAACTTGATGTTGGTCCCTCGTCACTGCGGCGCCGTTTCTCGGCAGATCTGAGCTAAACTTCGTACCTAGAAGTACTATGGCCATGTTATTAACTTGAACCTGGCCCCCATTACGTCAAACGTCACGTCCTGACGTTAATGTCATTGTAGCTCAATCTGATGGTGGTCCATCGTCATTCATCCGCTGTTTATCGGCAGATCGGGACGAAACATGATACATAGACGTACTGTGGCCATGTTATTTATGTGCACCTGGTCCCGATTACCTCAGACGTCGCGTTCTGACCTTAATGACGTTGTAGCTCAATTTGATATTGGTCCCTCGTCACTGCTGTGTCGTTTTTCGGCAGATATGAGCGGAACTTCGTACATAGAAGTACTATGGCCATGTTATTAACTTGGTCATAGTCCCCATTACGTCAGATGTCGCGTTTTGACGTTAATGACGTTGTAGCCGAACTTGATATTGGTCCCTCGTCACTGCTGTGCCGTTTTTCGGCAGATATGAGCGAAACTTCGTACCTAGAAGTACTATGGCCATGCTAATATGATCGCACGTGACACGTAGTGGAGCAACCACACAAATACATCAAACTATCACAACAATTTCCATCTATATACGTAGTTTCCAGCTGTTGCCGTGTCAGTCATGGGATTTCAAAATGTTGAATACTTTCACCAAAGTTGGAGGGGCGGATTCCGCGGAACACTACAGTACAACCACCCTGCCACCACGTATCTCGTTAAAACAACTCATACACATCCATACCAAACTAAAGCTAGCAACTTCCCACGTTTATATATGACAAATATAAATGTTTACATGGGCGGTATATCCCAAAATATCACTGGGGAAATCTTTCGCGCGAACAGTTTCATGCGCTAGCTCTTGTCAATAGAAAACATCTCTCGTTTGAATCCAGTCTGTATTGTTCTAGAAAATGGTCTTTGGAGAAGTCTCTTAATTACATTTAAGTGTATATGTTGTGGAAGGCAGCTGAATTAGCTCATTGCATGGTCAAAAATTCAAACTGATAGTCAAAATGACATTTGAAAACATGATGAAGAATATAATCTTATATGCACTCACTAGTTTTAAAAGAAGAACAAACAAAAAAGGAACAATGAAAACCAAACAAACAAACAACACGTTTGTAGGGAGGGGATCCCATATTTATTGCGTGCATATTGTATATAAAATGTCCTTTGGCCATTTTGTATATATAATTGCGTTTAGTCTATAGTGATGTGAAATCGGTGTTTCCGGTAAAGACCAAATGTGTCTGGATTCTGGCCCACAAAACCAACTGACGTAAATGACGTCATGGACCATGTCATGACGTCTTCGCTGGTTTTCGGTCAGCTAACCAACGAAAACGGTCAAAATGAAACTAATTCATAAGCCTACATAACATAGGAATTGTTCAGAAAAACTGAAGTTGCTAATTTCATAACCATCCCACTTGGTCCACTTCCGATTCCGTGATTTCACAAATTGATATTATTGTTCCAGGATGCTATGCAAAAGCGGGGCGGAAGTCACGTGATTTTTAACCCATTTTTCTTGTCCGGATTTTCATCGCGTCGAAATTCTGTTCCATGGTATTGTAAAGATTAGTGACGTCATTCACGCCTAAACATGAAAAGCAACATGGTGGTTGCGGCGCGATGTGGTTGCTATTAACATGAACG
Source organism: Siphonodentalium dalli (assembly GCA_032622095.1). Taxonomy (NCBI): domain Eukaryota; kingdom Metazoa; phylum Mollusca; class Scaphopoda; order Gadilida; family Siphonodentaliidae; genus Siphonodentalium; species Siphonodentalium dalli. The sequence continues at coordinate 174,757,567 of CP136066.1, forward strand.
TCAAACGTCGCGTCCTGACGTTAATGACATTGTAGCTCAATCTGATGGTGGTCCATCGTCATTCATCCGCTGTTTATCGGCAGATCGGGACGAAACTTGGTACATAGACGTATTGTGGCCATGTTATTGATGTGGACCTGGTCAGGATTACGTCAGCCGTCGCGTCCTTGCGGCAATAACGTTGTAGCTCAACCTGATCCATCGTCACTCATCCGCTGTTTCTCGGCAGATCGAGGCGAAACTTCGCACCTAGAAGTACTATGGCCATGTTATTAACTTGCACACATGGACCCCATTACACCAGACGTCGCGTTCTGACGTTAATGACGTTGTAGCTCAACTCGATGATGGTCCCTCGTCACTCCTCCGCAGTTTATCGGCAGATCAGTTCGAAACTTGGTACATAGACGTATTGTGGCCATGTTATCTAGGTGGACCTGGTCCTGATTACATCAGACGTCGCGTTCTGACGTTAATGACGTTGTAGCTCAACTGCTGTACCGTTTTTCGGCAGATATGAGCGGAACTTCGTACCTAGAAGTACTATGGCCATGCTATTAACTTGAACCTGGCCCCCATTACGTCAAACGTTGCGTCCTCACGTTAATGGCGTTGTAGCTCAATCTACTGGTGGTCCGTCGGCACCCATCCGTCATTTCTCGACATATCGGGGCGAAACTTCGGACCTAGAGGAATTATGACTATGTTATTAACTTGGACCTGGTCGCGATTACCTCGGACATCGCGTTCTGAAGTAATGACGTTGTAACTCAACTTGACGTTGACTTGACGAGTTTTGTGGTTAAATTGACGAGTTTTGTAGTAACAATCGACGAGTTTTGTAGTAACATCGACGAGTTTTTTAGTAACAATTGACGAGTTTTGTAGCAACATCGACGAGTTTTGAAGTAAAATCGATGAGTTTTGAAGTAAAATCGACGAGTTTTGTGGTGACAATTGACGAGTTTTGTAGTAAAATTGACGAGTTTTGTAGTAACAAATCGACGGGTTTTGTAGTAACATCGACGAATTTTGTGGTAAAATTGACGAGTTTTGTAGTAACAATTGACGAGTTTTGTAGTAACAATCGACGAGTTTTGTAGTAACAATTGACGAGTTTTGTAGTAACATCGACGAGTTTTGTAGTAACAATTGACGAGTTTTGTGGTAAAATTGACGAGTTTTGTAGTAACATCGACGAGTTTTGTAGTAAAATCGACGAGATTTGTGGTAAAATTGACGAGTTTTGTGGTGACAATTGACGAGTTTTGTAGTACCTTGGACCCATTTACAAAAAATTACAACAGGATAACTCTCTGCTGCCAGTATATCAGTTAGAATTACATTATTTCTCTTTATTCTAAGGTGTTCTGAAGACAAACACTAAAAAAAACATGCAGAAATAGTTTTTGAGTGGCGGGAACAATTGCTGTTTTGTCCCACTGACCAGACCCACCACCCGTCTTACGCCCCCAACCCCCCCCCCTCTGCGACGGTAAGTATTTCTGTACCCGATTTAACTACACACACCCTGAGTTTATAGGAATGGCGAATATAAATTAATAAATCTGCTTGTGTAAAATTGAAAACGAGCGCCAAAGATAACGACATTTTATCTGGTCACATACATGTATGTCAACACCGTTACAGGACGATTAAGCTGAACATCGTCCGACCATCACCACGGGTGCATACTATAAGTTACAGGGCGTTTGATTGGCGTTACCGTGTCATGTGAGGCGAAGTGAAAACAATATTGGGTGAGGTCGCAGGACAACGTATCCGCCAACTAAAACCCCTGTCACACTCAGGCCGGCGCCCTCACTGCGCTGCAAAAGTACCAACATATGAGTAACACGCAGGAGGAGCGCCGAAAACTGTCGAAAATTGTCAAACTTTTAAAACAAAGTATGCTCCTATTGCGTTCCTACTTTGTCAAGTCTCACGCTCTTAGTGCGTTCAAGTCGCTGTCATTGTGATGCTAGTACGTTCACAATAAGTTCGCAAAACGTTCTCTGCGCGGGCGCGGAGAGTATAGATAGCGCATCCTGCGTTCTCCAGTCATAGTCAGTTTTTATGTTGTGGGGAAAATATCCAACATTCCGCAATAGATTTGCTGTCCGATTAAACTACCGTCACACTCCGCTGCGATCAGGCCGGCGCTTGCATTGCGCTGAAAAATAATCAAAGCGCCAAGCAAAGCGCAGTAAGGTATCCAAGAACGTATTGGTGACACAGTGTACACTGGCTAGGACGAGAGAGGGTCTCCGCGATCGCCCCAGAGCGCCAGAGCGCCGCGCTTGTTTTGTACATGCACAAAACAAGCGCAGAGGTTCGGCGTTCTGACCAGGCGTAGTACCGTCGCCATGACAACGCAAAGCGTACTAACAACGCAATGACAACGACTTGAACGCATTAAGAGCGTTTACGGCGTGGAGGAAACGGAGTGAGAGCGCGTGAGAGCGTGAGAATTGACGTGACAAAGCAGGAACGCAATGGGTCGTACAAAGAGCGCGACGAAAACGTGATAAGCGGGATAGGAGCATAGCTTGTCACGCGCGCCGCATGTATAACTGGTGGGGGAGTTTCTCGTTTCGCGTGCGGGCTGACATGATCAATGGGTATTTTACTAGTTTTATTTATAGAATGGGAATTTTTGGGATGATTAAAAGTCAAACTGCAAGCTGGAGGCCGAGTCCCGTAAAAGGTGCATGTAGTTGGGGAAATTCACTTTCGTTTATTGTGTTAATCAACGTTGATTAATGTTGATTTTTGGTTTGTGATAAACTATATGTCAATTACAAATAAAAGAAATTTCTGCAGCCCACTGGGGGTTGTGGTCGGAGACGGTCGAGTCGGCCACCGGTTCGTTAATTAGGTGCTGGTTGTTATTGTTATTTAACGGAATTCTGAGTTGGTCATTCGCAAAACCAATATATTTTATATTCTACAATTACATTCTTGGGTTTATAATATATGATCTTGAGCGCGTTACCATTTCTGACATTGGTTCTCTTGTTTTAACAGATTGAAAATTTCTGACAATTTCCCGCGCTTCCACTGTGCGTTACTCGTATTTTGATACTTTTTCAACTCAAATCAAACGCCAGCCTGATCGCAAAGACACACGCAATACAACTATATAATTCAGACATAACATATATCTACCAAAGACACACGCAATACAACTATATAATTCAGACATAACAGATACCTACCAAAGACACACACAATACAAATATATAATTCAGACATAACAGATACACGCAATACAACTATATAATTCAGACATAACAGATACCTACCAAAGACACACGCAATACAACAGTTGGTGTGAGCAGACCGCATTTCCATGTGGGATCCGGAAGAACGCCATGTATAACGCTTGGGCGTAAAGCGAGCGCCAGAGTCGCAGTGGCAGCACAATGTGAACGTTCTGTGAGCGGGAACCAGTCCATAACACCCCATGACAGCGCAGAAAGAGCGCAATAAGTTTTGGACAGAGCCTCATTGAGCGTATTAAGGACGGGAAAGGCACGTAGTGAGAATTTGATTAAGCTTACTGTAGTCGCAAAAGACAAGATTAATTCCTTGCTGCGACCACGAGAACCTAATATGCGCTTTTGCTACGTCCACATAACGCTCACGTCGCTCGCTTGGCGCTTTGCTTTGCGCTGTCACGGCGACAGTACTACGTCCTGGTCAGAACGCCGAGCCTCTGCGCTTGTTTTGTGCATGCATAAAACAAGCGCGGCGCTCTGGCACCTATGGGCGACCATGGAGATCCTCGCCCGTTGTAGCCAGTGTCCACTGCGTCACCAATCGGTTCTTGGAGACCTTAGTGCGTTTAGGTGGGCGCTTTGATACTTTTGCAGCGCAATGAGAGCGCCGGCCTGAGTGTGACAGGGGCTTAAACGCCATATAACGTATTTATTATGCCAACTACCCCGAACCAATTAAAACACTTTGTTATAGGCCTAACATTTAAGTGCAGTCGGGCCGTGAAGAATTTCTCCGAATCAAAATGGCGGAAGCCTCATGAGAAGACCCCATAAGTTTTCCCATATGGTTCAGTGCGGCCACACTACTTACGAAAGCTGATTGGTCAAACTTAATAGTCGGCATAATAAATGATTATTTGAGCTTTCATATATATACTCCACGCGAATCGCGACAATTCAGATTGACTCGTTCTTTTGTTATAGAGGGATTCACCATGTTGGAATAGGTTACGCACCAGTAAATATTTTACATATACATGTATGTGTAGCCAAAAGAACTCGGCCTCACTGGGCGTCATCTTATTATTATTTTAAGTGCGGCCGCTATATAAGAGTGTACATTCGGATGTAATACAAAGTGACTGCACGTTTTTGCTTTTTGTCAAAGCGGCAGTGTTCAGTGTCAGTTTGACAATTTAAGGAAACCTTTGCGACAATGTTTATGATTTTTCCCCCGGAGAGGTTAACGAGATACCGTGCACAGAAGAAGCCGAAGATCGAAAAAGTCGACCAACTATAATTCTCCCTCGGAATTCACATTTTGTCCCAAACGTGTTTCACATTGGACTTACACGCACGAAAAAAGAGACACGCAGTCAAGCTGTGTGCGATTTAAGACCAAAATGTGACTGTAAAAAACACGGGACACCTTTTTCGTTTTTCGCACGATATTTCATTAATCTCTGCAGTAATGAAACCACAAAAACGCCTACCGGGCCCGGGTTTCCCAACATGCTGAATTCATTACCTGCAATGAAACTGACAAATATATTTTTTCGAAAGCATGTAGACAATGCCACTTTAAACAAGCCGTTAATTTGTTTTTGTTATGATACGTACCTGATTTGAAAATCATGATCGCTCTCTAGATTATCCATACACCATTGTCGAGGTTAACGGAAAACCAAAACGTCGACGAAGCCGCCTCTTTGAAATAAAGCATGTTTCGGCAAAACTTGAAAGCGAAATCAACACGTTCAAAGTTGTAACTGATTTTTATCTGGACGAATCGCGCCATCTTTCTATTTCCAATTTGAGACGCAAAATACCCCTCGGTTATGTCCCGATTTATAGATGGAGTGCAGATGAACAACATAGTTCAGCTACAAAGCCATTAACGTCAGAGCCCGACGTGTGGGACAATCGCTACCAAGACCATCCAATTAACCTGACCAAAGTACCTTTAGATACAAGATTTTGTCCCGATCTGTCGGGAGACGGTGGAACAACCCCAAGTTGAGCTACAATGTTATTAACCTCAGAACGAGACGTCCGACGTAATCGCGACTAGGTCCGCGTTACTAACGTGACCATGCATTTCTCTCCGGTCTGTCAAGTTGATGCGCAATGTCATTAACGTCAGAACGCGACATCCGATGTTATCGCGACCAGGCCCAAGTTACTAACATGGCCACAGCACTTCTATGTGCCAAGTTTTGCTCATATCTGCCAAAAAACAGCAGTGACGAGGGACCAATATCAAGTTGAGCTACAACGTCATTAATGTCAAAACGCGACGTCTGAGGTAATCGGGACCAGGTCCACATAAATAACATGGCCACAATACGTCTATGTACTATGTTTCGAACTGATCTGCCGATAAACTGCGGAGGAGTGACGAGGGACCATCATCGAGTTGAGCTACAACGTCATTAACGTCAGAACGCGACATCTGGTGTAATGGAGACCAGGTCCAAGTTAATAACATGGCCATAGTACTTCTAGGTACGAAGTTTCGCCTCGATCTGCCGAGAAACAGCGGATGAGTGACGACGGATCACCATCCGGTTGAGCTACAACGTCATTGCGCCAGGACGCGACGGCTAACGTAACCGGGACCTGGTCCACATCAATAACATGGCCACAATACGTCTATGTACCAAGTCTCGTCCCGATCTGCCGATAAACAGCGGATGAGTGACGATGGACCATCATCAGATTGAGCTACTATGTCATTAACGTCAGGACGCGACATATGACGTAATGGGGACCAGGTCCATGTTAATAACATGGCCATAGTACTTCTAGGTACGAAGTTTCGCTCATATCTGCCGAAAAACGGCACAGCAGTGACGAGGGACCAATATCAAGTTGAGCTACAACGTCATTAAGGTCAGAACGCGACGTCTGAGGTAATCGGGACCAGGTCCATATAAATAACATGGCCACAATACGTCTATGTATCATGTTTCGTCCCGATCTGCCGATAAACAGCGGATGAATGGACCAACATCAGATTGAGCTACAATGCCATTAACGTCAGGACGCGAAGTTTGACGTAATGGGGGCCAGGTTCAAGTTAATAACATGGCCATAGTACTTCTAGGTACGAAGTTTGGCTCAGATCTGATGAGAAACGACGCAGCAGTGACGAGGGACCAACATCAAGTTGAGCTACAACGTCATTAACGTCAACCACACACACAGTTAAACAAAAAAACATTGCTATTACTATATACGATTTTATTAAGTCCAAACATGCCTTTGAAACTGACTAAAATTGTTGCTACAAAACTCGACGAGTATTACTACAAAACTCGTTAGCTTGTTTTTTACTACAAAACTCGTCTATATTTTACTACAAAACTCGTAACCCAAATTACTACATAACTCGTCGATTGTACTACAAAACTCGTGAGCTACCACAAAACTCGTCGATTGTTACTACATAACTCGTGAGCTACCACAACACTCGTCAGTTACTACATAACTCGGCGTAACAACAGTTTCGAACAAATTTGGTCTAAATTTTCCAACTAATGCTGTTGTCGCAGCATATCCTCGCGCAAATACGCACATAATCGACCTATAAGCTGAATGAAGTGCAAATAGTTTCATATTGGGTTATTTTATTCTGAAATAGGCGAATGGTGGACCCATATCATTTACTCCGTTTGTTTTGGCGCGGGCCACAGTGAAAACACATTTAAAAGCGTGTAACTGATAAATCGCGAATTGGTTTATTAGTGTCTTTGTCCGCAAATAATGAACCTAAAATGAAGTAATTATGAGTCGATATTGTGACTAAAACGTTCCCATTTTCAATTCATTACCAACTCAAAATGATGCCATTCTAGGCAGATTATCGACCTAAAAAATTATTTATAAGCAGATAATGTGCGGGTATCACGAAATTTGCAACTGTCAGCAACTGTTGAAAAATATTCACACGGACTGAAGGAGTATCGGAAATCAATGATTTGAATCTTGTAAGGAAAACAAAATAATGATAAGAAATTAATGTATGCAAAATTATGAGTCCAAATTTTGTCAACAATGTCCTACCAGGATTACTGACAACTTGTGTCTGTGGTAGGGGCGTGGAACGGTCATGTTTAGTTCTCACTACGATTAAGTTCGAATGCAGTCAGTCAATCATCATCCAGAGATCCAGGCTAGTTTCAGGATACTTCGTCACTCAAGTAAACAGTAAACACCAGGTCGCCCATCCTCGACATTCATTTTATTAGCAACTTGCGATCATGCTGGTTTACACATTCAAGAACATACCGTGTTCTCGTCTTTAAATGTTAACAAAAGCATCACTAGGGCGTGGCAAAATGCGCCCGTTATATTAGTCATTTTGAATTGTTCTACTGCAAAATACAATAACAATTTGAGCTTACCAAAAATATCTGATATACCCCTAATGTTCAATGCCAAAATGCATATATGACTATACCTATATAGTAGTGTATACCGGTATTTTTCTGCTGCATTCAAAATTTTCATGGACGGACACATCGGTCAAATTCTAAATAGAAACATGGCCGTAACTCATGTAAAATGATTGAGATCAAATATTCCAAACTGGAGTTATCGGTCGGAAACCAAACTGTTTTGAAATCGGTCAAATTCTAAGTCGAAAAAGGGCCGCAACTCATGTAAAAATAATTGTACAGAACCCATATTCGATCTTGGCCTGTGGCTTTAGCTGGGACATATGTGTTATATACACAATGTGTTTGTATCGATTCATGTATCGCGACGAGGCTAGTTTTCGTGGCAATATAGCGACGAGGCGCGACCCTGGTCGCCGAGCTATATATATGTGGCCACGAAAACTAGCCGAGTCGCGAAACATAAATCGTTACAAACACATTGTGCATATAACACATTAATCTACCATTGGTGTTACAGAATCCACCGTACAAATTACATTTTAGGAGTTTCTTAAATTGTTGGATGTGTGTCCGACGATCAGCTTTTTTGAGTAAATTCTCATAACCTGCAAAAGTATATGTGTCACGCAATTAGCTTGCTTTGCTAAATTCTCCCAACCTGCAAGTTCACGCGAATATGCCAAACGGAAATTTAATTGAATGAACAAAATCTCACCTGCATGTTTGATATAATTTATAATAAATACTGAACAAATACATATTTGTTACTTTGTGATATGTTTTACCATAATACCCATGATAGTATAGGCAATAAAATAATGTTAAAACCTAGGAACTATTTTTTTATAGTACGCAAGAATATACGTTGGAATGTCGTTTTGATTTTTTACGCGATTGATGTGACGTCAGTTCATTCATGATTTTGAACCAGCCAACGACGTCACGAGCGCATTGTATCGCAATTGCAGTAACGATGCAGATGTTTTTATCGCCAATTCGTTATCGCCAATTTTATCAGGGAATTTTCACAGGAAATGGTAGATAAATACATATACCAACTTTGGTTCAGATCAAATAATCCAATATAGAGTTATTGGTCGGAATCCAAAAATGTTAACGAACGGACAGACAAACGTATCGACGGACCGACGGGCGGAAGGACAGACTGATTACATAATACGACTTTTTTTCAAAAGGGCGTATAAAATGAATTGGTGTCACGAAACGTGAACTACGCTGCTATAGTCACAGATGCATTTCCATCACCAAAGAAGAAATCCCAACTTCAGTACATTATTATTATACAAGTTAACACTGAATGTATGCACTGATATCCAAATTAGTGTGAGCAAAGTTGGCGTCAGAATTTTCAATGCAGCAAACGGCCGGCTCAGTCGCTGATTGGTAGAATATATCTGGCAACAGTTATTTGACTGACATACGTGGACACAGCTACTCCTTATTCTCGAGACATACACACAACATATATTAGTTGAGATACAACAGCTCATACATTATGTTGATTTATGAACATCAATAGTTTCATTTCCCAGTTCCATAAACACTATTCACACCGGAATTTCCGCAATACAGAGCCGGTGCACCTTCGCATGGTACCGAACATCCAGATTCTGGGATTGTGCCATGCTTTCCATATGATGTGCCGCACCAGCATCCAACTCCATGCTGCATTCCCGCATATTGGAACCCTAAAATAACAGATTGGTTCAAACATCAGGGCAGTGGCGGTCTCACAACTCTGGTCAATGTTTTTTTTTTTTTTTCGAAATGATTGTCATTCGTGTCATTCGAATTTTTTTTAATTTTTATTGTTCCGCGATATGCACGCTAACCCTTTACCCAACAAAACGGCCAAAAACGCCCAAATAAATCTTCAACTATAATTTTTTCTTACATTTTTTGACAATTTTATCATTTTTAATATGTGTTAAGCCAATGCATTCTTGTATATATGCGAGGCGACCTATGGTCGACTCGCATATATAAGAGAATGCATTGGCACAGGGCCGTTCTGTTGGGTAAAGGGTTAAATGCATATATTATGGATTGTTCCGGTGCGTGGCGTTGATAAGTTAGTATTCAGGCGCTATATGCCAACTGGAGGAATCTAGAATTCTACTAACATCGCCAAAAATCATAAAAAACAAATCGACCGTACCACTCCATAGAAAACATCATCTGAACTACGCTCAATTTTAGTTTTTACTTCCCGATTCGGGACGAAACTATCGACGATAAACTAACGAAAATTATTTCACAATCGAGAGTAACTGCATTTAATTAATATATAAGAATGACGGAGAGTGTTGTCAATTTGGGTATAATATTTGTAGAAATAACTACTTTGAGCAAGATTATTATCCATTTATATTTTGTCACCCTACCTGAGTGTTTCACATTACTTTAACATCCGTTATTTCCGGTAAATCTGTTCTGTATTCACACTTGGGAATCTACTAATTATCATATCTAACTTCGCTTTTAGCTTTGCAATCGTTGCATTTGCCGTTATATCGTTAACCATTTATATACTATATGGATTTCCCCCACTCAGTTATTAAAGTATACATTGGAATGGTCTATTATTCATTTGGAGGGATGTTAAGGAGATATGAGCAGACGACAGCCAGATGAAATGATAATACAATTGCAGCAGAATTTATATTCATCGGTGGGAAATGTTTAGATAATAAGTTCAACAAATGACATATGATTGTTTGTTGAACTTATGCTCTAAACATTTCCCAAAGGGAGCTACTCGTTAATGAGTATTTAGTATGGAGAGTATAACCCTGGTTCGTTGCAAGATAAAAGTTTATTTTTCAGCTTGATTTAATGTGATGTGGAACACTCCGGTAGTGTGATAAAATATAAATGGATAATAATCTTGCTCAAAGTATTTTTTTTTTTTTAACAAAAATATCATGTCCAAATTGACAACACTCGCCGTCATTCTTATATATTAATTAAATGCAGTTACTCCCGATGGCTAAAATCATTTTCGTTAGTTTATCGCCGATAGTTTCATCCCGAATCGGGAAGTAAATATTGTTAAATCAAGATTTAACATTTCTGTACTTTCAATCTAACGAATAAAGATCGTCAATATCTTACTACACTCTTAAAATAATAGGTACTCTAGAGTACCTACGTTGGAGTACCTGCGTAGGTACCGAACTTGTCCCATGGGGAGTAACAAATTGCTGTTAATCTGGATTACCCAATTGTTGGTATTATTGAGTACCAAATAGTGTTGGTACTCTGAAGTACAAAATATCCAGGTACTCTAGAGTACCTGTCCAGGTACTCTGAAGTTCCAACTATCAAGACATGTACTCCGGAGTACCTGATTGGGTACTCTGGAGTACCTAATATTTAGGTACTATGCATATTACCTAGATATTTGGTACTCAAGAGAACCAAATATATAGGTATTATGTGGAGAACCTGCCCGGCTATCAAGCACTCGAAATTACGAAAAATGGCCGACGGCGTTTAAACATCGAATTAAGTACAAAACCCCGATCGAGGTTCTTCGAGATCATGTTATCAGTTACATGGACTCCACTAATGTACTTTGGTTAATTAAAAATAACACCATGTTGTTGGCAACATACCGTTATAGCACTCACTAATCGTCGCCACAAGAGTTTGGTGTTGAATGGGTCACCGTGAATTAGTCTCCAAAAAAAAAATGCTACGGTGTTGAGTGTTTTGCTTATCGTACACCCTCTATGTGCTGTACCGGTATATAAACAAACGCTGAGCTCAGACGAAGAGAGTTTTGTGGATAATATCGCATTCATATTCTCATTACATCGGTACTATTCTGTTATTTCATGCGAGCTTTTCAAGTACGAGTAATAGTAATTTCGACCAATCTGAATCACACGAATCAGGCCTCTCATTTTAAGACAGAAGAACAAATGAACACAGTTACCGATATCACTCAAATTTATGTAAAACTAAAACATTTTAATTGGCATACTTGTTTTGGTCTGAAATTGTCCAGGCACAGGTGTGAAATTGTCCAGCCACTTTAATGTGACATGTACGCTTCATTTCTTGATTCATTCTAGTGAGTGTACATCACACACAGTTACATGCACATGTATGACAACGATATACTCAGTAACAGTCACATATAGCTCGATTGAAACATTCAAGACAATTATATAGCAAACTCCGTAACAACATGATCCATTGGTCCATGTGAACAGCTGTTCTCTAGTTAATGGGTTTGACAAATAATTTTTATCACGACCGACTGTGGCATCACCTCGTGTTCGCGGTTAGACAACATTATTCATGAATTTTATTTAGTTTTTTAATTGATAATGCAATCGCGAATGTCGGTCAGTGAACAAATTTTTGTATAAACCCTAAACAATTTATTAATTGAAATATCGGTATTGTTTGGTGTATAGTTAACTCAGCCTTCGAAATAAACTGCGGCAAAAAGCGATGCCGTAGAAAAAGCCATAGAAGCCAATATATAATGTACGGTGAGTGGAATACTATTCGGGCCTCTTCATAGTGGCGCTTCTGGTGCGTACCGGAAGCGACAAAACATGCGACAATAGTTATCCATCAAAAGGGACATAATATCGCATGTTTTGTCTCTTTTGGCGAGCAACGTAACGTGACATTCTGATGTTAAATATTGGCGTGCAACTAATTGTCGGCCATTTTGTCGCTTTCGCGAGCGTCCGAAGTGCCATTAGGGTGAGACATAAGATTGTCATGCATTTTATTAAGCAATGCCGTATAAGAAAAATGCCAATCGCTGTGATAACACTCGACCATTGTTGAATGGCGGTACAACCGCGGTCATTAACGGGCTACAACCTTACAACCAGTCCAATGTCAATGCATACATGTGCATCACAACACTATACACCAGTAGGCCTCTCAGTTCGTCGCAGACTCCGTAGAAACATTCAAAACGATGTTCAGCAAACTCCGTAACTGGACCATGATTTTGCGACACGGTTCTCAACCTCGATGAAAACAGATGAATATGATGTGTCTCGAGTGACTGATCTGTGTCCACACGTCAGTTAGTGATCATTAATTCCGAAGAAGGGAATATCGACACACCAATTCCGACTAAACTTTCTCAGTTTCTACGTTGTTGATATTGTCCTGTACTAATCACTTGTGGTTGACATCAAAGCTTTGAGGAATAAGTCTCGTGTCATTACCAAGTCAGCAAATGTAACAGCATTGGCTTGGAATGTTGTGAACAGTGACAGTCGAATTAACAACTCGAAAATATCAACATCGACCGGTTTTAACAGCTTCTCCAGTTCACATTCAGACCCAAATAAACAGTGTTGACATTATTCCAGAATATCTACAGTACAAGAAGTAACTATTTGATCCAATTTCGCCAAATTTGGCCAAAATAAAGACTATTTATTATTTCACGGCTTAGCAACCAAATTGTGTCATTTTAGGCCACATTAAAACTTCAAAAGTGTACCTGTAAGTCGAGGACGAATTCGGCTTAAAATAAAAGATGCAAGCGGGTGTTATGTCGTATTTCTCCGTAGTTATAAGGTTTTGTAAAACGATAGAGGAGGAGAGTCGAGGCGCGGCCATGTTGTTCACTTCAATTTGATCATTTGCACCCGACACCCGATACACGTGATCGCCACATCCAATCAGCTTCGGTCATCAATTTGGTATCGAGATAATACCAAAAGCTTGGACACTCAGGTCTGTATAATACCATTGTATGACTTCAGTATCAAAAGCTTTGGAACCGAGACGCATTTTGCGGGTACTCCAAAGAACCTAAACGGATCGTTATATTTAACAGTGTATAATAAGTTTTGTATAGTTTCATGGTCATACAATAATAAATATGAATCCTTCTGTAAATTGATATTGATTTTATTTCGAATTTCCTGGTATAATTTTCGTGTATACAAAAAAATTGCGACATGTTACGCTTCGCGTCAGTTCTGAGTGTACCATTCATGCGGGGTAACTCTATCTAAAGATTATAAAAATAGTAACGAATAACTATCCTACTTGATTATCGCATTGCATAAGATACTGTCGATATAAAATCAATATTAAAATTTCTTTATTTCCTCCATTATATGAAGATTTATAAGACGTATAAGAAAAAAAAATCGAGATGTACAGAAATGTGAACCAATAGTGAGTTTGAAGAAATATAGTAACGGATGTTAATATCTACATATATATGCATACATGTGGGTGATGGTGATGATGATGGTGATGATGATGATGATGATGATGACCATCTTTAAACTGAAGTGGCCATCAGACCATCTGGTCACGTGATCGTATATTTGGTTCGAAACTTTCGATAGTTGTCTGGTAAGTCTGAGAAAACGTCAGTTGGAACATTTCGACTCGAGATGGGGCGCATGCGCAAATAACCCTCACGGAGTTTCTAATATTAGTAACAACTTACCAGCTGCGTAACAAGTATCTATGCACCATTCCGGGGTTCTCTGATGAGGTTCCGGCACGCCCACATTGTATGGTAAATCTCGATCCGTATGGAGGTCACCAAAACATCCAACGTAGTATCCACATGCACCGGCATCTGTTAACATTTAAAGCAAATATTCAGCGTGCAAATGCTATACTTTATACACTGTTTCGCAACACTACGAGTGGCGTAAATAGCTAGATGTACTTCGTTGAGTGGGGGTGCAAACAATGATAAAAATTGTTAAATAATGTAAGAAAAGTTTGAATTTGTTTTTTTTTAAATTGTTAGGCCAATGCATTCTCTTATATATACGAGGCGACCTATGGTCGACTTGCATATATAAGAGAATGCATTGGCACAGGGTCTTTAATGTTGCGCCAGCGCAGCTCCCCTCATGAAAGGGATATATAAACATACAATGTATAAACGTCGCGGCTTACACCCTATTCGTCAATCGTGGTTTCTAAAAAGCTTTGAGTGCACAAAGCCATAAGTTTATATGATGAAATTGTCACTGTCGTCTCCTTTCGTTCAGCTGGCTACCAAATTGTTTTTTTATTTTCAGTTGGGAACCCAGCTTTTATAAAGTATACATTTGGTTAACCAACTTTATTAAATCTCACACATAACGTGATTAAATTACTGATTGCCGTCAGTTGTTTATTAAATGAACTTATTAAATTGGTGAATACTTGTTTATATGATAGCGGAGAAGAATTTTAGGCATAATACATAAGTCCTACATACTGCTGTACTGTATCCTTAAAACAGAATCAAGGCCAACTTCCCATAAACTTGAATGTATAACTGTAAGAACAAAACACGATTGAATGTCCTTGAATTAGCCTTTAGACTTTATTAATCTACCCACAAAATTCCACTCATAATCATTTCGTCGCAATTAAAGTGCCGCCAATTTTGTCATTAAGCTGGATACCCAAACGTGAATTTTATAAATGCTGGGTACCTAACTGAAATTTAAAAAAGCTGGGTACCCAACTGAATGCGGGGGGGGGGGGGGGGTGACTATGATCATTTTAGCATTAGTGATTCAAACGTACATTTTGTGAAAATATACTTCTATTACTGCTACTGGAGACATGGAACGTTAGATGCACGATTAAAGGGACACATTATCTTCGCATTGGGTTAATGTGAGCACCAATTAAAGTCTGTAAACTAATCATCATCAAGAAGAGAGTAAAAAAAGTTATACTTCAGTTTTCATTGTCATTGTGTGTTCGTTTTCATTCTACGACCTTTTGTGTCTAATCACTATGCTCAATATCCTGTAATGTTCTTTGGATTAAGCGAAATAAAGCATTATCAACAATTATCCCGAAATGAGATGACGTGTTGCTTTACGTTTACTGCAAAAACCACTGACCGATAAACGACGATTAAATCATGAAAGTGAACAATTGAAAAAAGTCAATTTATAGCAAAATAGTCCCGATTAAATAAAATATTTGCCATTGTGACAAAACTGTAGCTGTTGATTTTAACTTAACAATGGAGTCAGCACGCAAACTCTCGTTCATTTAGCAATTATTAATAATGTAAATAAGAACAAAATATATCTATTTCAAACGTTCCTCTTGATAATAATTATTTTACAGAGTTTTAATATTTTTCGCGTTTACCCACTTCGAAGGCGTAAAGTCCCTTTAAGGGGGATACGCACGTTATGCATAAATCCAGCCAAAAATGGCAAGAGATATTCAACAAAGAATTTCTCTGGATCTATCTGGCGAAAAATCTTGAATTTCACAAACAATCATCTTCATTGTATATAGAATCTTAGCAATTATTAAGAGACGACAAAAACAATGGATTTTTTTATACATTTGAGAGGTTGAAATTATTATTTTCCTTTTTGTCCCGTTGGGTACCAAGAACTGCTAGAATAATTAACAATTTCACACAAGACTCCAATCACCAAATATATTATTGTCTTGGCTCCACGAGAGGAGGCTTCATTTGTATCATAATGTTGATTTAGATTTTTAATTGCATATCATATACATGTAGCATCATACCGCATATATTATAATGAAGAATAAAGCAAATATTGCAGCCCAATGAAAACTAATTTTGACATGCAGTGGGGTCCACTCAAGCAGGGAGCAATCAACTGTATTTAGGCCACAGTGTTAAGAAGTATGTTGGACAATTTAACTTGGTTATGAACACATGACCCACAACTCATCTCAGCCCAATTTTGCATTGATCAACAGGCATGACATGAAAATTCTCAAATATAGAGAATTATGTGTAGGTAGATGCCTTTCTAAATGAAAATAATCATTACATTTCACAAATCAAGAATAATTAAGTCTCCACTCATGATCTTCAGATATGATATCATGGATATATGAACTACACTTTTGAACAAAATCTATTTTACAGTTCTTGGTACCTAAAAACAGTGAAATTTTAAATATTTGTCATGCCATAAATAGATAGAACCGCATGAGTGTCTGGAATGTTGACGAAATTATCGCACGAGATTTGTTGGCGGAGCGATATCTCGAGTGCGGGACGCAGTCCCGCACGAGAGGTATCACGTTCCGCCAACAAATCGAGTGCGATAATTCGTCAAAATCCAGACACTCATGTGGTTCTATTTTTATTACATATCCCCGTATCATAGTAAGTTGACTCACAATCGTACATCTCCGGTACAGAAAATGTGAATTTAATTGAGTTTTAACTGCATTTTAGGGTTAACGCAACAATCAGACAGGGAGCCCGTCTATCCGCGAGTGACCTTGACCCATCTGCGTTTGAAATTAAATTCTGTGCCTCGACAAACATATTCTTGAAATGAAACTACTTGACTGAATCATCTCATCGATTGATCGCTTATTGTCGTGATTGAAAAAGTGAAAATAGTAACGGCGAGAACCAGTCTAACAGCACTGAATGAAATAGTTCCGTCGACAGATTGTACTAGTGCGATTCTGAGAATTATCACACGCCTGGAAACTCGTGCGATCATGCGAATTACGTTGATAGATATGTAATAAAAATAAAGTAAATGAGGTTATAATACACAATGGGTGATGGTTCTTAAATATTGTGTCACAGTAATCACTTTTACAAAATTTCTCAATGAAATTCATGACAGATTTTGAGAAAATAAAGTTTCAAATATCAGGAAATTTTGGCAAAACGTGCGTCTGACCCTTAATATTTTTAACCACCAAACACATACCAAGCTCCTCGTATGTCGTTGAATTGTGCAATACATTTCTTCCACTGAGTCTGCATTCGTGTTGTATCGGGTCATAAGAGAAGCGCTTACAATAGTCGTCACTCAAACATTCAGTGCTGCACAGCAACCTTGTTGCCATGACAACCGTGCGATCGCTGATTCCGTGACAAATGACACTGTTCTTTAACACACCATACCGTTGCTCCCTGAGTACGATACACACGCCGACGTGAATAATTATGATAACAGATACCAAAGTAGCTCTTTGAAACATTTTCGAACACTGACGTGCTGAAATAGATCTTCAAAACTACACGAGTGCTGCTTACAATAATCCCACTATTTTCCAATTCGAAACAAACAAACAGACAGACAGTGTGCGTTCAGAGAAATATTTGTCATATAGAGCGCAGGTTGTCCACTTTATATTCATCTGGAATAGCGCAGTCACCATGATAATGACCACCATAAATATGCCATGGTTGTATTAATCCCTTGTGAGTAGTTTGTACTAATCCCTTGTGAGTCGATATAGTTTTGTACTAATCCCTTGCCCTGCACTAAAAGAGCGTATATTGAGTGCGTTTCCGTGGGCTATTCCGGAATGGTTTAGAATAGTCTGTCATGCGCACTGTGGTTATAGAATAACTCGCTTGTGGATACGTATTTTAATGTATTCGGATATTCTGGAATGATCCGTTGTCTTCAGTGTCTAAAGTAAATAGACCACCAATCGGAAGCATGACTACCCTAATTGAAGCTGTAAGTTTTTTTTTTGCTGGAGGAACTGAATGACAGTACAACTGAAGATGTTATCTTTACCATTGCAAACACATGTATTAGCCATTCAAATGATCTATTTTCCGTCGTCATTGGAATACAAGAAGACGTCCACAGTAAAATATATTGTTATGCAGAGAGAACAATACCGTTTTATTAGCATTCAGATTTTCAGAGCCACTTCCGTTTAACCCTTTACCCAACAGAACGGCCCTGTGCCAATGCATTCTCTTATATATGCGAGTCGACCATAGGTCGCCTCGCATATATAAGAGAATGCATTGGCTTAACACATTACAAATTATAAAATTGTTAAAGAATGTAAGAAAAAATGGTAAAAAGTGTTAAAAAAAGATTTTTTTTAGGCCAATGCATTCTCTTATATATGCGAGGCGACCTATGGTCGACTCGCATATATAAGAGAATGCATTGGCACAGGGCATAACTGTAACTATCACAATGTGGTCAAGGAGCCGGTTCCAATTATATCCATATTTGTATGGTTCTATTGAGACAGACCGAAGATATTTTAGGCTGTTGAAGCTTTATTTGGCCAGTTTTGGCCGGTTTGTTGGGTAAAGGGTTAAAACGAGAAGCATTTGAAATACTTTTATCGGAGCTTGGGAGGAGAATCACAGCATGGGGTGAATCCTCCAGTTGAACCCGATAAGCAGTTGATGTTGGTATAGTTTGGACCCTATCAAGCCAGGAGTGCTTCAGATCGGTAACTGATAGGTTTGGACTTCACAAGGGCACGGCTCATAAAATACTGTTCAGAGTATGTGATATTGTGAATACTCACTTTTTTTTTACCAAAATATGTGAAATGGGCCGACGAAGGGAACTTAGACAAAATAGCTATTAAAGACACGGTTGGCCTTGGCGGTGGGTATCCTGTGAAAATATCTCCACCCGTCAAAAACCGCCACAAACAGAAAGAACATCAAAATGTAGATAGACTTTGTCCGTATACAAATAAGAAAAAATCGCATCAACAGTATGTTATGGTCATATGTTTGACCATTGTTATGTAAACAAAGGCATAAAAAGTAACTTTTCTGGTGTTTGTTTATATTATTATGGTAAACATAAAGAGCGTTCTTTCTTGGTGAATACCTTATATGAAACTAATAAAGAGCGTTTATGCCATTTGTGTGTGATTAGCCAGTAGAATTGTGCTGTCTTCTGTAACACACTCAGGCTCTTGCTTATGTAAAATATAGTAGGTCTTTATGATAACATGCTGTTTACGCGATGGTCATGGTATATATGAACGGAACTGTGTGCGTTTTAATGTTTTTCTGTTTACGGTGTTTGGAACAAATATGAATATTTTCGAAAATTAAGGCCGCACGTGCCTTTAAGTACGCTATGAATGTCGATATAATCGTATTTCAAAAACAGGTGCTCTGGTGCAAATTCTTCGCATTGCTAGTAAATAAGGTTTGAAATTTTTATATTTCCACCGTTGCTCGCATTCTTTTACTTCCTGCCATTTCATAGTCATTGAAGTAACTAAAAGTACACTCAGGGAATTCTTTGGTAATCACTAGCATGTAGAATTTCTGTAACTTTACAGTGTAGAAACTTATTAAGCCATGACGCCAATCTCACTCATGATTTATCTGTTTAAAGCTAACCCTTTGCATCAAATTAACTACTCCCACACGGAGGAGATTACTGGATACCCAAATCATTAATCAAATAATCTGGGGGGGGGGGTGCAGATTATTTTTCAATGACATGTAATTGTTATGACCCAGTGACCCCCTCCCCACACAACCCCTGTCACGTCCTTGCGAGAATAGGACATGTATGATTAGACAGGTAATTAAACCCACACCCGTTTGTTCAATTTGAGGAAAAACATCTATACCCAACGGTTATGGGTACACATAAACATACAAATAAAGACTTTACAAATAAAACCAAGATGGGTTAACACTACTTGTAAACTGGGTCAAACAGGTATTACTAATATTAGATAGCTGTCAACAAACGGACCATTGGATTAAACTTCATTCATGCTGCCTATGCCAAGCTTTGTTTTTGCTGGATGTCCCAGAACTGACAACATTGATATTGACACTAATTATACTATAATGACAACAGCTGTGCAGAGTATGTTGTGCTATTTACACATAGGCATGTCAAATATAAGATAGCCTTGCAGTCAATATCAGTTAATGACAGGGACCTGGCTACAGTGTGTATATTATATATATATTTATAAATCTAGAAAGAAAAAAGTTCAAATAAAAAATATTTTTCAATCAGAATATTTTTTAATTGAGCAACTAAGGATTTCAATATAATTTTTTTTAAAGCGTTATGTCCCTGGATCTGCCCATATTTGACCAAGTCACCCAATTTGAAAAAAATCTTAACCCGAGTCACCCAAGGACCCTCCATACTAAATATAAACTAAATAGGCCGGATGGTTCTTGAGAAGAAGTTGTTTGAATAATTGCTATTTTAGGGAAATAGTTATGGCCCTGACTTCGCAACTATTTGACCTGGTGACCTCATTTGAACAAATCTGAATGTGAGTCACATAGGGAACATCCACACCAAATGTGAACCAATTCGGTCTTATGGTTCCGGAGAAGAATATGTTTAAAGAATTGTTGACGGACGGACGGATGGACGACGGACGAGGAGTGATGACTCTAGCTCCACTGAAGACTTCTTCTCAGTTAAAACTATATAGACTAGATCTATAGATGAATCTTATCGTGATAAAAACTTTATTACATAAGTAAGGACTGGAACATATTCAGATATAGAAACTTAAGACAAATATTTCTATAAGCGCGATCACCGAGAAATAGACATGGCTCGTGAAAACGACATGGCTTCGTCATCATTGCTCCTGGCATGAATTCTGAGAAACGCGCCTATTGATATGAACTGGGTTTGCCATGGGAAATGTCCCTACCATGGGAAAGGTGAACATGTTTTTCTGTTTGTTTGACACAAAAATGTTTGCCGTGTTCGACGATTTGTTGCAACGATAAAATTGTAAAGTGGAACTACTACGTTTGTAAATTATGAAGAGCCTCAGTATTGTTAACAAAATGTACATGGTACACAAGTACCGTCCGTTTCGCTTTGCATGGATAATTGGCCTTCAATTTTATCAAATGTGTTTGTAGTGTTTTATATAGAGGATCTACAACGAGTCCCCAGTTTATAGCGAAATTTACAAAACGAGTCAAGTAAATTAGGTCTGGACCGAGCCTTTGGCGAGGTCCAGACCTAATTTACTGGACGAGTTTTGTAAATTCCGCTATAAACTTGGGACGAGTTGTAGATTCTATTTATTACATGATCCAAAACCTCGACAAAACATACTTAAATCAACAAATGGGACGCGAAACTAACATCAACTTCTATAAGAAATGCGATGACGTTTCACACAACTCTGCGTTGTTTGCACGCGCAAAGAAATAGTCCCATATAAATAAAGACTCTTTGGCGTATTTAATGGCTATATTTAATGACATAACATTTCAAACTCTTCATTCATTATAGTTTGTTGAAATTATATTGGAAGCCATAGTATTTTGAGACGTAGCGTACGGAATGTAAAGAAACCACAAACCGGAAGTCAAAGGTCACCTGGCACTATTTCCTGTTATTAAACGAACGTTTAATATCACAATTTATAGAATGGGTTTATTGAATGGAATAAAGGTAGGATCATGTAATAAATTCAATTCTGCGTTTGCAAGCGGACTTAATTTGAAGATTCTCCATGTTTAACCAGTTGGAGGCATCTCCATTTTCATTAGCATCCACGAATTTGTCTGTATTTACTTAATTGGAACGTGAAGTTTTACTGTTGGTCACCATTGCTTTAGTTTACAAAACACATGCTGATGACTTGTTAAATAGTTCCGGTTCTTAATTAAGTGTTCAAATCAGTCACATGATTGGAGTGAGACAACAAGTCATGCGTGGTGTGAAATAGCTATCTCACATGGTCTGACTACTATCTCCGCCTTTGACCAACCTTCATGAAATGTTTCAAACAGCAACATCACGCCTCGGCAAAACAAATCGTTAATCTCAATTTAATTATGGCATGTCGTGGATACATGCGAATGGCACAACACACAAGTAATACTACACGTATGCATTGCCTGAGTATATGCCATGTATATACGGTATAATACACACTCGCAGTATTTGTACCTTATAAAATTTAATATTTGTACAGTGCATTTACGAGAAAAGATATAAAACCTCAAACTAATTGCAACACAATGTTACTTAGCACGAACATAGGGTCATGCGAAGCTTCGATATTCTATTTGATCATAGGATTTGAATATTCGTGGCATTCTTGTGGATGAAAAAGAACATGAGGTTAACGATGCCTTGTTCTAAATTTCATTCATAGGTCTATTATATTAATGCTTGCAATTTAGCCTAACTTGCCATTTTTGTCTTGATTTATCAGTTTGTACATCCCTTCCCTGAACGTGATAGTAATCATTATAGTGTATTTCTTTCCTGAACACACAAATGTTGGTAGTCATTGGATATATTGAAAACATTTTATGAATGTCGACAATCTTGATTAAACTGAGGTGTGTTATTATCATTCTTGAAATGTACTTGTTCGTATATTTCGAAATACAAACTGTCCCAAATTGATATTATTTGAAGAATTTGCGGGATTCCATATAGAATGTTAATGACCCTTTTGCCAGTTCAAAGTAATTTTCCATTCCGGTTGGTCCGCTTTTTTCAACCTTTTGAACTAGTAGGTTGTGTTTCATAATTGTTTGTTTTCGTTCTTTATTTTTTTTCAACAGGTATTGTATATTTTGCTAAATATGCCCTGTCTGCATTGACACCACAAAATATTGACTTTCAGCATTGCAAAAATACCAATTATCATATATGATAAACAGTGTCTATGTGGTCGTTGACAAAAGAAGCTGTATATAATAAAGAGTATTCCCAATTAAGATAAATTTTACTCTTTTTCGACATAAAACTGATATAGGATTTCTGGATTTATGACATGCCTGTGCCATAAAAGTGATGGTGATGGCAAATATTGTTACTTTGTATTTTGACTAATTATGTGATTGATATTTTCTTTGACTGCATATAACGACCTGAGGGTTGTGGCCTACATTTTGGCAATATTATATACAAACTAATGATTGGCTTAACCAGGTGCACGGGTTGCTGTGATTATTCTCGACTGAAATGGCATGAAAGAGACAATAATACGCACTCGGTGTCTCGATGCTTTTAATGAATGATACGGGTGAGTGACTCCGCCCAGTTGTGACGATGGACACTAATCCATGCCCACAAGGATCACTTGGTCGAAGACTGAATCATGTCTGAAGGGTGCTTCCGTCCTATTTATTATTGGTTCGAGCTTAACAAACAGTATTTCAAACGTGTCTATGTTCTTTGAAATTATATATATATATGGTGTTGTGTAGTCAACAAGACAAATATACAAACAAAGATACCTTAATTATAGTTATAACGAATGGGGGGACAAACACTCAACTGCATATAAACAATCCACCACATGTACTCAGTCCACACATTAGTGCATACTCCTATTAGTTGCAGACCGCGAAGGGAATGATCCACTCACCACTTATTGATTGTTTCTATTAACCCTTTACCCAACAGAACGGCCCTGTGCTAATGCATTCTCTTATATATGCGAGTCGACCATAGGTCGCCTCGCATATATAAGAGAATGCATTGGCTTAACACATTAAAAATTATAAAATTGTTAAAGAATGTAAGAAAAAATGGTAAAAAGTGTTAAAAAAAGATTTTTTTTAGGCCAATGCATTCTCTTATATATGCGAGGCGACCTATGGTCGACTCGCATATATAAGAGAATGCATTGGCACAGGGCATAACTGTAACCATCACAATGTGGTCAATGAGCCGGTTCCAATGATATCCATATTTGTATGGTTTTATTGAGACAGACCCAAGATAATTTAGGCTGTTGCAGCTTTATTTGGCCGGTTTTGGCCGGTTTGTTGGGTAAAGGGTTAATGAACGAATATCTTTAAAATGGACAAAAACACCCCAAAATGTCTTCTTTTTTTTTTTGGAAAAGAGACAAGACCAAGGATTCACAGGGCCCTTTTTTTTTAGTGTTTAACCTGGTATATTTATGAGAAATACAGGGCATATTGTTATCAATCTATTGAGTTAAATTACCTCAATTATTTCATTTCATAACACCAGCTCTGTATTGCAGACATATTTCATGCAATGAAACACACATAGATGAATAAAAATGATTGCTTTTCTAAAACATCAAAGACGAACTTCATTTCTCTCTAATGTTAAAGCACTTGACAATAAAATATGGATTTTTAGCTGATTCTGAAAAATTGAGGCTCCGAAAATAGATAAACTCCCAACTTCGTAGGTACATAACTTAAAATGTTTTTTTGTTGTTATGTAATCACCATTGTAAAATCTACAAAATAGGTAAATAAACAAGAACTATGCACATCATTGACAAACCATAAATTTAGTATATATGGAACATTTTACCAAATTTTCACAAAATTCACATTTTTTTTAATTTTTAGTATGTTGTTTATAGTAGGCTAATGTACTTATTCCTGGTAATAAACATTGTGTTGCAATAAGTTTAAGCTAAAACCATAAATGTTCTGGACTATGTATATATTTTTATGGATTTTTTAATAAATTTTCAAATTGTTTTCTCTATTGTCACGTTTTATTTGGTCCACAGGTCATTAATATCTGCAGATGCAAGATTATCGACTAAAAGTTGATAACATGGCTACTTTAAGTGGTTAGGTCAGACACCTTTGGATACCAATTAAAATAGCTAGAATAACCACCCGAGGTAGAATGCTTTCCCCCAATATTAGTTGTCACATTTGCACCAGTAGGTAGCTAAAATTCCAACCACCCGCAGGTATTAAAATTAACTTCTGGGTAGTTCGTATTCATCTTTCTACCCAAAGTAGTTAAATATTAGCCACCTGTTGGGTAGTTAAAATAGCCCCCAAATGTAGTTAATTTAACTACCCAAGGTAGATAATTTAGCTACCCAAGTTATTTGAATTTTTAACTACCCACCAGGTATTAAAAATAACCTCCCAAGGTAGGGGATGAATACGAACTACCCAAAGTAGTAAAAGTTTACTACTTTTCGGGTTAATTTAGCAACTTTGGATTTAGTGTGAATTATAAACATATTTATTTACCAAAAGAGTATGGCGATAGGAGTCGAGGACATGTGTTAGCCACGTGCCCTACAATCCTGTCACCATATTCTTTTGGTAAATAAATATAGATTTGCACCATATAATTATACATGTATAGGTATTGCTGATAATACGAAATGAATGTATATGTACTAAGTATACGCCGGATAATATATTGTCACTGCCATGTCCCATAAACACTGTTTACACTTGAAGTACCGCACGTCAAAGATTGGTCGCCCTCACATAACTTGGAACAAGCTCTAAATGGTGGCCATGTCTCCCATACGTGTCACCACACGAGCAACCGTGTCCGTTCTGCATTCCCGCAAACTGGTATCCTGAAAAGGATGCAGACATGAACATCCCAGTTAGAACAAACTGGCAAGTTTAAAACGTCTGGAGGGGGGGGGGGGGCTATCTTTAACCCGGATTCCGGATTCGGATCCGGATTTGTCTGAAAATGTTCTTTTTTCCATATCTGGATCCGGGATCGACCTTCTTTTAAAAATGACTTTTCATGAAATTTGATAGTTCCTGTTTATAGAGGCCACCTCCTCGAATATCTCTATATGAAGCTTGGTGACGATCGGGTGAGAAATGTGACCTGTGATGCATAGAGTAACATCCAAGATGTCGATGGGGACCAGTTTTTTTAACAACGAAAATCTGAACAATCTGATAGTTCCCATCTAGTGGTTACCCCAAATATCCATATGAATGTTGGTGTCGGTAAAGGATGTGGCCTGTATAGTGAGCCGAAGGTTTGTCAAGCATAGAGTAAAATCAAAGATGGGAGCGATGGCCATGTTTTTAATTGATGACCATTCAAATTCAATAGCTCCCATATATGGAGGTGATCCCAATTTTTTTCAAAACATTCCCCTAACAGATGTGGGCTGCAGGATGTGCCGATGGATTTAAATGTAAAATTCAAGATAGCTGCTGGCGGCCATGTTTTTCACAAATTTTGATGGGTGACGGCTCCCATCTAGAGGCCACCCGGAGATCCGTATGAAGTTTATTGGCGTTCGGATGAGGGATTTGCCCGTAGGGAATGCCGAAGTATTTAGTCAAGCAAAGAGCAAAACCAACTAGACCAATTACTCAATAAGGGCAGTATCTCTGGAAAAAATTAATGGACGAAACCGCTATTTGTAAATATTCTTCCCCCATAT
This sequence comes from Siphonodentalium dalli, assembly GCA_032622095.1. NCBI lineage: Eukaryota > Metazoa > Mollusca > Scaphopoda > Gadilida > Siphonodentaliidae > Siphonodentalium > Siphonodentalium dalli. The sequence continues at coordinate 174,784,109 of CP136066.1, forward strand.
TGCTCATTGCAGATCATTACAATCCGACTGATGATGACATAAATATAGAGCTTCAAATGTGTTACGGACGGACGGAGCCCATTTATATATATATATATATATCCCCGCCAAACTTTCTTTGCATGTGATTATAGCTATCCAATCAAAATATTTCGCTTATCTAAACCATTACTGATTCCATGATATTGCCAATTTACCCTTTCATCATAAGATTCACGATGGGAGCAGCGCTGGTGCAGCATTGAATATCATGTGCTAATGCATTCAGACTATAATATTTGAACTTACTACACAATTAGCAAAGTTTGTTGTGAAATCACTGTAACTGTTGTGTTCACATAACAATGGTTTCAAGACGCAAACTTTGTTGTTGGAGAACTATGAAGAATGAATAAGAACACAGTTTATCTATTTCTCTATGGTCTTCTTAGTGCTGAAGTTTTACAGACTTTTACATCTTTTGAACATTTACCCACTGCACGTGTGAGTGACGTGAGTCCCTTTCAAAATTCTTGGTCCAAATAAACCGCCATATACATACCAAGTCGGTAGCAATAACCAATGCACCATGCCGGTGTTCTCTGGTGGACCTCCGGTACGATTGGGTCGTATCCCAAATCTCGATCTCCAGGAACGTCGGCGAAACAACCAACGTAGTATCCACATGCGCCGGCATCTGAGAAAGAAGTTATCATCATAAACGCAGCTGGTACGTGTCTTAATCCGTTCTATTCTGAATGGATTCTCCCATTCAGTTATAAAAGTCTACATTGGAATGGTCTATTATTCATTTGGAGGGATGTTCAGGATAAATATCACACATCATGCACGCAGACGAACAGATAACAAACGTGCCGAAGTCTTCATATTCATTGATGCCCGCCACAATATCGGTCAGACATTTAAGACTAATATAAGTGTTCAAATTTTTATGATAGTCTGATTTTCCATATTTTGTGAATTTTTGTTATGGAAAGAGGGATAACAGATAACAGATAACAGATATGTCAATAAATACACGAAATACGAATCTGCGTGCTGGCTTTATATAACCCGAAAGCACCTGTCAAAGTCATAGACATTTTCCAGCTGTATTATAGTTTTCGCATATAAGTGAGACAACGGCTATTTTATATTATCAAGTGACGCTCTTTATTGTTCAATGTTAAAGGAAAATTTGGTATTTTCTTAATTCCATGGCGTTAATAAGCCTTTCTGTTGTAAAATCCGCATAAGACCTATTTTGATTCACAGAAGCGGATTGGATGTTAAAAGGACGAGCGTAAATTTAAGTTCGAACAATCGTAATGGGGGATATTCGTATCCACGCCGACAATTTGTTCTATCGGCAATATAGTTTTTTTCATAGGCCTACAAGTCTAGACGAAGTTCGCTGCACGAGTTTCGCACTGCAGTGTAGAATATAAATTTTCCCGGTTCCTGATTGAAATTATTATGGTTGTCCTTGCAATATTGTCCTTTGGTAACTTTATTGTTCCACGAGATAACAACCGAAGGAAGAATGATTTTTATAATGGTCTGTAAAACAATTATACAAGTATAACCTGTCGGGGCATCGCATGGTATATTTAGATACGTGGTATGAACGTGCTGCTAGTAAAGAAGTAAGGTAATACGGTGTACCATTGTAACGTGATGACGTAGTTCCCTAACTGTAACTGCGAGTTTCCGAAACATCTCTAACGTCTGAAAACACATACCATGCTCCTCATATGTCCTTGAATTGTGCAATATATTTCTTCCACTGAGTCGGCATTCGTGTTGTGTCCGATCAAAAGAGAAGCGCTTACAATGTTCGTCACGCATACATTCAGTGCTGCACTGCAACTGTGTTGCCACGACAACCATGCGATCAAGAGTTCAGGGACAGATGGCGCTGTTCGTTTGTAATCGGTATTGTTTCTCCCTTAATTCACTGCACGCGCCCATGGCATAAAGTCCAATCAAGATCAAAAGAGCTGTTCTAGGAAACATTGTCAACGGCAGCCAGTTTACGTTTACATAATTGTTAAAACACCACAGTACACATTATAAGCGCAGCTTCTTGTAGAATGTGACATACATGTATTACAATAATCCTAATATATTCCACGCATAGCCATCAGTGATCAGTTCGCAGATGATAATTCGCATGCAGAACACAGCATATCCAGTCGAAGTCGGAACAATTGGATCACGAGACATAGTGGCACGTGATCAGTCACTTGTTGAACCACATTAAGAAATTTCATGAAACTAGGAGCGCTATACATCTAAGTATAAGAATACAAAGCACACCAACTGCATAATACCACACTGTTGTTAAGGCGATGTGATATGTAAACAGGTACCCTGGCTTTATATAAGCCACGGTCGGGCCATGTATTGCTACATATATAAAATTGATGAACTATATGAACTGTATACAGTTTATATATGGTAGTCGAGAAATGGACAGTTATCGTCACCACGAAAATGACTACCATAAATGCGTGCTGGGATGCATTAACATTCCATGGCTACTATTGATAGAACAATGTTTATGGTTATATAGCAACAACATTAATGGTCCCGGTCGTTACATTGCTCAACTGAATTGGTCGTACTAATAATATCACACCTGGGACTTAGCTATTGGAACCGGGACACAAGTCAATGCTGTATCGATGGGTTTGCTGAAAACTGTATTAATTAGAATAAATGTATTCTATGTTTTTAGTTATTTCCCCGTAAAAGCCGGTTCTACTAAAAGCCGACCGCACCGACCGCACCCGACCGCACCCGGCCGCAACCGATCGCACCTCCACAAGTGGTCCGACCGTGATGGGGTTTGCACTAACGTGCAGAATAGATCTTTATATACCAAAGTTCCAAATCCCAAGTCGATATCTCGAGCGGACACGGCAATGTTAACACCTAACTTGCGGCCGGTTCCGTCAGGTACGCAAAATCCAAAAAAGGCACCGACCGCACCTACCCTGGATGCCTGGCAATGGAAATGGACACTATATCATGCAACGAATACCCCGTTGCATCCATGGGCGATCGGACAAGTCGCTAGCTGCAGCGGAAGTGAATAAATTAACCCATACGCTGCTGCCGAATTTGCTATGAATGTACTCAAAAACGCCGAAAATAACAACCGCACCGCCCCCAAGGGACCGAGCGAAATGGGGCATACGCCATCGTGCAGAATAGATATGAATGTTCCAAAGTTTCAACCCCAAAGTAGAATAGCTCGAGCGGACATGCCACTGTTAACCCGTAACTGGCGACCGGTTCCGTCAGTTATGCAAAATCCAAAAAGGCACCGACCACTCCTCCCCTGGCTGCCTGACCACGGAAATGGACAATATATCAAGCAGCGAATACCCCTATGCATTCATGGGCGATCGGACAGGTCAATAGCTGCAGCGGAAGTGAATAAATTTGACAAACGCTCATGACGAATTCGCTATGAATGTAAAAAACGCCGAAAATAACACCCGCAGACCGCACCGCCCCCATAGGACCGAGCGAAATGGGGCATGCCATATCGTGAGAATAGACCTGAATGTACCAAAGTTTCAACCCCCTAGTCGATCGCTCTAGCGGACACGGCACTGTTAACCCCTAACTTGCGGCCCGTTCCGTCAGTTACGCAAAATCCAAAAAGGCACCGACCGCACCTCCCCTGGCTGCCTGACCACGGAAATGGACATCATATCATGCGGCGAAAACCCCCTATGCATCCATGGGCGATTGGACAGGTCAATAGCTGCAGCAGAAGTGAATAAATTAAACCATACGCTGCTGCCGAATTCGCTTTGAATGTACGCAGAAACGCCGAAAATTACACCCGCTGACCGCACCGCCCCACGGGACCGAGGGAAACGGGGCACACACTGTCGTGCAGAAGAGACCTGTATGTACCAAAGTTCCAATCCCCAAGTCGATAGCTCGAGCGGAATCACTATAACCATTATCAGTACTTGTATGGCATTGGTTATGATAATATATATATAGCATTACCACTGTTATCACCGTATGATATATTCATCAAAATCGTCGTTAATTTATATTTCTTTATGCAATATGACACTTTTCAACAATCTATTTAAGTGAGAATTCTATATTGGGAACGTTTTCGTGTAAATTGTGCCAGGGTGGTGTGTCCATATGTGAGGAGGGGGGGGGGCAAGTGTCCGGAGGAAATTTGTCGCACAGACAACCGGTATCTATAATGTAAGTACATGAACGGAAAAGCGAGCAAGGTGTTTCCTGTTCATCCAAGATTGACGTTGAAAATTGTCACCATTCAGACCATTAACCCGCATTTCGTTTTCATTGTTTAACTGAAATTACTGTTGGAGCTATATTAATTCACCCAATCTCAGAAATAGAAAAATAATGATAATGCGCGATAAGCAGGTGTACGAGATCACCGATCTCAACATAAGTGTGTTGTGTGTTTCTGTGTTTGTGATCTCGACACCTGCTTCTCGTGAATTATAATTTGTCGAGTTTGTCATTATACATTTGCCTCTTTTTGCGTATGAAAATAATGAGCAGGTCACCAAATCTCCTTGGAAAGCTGACTGGCTACGATCGGAAGCTGTTTACGCGGATTGACCGTGATTGGCACATACATTATTTCGTTGTAAATCACCCAAATGCACGCATCTTCTTGGCGACTGACGCACAAGCTATTGTCCTTGGATATGCGTTCGTACAATTGCCAGACGAACAATACTTTCCCATCTTCTGGCCTGCTGTGTATGCCGATGATGACACTATTGCTTTGAACATTTTCTCAGAGTTGATGCGTACCATACCGATTGGGGCTGACGTCATTCTGAATGGTTTAAAAGGGAATACGCTCGCCGGGAATTTGGCATCGAAAGTGTTGAAAATAGAAACAAGGATTGATCTGGTTCAGGTTGTCAGGGGACAAACACTCGGGATAAATTACAGCCGTGTCCTTTTTAGGAGTAACGTGGAATGTGCAATTGTGTGATTTTGCCACGAAACTACGCGAACACGGTTACAAAATGACTATTCTCTAATTTGAAGGTGAAAGGATTGTGGAAATAAGATTATGGTACTCTCGCGATAAATCTAATATGATAATATGCAAGGCATATATAGAACGACCCCAGCATAATAGTAAGAAGACGGACAATGAGAAGGATTGTGCAAAGAGTCGTGGAACTATATGCATATATAGGGCTATTTGGCCTATAACATGTCAGCGACGCGAATGATTGATTAATAGTGTAGATCTTTTCGGATGCCAGTGGACTTCGATAATTATATATGTCTTAATATAGCCTATCGGCCTTTGATAATAAAAGCCCCTATAATGTAATGTATATAGTGAATGCTATAGACTACAATGTAGGTCGCTGCGATTAAGCGAAGACGACATGACACGTTCAGTCATGTCTGGATTCTGTCCCACAGAGACAAATGACGTTTTGACGTCATGAAGCCGTAACTGCCTTCATTTAGCTAACAAATGAAACTGATCTAATATGAACCTTTGCAGGACATATTCATAAAAATAAAATAAACAATAAATATATATATACTTCAGTTGTCCATTGCCACATATCGGGAGTATTGTGAAGTAGTAAATTCGTTTCATTGCTGATTCCGCGATTTTGTGAAACCACTGCCGGAAGTCACGTGATTTTTCCCCGAAAAAGTTGTGTCGGTAAAAATTTCGCCAACACTGTATACTGTAAATTATGTGTGTCACAAGTACGTACGCCCGCCTGTTATCTATACACGACCCGAGCTCGGCGCTAGCTCGCCGAGCGGGGTCGTTATAAGGTTACATTGCCGTCAATAATTCCAAAGTGCGAACAGCTGAACATGCCAATATTATATATATTTGTGGAATTGTTTAGTAAATGCACGGCTTTTCTGCGACTATTCATCACGTCATTGAGGCGGCTAGAGGGTGTCCAAATTGCAATTTCCAATTGTCATGCACTCCTTTGAATCAGACCGAAATTTCCAATGCAGGGGAATTTCATTTGCAACTGCTCTAACTGGTATCTCAAGCTTTCCAACATACCCCCTGGTCGATGGTCTGAAACTTTCCAACTAGTGGTTATTTCATTCCAAAAAGAATACCAGAGGCAGGAAGTATTATACTTTTGCACTGAATAATTGTTGGAAAACATGACCAGTGAAGTAGGACTCCCAAACCCGTTGTCACAACGGCCTTGCATATGTCACACACTGGTATTTTCCTTCATTTGTGATGATTGCTGCATTTTAGGACAGTTGGGTGAATTGTTTCCTTCAAATGTCAGATATGTAAGGTCTGTCACCTTCATGAATTTGTTTATATGACAACTGAACAACTGCTGAAACTGATTTAGAAGATATTATTGAGAGAGAAAAAAAACGTCAGGTTTCCACTTCCGGCTGCTACTTTGGCGACCATGGAGTTCCAATTTTTCCCTAAACTGTGGTATTATATCATAGCTTCACAAAACTATATACAGTTGTATAGATATGGAAAGATTTTCTCACTATAATTTGCATAATACTGACTTAGTGATCGTCATGTTGGACGCCATCTTATCTGGTGACTACACGGCCACTTTTTTCGTATTAACATTGCTTAGCAATTGAGGAACATAATATGGAAGAAAATTAGTCGAGTGAATGTAAATTCTGGGGGTGCATGGGTACACTATCAACCTCTGGACTATACGTCATTCTAAACATAAGTTGAAAATCGTGTTTCGATGACGTTAATTCCCTTCTTGTCTCTAAATTCCAAGAAATATCGTTTCTTAAATAATGTGTTTATGATCAGTGAACATTAGTTTAAAAATACCCTAAAATTACGAATGTACGCGAAAGTGTAATTAAAAATGATGGGGGGGGGGGGGGGGGGGGGGGGTAGAGCGCCACTAGCCCATAAACGCCAGGATTGCGAAACTTAAGAAATGGGTTTTCTGCAATGATTCAATGATGCCAACTTCAGAGAATCAAACCTTTCGTACGCGATATTGCAATTGAAACCCCCTGGGGTCCCGATCTACACTCCACTGTGTACGCCTGCCTCTCACAATACTCTGAAGAGCCTTTTTGAAAATATTTACATCTTGGTGTTCACTGGAATAGTTTGTCTAAATGTACTTTGTGTTATTGTTGTGTAGTCTAATCGACCTAACTTTTAGGAGCTTGTTCGAGTAACAAATATATGTTAATTTATACAACATGAACGTTAGATTTTCGAGATAAAAGTGAAACCACTTTATACGTGATCGCTCAATGCGGGCCCTCTGGCATCGAATAAAAAATGTATGTCATTATGAACCGCATATTAATAAGCATTACAACTTGAATGCACAATCATTTTGAATTAAGTGCAGTGTGTTTTGCTTCTAAACATGCTTGGTTCATCGATGTGGTTGGTTCAATCACTTGCGAAATTGCGAAGATATGCATTTGTGAGGTTATCGAAGTTCCGTCGGTTTCAAAATACAGGGTTTCGGTCAGGTTAGTTGTTGTTTGTTATCATTTAACTTTAGAATTTAAATGTGGTTACACATCACTGTTGGTTATACTGCTTTGTCATCTCGTTCGCGCAATGTTTGGTTATACTGTATGGTCATCTCGTTCGCACCATTTTGGTTATACTTCATGGTCATCCCGTTCGCACAATTTTCGGTCATACAGTTTTGGTCATTGATATTATTTTTGGTTATACTGCATGTTCATGTTGTTCGCAGCACTTTATGGTTATACTGCATGGTCATATTATATGCACCATATTCGGTTATACTGGATGGTTATCTCATTCGCACCATTTTGGTTATATTGCATGGTCAAGTCATTTGCATCATTTTTGGTTATACTGCATGGTTCGCACCATTCTTTGGTTATACTTGCATGAATACCAAAAACTATCAGATAAAAATCGTGAAAAATTTACAAAGTAAGCCGAGGTCGGTAACTCAGAAAAAGTGAAAATACAACGAGCGTCATTGGGCACTCATTTGAAAGCATTTGTGATGGTGAACCTCCATAACAATTTAATTTAGATCATACAACAATCGGTGAGATATGTGCACGTAAGGAAAACAAATCCCACATTTCCAGATAAACAAGATCACTACCGGCGCCATGGTTTAAAATGTTTTTTATTTTTTAGAAAAGATATCGACAATTCCACCTAGAGGCCACCCCAAAGATCGATGGGAAGTTTAGTGATGATCGGTTGTGGGGTGTGGCATGTAGGGTGTGCCGAAGAATATAGTCATGCAAAGAGTGAAATCAATTTTCACACTAAGTCCCATTAAGCCCCGGTTCCATATTCCCGATTTTCTGTCCGAATTGCTCCCGAATTGCTCCCGATGATTGACAAATCGGGAGCGATTCGGCTTGGTTCCCCATATATAGTTTTTAACATTTCAAAACTGTCGGGAGCGAGTCCAGAATCGTCCCGAATCGACCCCGATAGCACCGATATCCCCTATCATGTTCGGGGGTAAAAATTCACTGTCCCGACTCGTTCAGAACTTACTCCACGAATTTTGCAAAATTATGATTCGTGAAACATTCGGGAACATTCGGGAACATTCGGGGTGGAAAATCGGAAATATGGAACCGGGGCTTACTCAGCAAGCGCTGTAACTCTGGAAAACAATAATGGACGAAACCAACTGTTTTGTAAAATATCATCACCATTGAAGTACAGCTATTCAGTACAAGTCATCTGACAACTCTATTTTGTTTTTATCTCGGACGTGGGATCTATAGGGTGAGATAGAACTAAAATTAATATTTACAATTGTGCTTAATACAGACTTTTCTGTTTTCGAAAATGGTATATTACAAGATCGGTGTTTTTTATGAAGTTTCGGTCATATTTAGTTGAATGCTAAATTCTTTCAATGATGGAAGCGGCGCAGATATAGGTACATGTACTCATTTATCAATTTGATTCACTGAAGTGTGAGCAAAAGATTTCCTTTATAGATTATTGTGAGCATGTATCTAAATTTATTGACATGTTCTTGAACATTCAGACCGAGGGATCGTAACTTCAGGGACTTCAGCTGAACGTGATATCGTGGTGCGACCAGCGACAACCGATGACGTCATTGGGATATGTAAGCTGTATGACCATTGGCCAATCCATCCGACGGATTCCTGGCAAATCAGACGCATTCTGCAAATGTTTCCAGGCTTTACATTCATCGGGATAAATGAAGAGAACGATATCGTTGGTAGGTAAATATAAGTAAACCATGCACTTAATTGGAACACGACGAAAACTAATGTTTCATTAATCCTTTACCCAACAAAACGTCCAGAAAAATAGCCCAAATGAAGCTGCAACAGCCTAAATTATCTTGGGTCTGTCTCAATAGAACCATACAAATGTGGATATCATTGGAACCGGCTCATTGACCACATTGTGATAGTTACAGTTATGCCCTGTGCCAATGCATTCTCTTATATATGCGAGTCGACCATAGGTCGCCTCGCATATATAAGAGAATTCATTGGCCTAAAAAAAATTAATTTTTTAACACTTTTTACCATTTTTTCTTACATTCTTTAACAATTTAAAAACAAAATCTTACATTTTTTAACAATTTTTATAATATTTTTCTACATTCTTTAACAATTTTATCATTTTAATTTGTGTTAAGCCAATCTATTCTCTTATATATGCGAGGCGACCTATGGTCGACTCGCATATATAGGAGAATGCATTGGCACAGGACCGTTTTGTTGGGTAAAGGGTTAATCCTTTGTATATTAAATATTCATTGACTGGCTGTTATCCCTTAGGAAATGTTCAGATTATAAGTTCAACAAACGACCTTCAACAAACAATTCCAACCAACGAATAAGATTCCTTTAGTATCCCCCTAAATCTATAGAGAAAGCTCAAGGAAGATATCAATCATATGTAAGTGAACTCTGGGAGGTGTAAATGTATGCTGGGTGGAGTTTTTCAGTTCATATTCACTGTACCGTAATATAAATGTACACTTGAGCCCTACATATAGTATAACAGTGAATCATGAATCCTTTTCAAGCATTTTTAATATGGGTTTTTACACTCCGGTGTAAATAAGTATGCGAAAGTGAAAATCATTTCCGCAGCTCTGAAAAAAATCCTTATCTCCAGCATCCATGCAGACAATGAAGTCATACAATGAAAACATCAGGGACGTTGCCAAGACATAAAAAGTATCCACCCATAATATATAAGACCAATGTACTCATTTAGTATCTTATAAGGAACTAAGGGAGAAATGTGGTCTTAGGCATTTTCGCTTTTTTAAGTGCACGATTGTGATTCAATGTAATTTAGTTGAAATTAGCAGAGTAACCCGGCGTTCCCCGTGTTAAACTGACGTGGAAACCTATGTTGTGGACATTTCGTGGCAATAAAGAATACACTTGATTTACTTTAAACATGTTTTATTCGTATATAAATATACAAAAGGGATCGGGGCACAATTTATTTCAACTTAGGCAGCCCCTCTCCCCTACAAAATTGACAATACATTGTTATAAAAGGCGATAACAGAAACGTTTGTACATGGTGAGAAAACAATGTGAGTTTGATTTATGTCGAATAACATCTTTCAGCGTATGTGTCTATAGATTACCAATTAGGACGGGCATAACACTATGCATATCTATATCTATTGGGATATTTAAGGAATTTAAGATGTGAAATATATATTTCAAGGCTATGTATGTATAAAACATTTGACTGTAAGGTTAATCTGAATTGGTACAGTAGAGAATTTGGCGATTGGCCCGATGACGCCCGTGACAGTCACGCTGGAATAAATTATCGATGTATATGCAAATGGTGGGTGTGGCGATCCGAATGGGGGAGGGGTGTCTAGCAATGTTTGTGTTTGGTGTATGTTGAGCGATTTATGGTTGACATTGCATTGTGGCTATTTAATGTCAGCGCAGCCAGACAGTCACGAATCGAAGCGTTTGTCGCAGCAATATACTGTTGCACTATTTGGAAAAACCTTATACATGTATTCTCCGGAATTGAGATGTACCATATCCTGAACAAAAACTGATCAATGTCGATTATAATGAAGCGTTCGCGGTTTAATTTATCGTCAAGTCCCCACCGTTCATTTTGATATAAAGGGCACATAACATGAAACGGTATGCATCTTCCAAAGGGTTCTCACAACTGCAGCAGGACTTTAGGCCATGTAGTTTTGATACATATCAGTGCGAAGTTCACTGCATCCGTTTCGAATGGGGAATGTATCATATTTTATAATCTGAGACCTGAATAGAAGTGGGGACTCACGGGGTTTGGGGGTTGGTATTTGAGTCGTAAATTGAATTTGAAGTCAGACAAAGGGACAACGTCGGTCATCTCAGTTGGGATTTTGTTCCAATCAGCTATCGCCGAGGACAGAAAAGTCTTTTTGTAGTGCTCAGTGTGGCATCGGTAAGAATAGAATTTCCCCGGGCGTCTGGAATTATAACTTGAGACCTGGGGCCTATACTATAGAATTACAATTGCCGTGTTTCTCCACGTGGACAGCGTTAGTCGGTAATTTCCAGTTATATAATGTTCTGGGAGAGCCATTCTGTAACTGGGATTCATTTCAGCAGCAAGCTGCTCGGTTTTTGTGGTGTTTGGAGTGACCCAACGCTGCATCTTTTTGTTATTCTATAGTACTCGAATTGTCTTACTTGGGGGGGGGGGGGGGGGGGGAAACAAGAACTTGCTTGACGGGTTGATAAATTACCAACTTAGGGAGTTCCATAGTACAGACATAACACAAATCGGGTAGAACACGGTGTTAACATTACAAGTATACGAGGCTGAATTAGTGGTTGTCACCGCAATGAAACGCGTGCGAATGTCGATATGTCGGATTATCGCTTTGTGTATTGCGCACTCATGCATTAACCCTTTCTCGACGTGCGAAGTTTCACCGGGTCAATAAAATCGTAATCATATTGGGATGATGGGTTCAAATTACACATGGGCGTAGATAGATATATTTTGAGATGGGGTTCATAAATATAGACAAATTGGCTTTGATAAATAAGGGTTTGCACATAAATTATGTTGTGACGGGGGGGGGGATTCTCATCAAAATACTCAACAATTGGGAATGTCACGCAGGGACGTTCAATGGGTGTTGGCGCATCACAATAATCTTCGTCCCAAAGTTAGTGATGATTGATTTATGGGGTAAATGGCAATTAGTTCAGAAGTTTCGATCGGTTGGAATTGTTGGTTTGGGGATTTCTAACAGTTGGAAATCTCTAGTAACCATTGCAGAATTTCAACCGAATGGGGTGCAAATATAGTTTTCTGGTTCAGGGAGGTGGTGTACTCGGGCAGCGGAGACCTTATACGTGAATGTTACCGCGATTCCATGGTAGAAAATGGCACTGAATTTTAAAATTAAGACTGGAGAATAGGTTATAATCATTACAATGACTAAATTTTCCAGCTAATGTAACTGCAAATTATAATTTATACCACTAGTATGATGTTTTCCTACATTCAGTGTAATTTTGGTTGTTAAATCTAAGTTTCTACTTAAACAAAAAGTTACACCGACCCTTTGGAAAATATACTTGAAATATATATTTTCACCCTTTTAACTTGGAAATATTTTTTATCAGTCTATTATCTCCGGCAATTCAGTTTGTTTTCAATTACATTGTACATGTATCGAAATCGTACGTATACGACAACCAGTTAAAATTTCCTTGCTCAATCTGACACTATAATCACCATGTGTAGGTTTTTCTGTCGATGGGGTTTATTTGTGATCACTCTATCCGTCTCTATCCCTTTGTGTTCGTACATACATCGTTAAATATATTTGACCATGAACCATGTAAATACAAGGAAAGTCATGAAAAGCTATATATTGTCTTCTATGATGTTGGTCTAAAACATCTATCTCTTATAAAGAGCGTTTTCGCTTACGATATTTTGTGTTCAGCGTAAAATGTTGTGATCGTTTGTGTATTTTCGCGATGCTTGTGCCATTGGGATTATGGTGCACGCAAGTAGTTTTCGTGTTCCCCATTGCCTATCATAACATTGACTTCATACATCCACTAAACCACTCGCCAAATGACTCAAATATATATAGGCATTACTATATCCATTTATGTATAATATTAGAATAAGTTCCCTTTACCCATTAACAAGCGTTCGCCTCCACGCGTAGAAAACGAAGATCCATAGTACTGGATTTTGTCTGTTCTTGTAAATGACGGGGAGTCGCACACACTTGTAAATTATTGTATCCATAGTATTCGACAGTTTGTCCACGTGGAGAAACACGGCAATTGTAATTCTATAGTATAGGCCCCTGGCTAGCTCTGGGTGGGAGGATGTTAGATAAGTAATTGGGCGATCCATTGTTTACTATTATGTAAATTACTTCAAGCTTGTGGAATTGGCGCCGCGTTTCTAAAGAAAGCCAAACCTACCTCCTGCAGGACAAAAAAAAATTAGAAACCGAGCCTGTCAGTCCAGAGACTATAAGGCCAGCATCTGCATGGAGGCGGTTGAGCTTGTCTAATAGGTAACGCGGTGCGCAGTCCAATACAACATCAGAATAATCTAATAGTGGTAATATAAACGTTTTGTATATCTTTTCGAGCGTTTTTCTATCCAGTTAATATTTAAATTGCCTCCACTGGGCCAGACGAGAGGCGATTCTCTTCACTGTATATTTTGTTGTAGTTCAAGACCAAGGTGTTTATGATTCCACAAAGCCGATAGGTTTTGGTATTGATACACTTGATCAAAGTGTTATTATCATAAATTGTATACCCGAACGAGCATCCCAAAACGTCATTCCGATCCATGGATATAAGCAGTGACTCACATTGTCGGAATGATTGCCATTTGTTTATCGCGATTAAGGACTATAGATATTCAAATTATAGAACAGGAAATATTAGCACGCTTTGGAAACTGGCAACACAATGTTATTTACTGCATAAAGTAACTTCTCAAAGAATTGAACAGTAAAATGTATTGTTATCCTTCATCCTCTTCTGATTGGCTGAGGGTGTGTCACATGGCGGGCCGTAAATCACCTTGTTATCCTTCAACCCATTTTCCTCTCTTCTGATTGGCTGAGAGTGCGTCACATGGCGGGCGATAAATCACCATATTACCCTCGAGGGTAACATTGTCTCAGTTATTGACCGGTCAGCTGTTACCAGTAAACATAGAACTACGAAGAACTCACCGCGCAGAGATTCTCTGAAAGCTCTCTGATAATTTTGAAAAACACTGTTTTTATAAACCCCACTGTTTCATAACAACCGCGAAATGTGGTGTTTGCTAATTTGCATAATTGTGTGTTTTTTTATTTGCAATTTGAGCACGCTATGTATAAATGGTGTTATCACAGACACATATCTGTTATAAGGTGTAATATTCATATTGGACCTTTTTATATCAATAATAAAGACCGTGGGACAAATATATAAACCTTATTATGTAGTTGGTATGCTGCAGACAATTGCACATACGATGTACATACGTTACAACTACGTTTATATACTAGATCAAATAGCCACTCTTTGCTGTTTATCAATTGATTATTTCTTTTCTTCAATACATTCATCAGACTTCAGAGAATACCCGTATATTGCGTAACGATCTGTGACAGATGTCAATTTCTTTTTGCACTACCACAACGTGTTAGTTCCACATTATAGCATTCTGGAAATTAACACGTCTGTCGGCGTCTTCACGCTCATTTGAAACGAAACCGAACATTTCGCTGCATGGCTACTCAACTTCGAAATTGCTTTACTCCTCTTTCCGTGAACCGATTTCCACAATGCAACCAGCAAACTGACCGGAGAATATCTGCGCAAATGACGGGTATGTTAATTGATCCAGATTATGAATGTTTTATTTTCTAAATAGCGATGATTCCAACATAAAATTAACTTTTCGAACTGGATTAAAGAATATATGCGCACATTTATGCCTGCTATTAAGGAGGTTCGTGTGTACTCCATTGTCAGATAACAAAACAGTTATCACCCTTGTTTTCGTGAGACACGGGGATTTGTCGCCGCTCTCGACCTGGAATGTCACCCTCGGGCCTGGTGGCCCTCGGGTGACATTCCAGGTCTCGAGCGGGCGACAAATCCCCGTGTCTCACTCAATCGCGGGCGATAACTGTATATTATTGCACCACACTTAGTTCGTAATAATTGTAGATTTACTGGTAGTACATGTATTGACAAACAATTCCTCTGAAGAAAAACAAATTGTTCACCATAGCACATGTTTATCTCAGATGTAGGCAAATTGGAATTGGAGCCTGCTAATTTGGGCAGAACGTTTCAGTTTTCTTCTGAAAAAATATCTAAATTGTTATTATTTAGCCAAAAAGGGACATATCAGTGATGGTTCTTTCAAATTCGAGTATCTATATATAGTCCTTAATTCATCTTGCGAGTAAAGAAGTATTTATTTACAACTGTCCTTACTTCAGACATTATTTTTGTTTAATTGTACAATCGACGTGGTTGCCACGACTAAATCCTAACTCAGAGGGTGCCACTTTGGCATCTTCAAACATAACCAGTAGATTCAGCGTATCATGTTAATGACTAATCTAAACTTATAGGACATTTCATAATCAAGCCGGTTTGGTCAATTCTGTTGTCCATAGCTCTCCATTCCCAATGTCATTCAGGGACGGGAACTTACGTCACATAATGTTTGAAAATGGCAGAAAGATGTCTCACGGCGAAGTGAGAGCTGGCAGTTTTCTTCATATATAAACAGATTACTCAACCGAAAAAGATAGCAAATGAGATATGTATCAGTTTTGTTCTAGGTCACTATGAATGTGTGATTCTCGTCCCAATATAAATGTGACTGTTGAGAAGATTTAAGTGTTAAAGTGACTTAAAGGTACGGTTGGCCTTGGCGGTGGGTATCATGTGAAAATATTTCCACCCGTCAAAAACCGCCACAAACAGAAAGAACAACAAAATGTAGACAGACTTTGTCCGTATACAAATAAGAAATATCGCATAAACAGTATGTTATTGTCATATTTTTGACCATTGTTATGTAAACAAAGGCATAAAAAGTTACTTTTCTGGTGTTTGTTTATATTATGATGGTAAACAAACAGAGCGTTATTTGTGGGTGAATTCCTGATATGGAACGAATAAAGAGCGTTTATGCCATTTGTGTGTGACTAGCCAGCAGCATTGTGCTGTCTTCTGTAACACAATCAGGCTCTTGCTTAGGTAAAATATAGTAAATCTTTATGATAACATGCTGTCTACGCGGTGGTCATGGTATATATGAACGAAACTGTATGCGTTTTAATGTTTTTCTGTTTACGGTGATTGGAACAAATATGAATATTTTCGACAACTAAGGCCTCACGTGCCTTTAATTCGGTCACCACGTTTCGAGGTTGTGACTGTTGGACGCCAAATCTGTTTATAAAACAAGATACACATATCATTAAAACAGATCCATCTGAAAGGATCTATCGGTGACTACAACGCAAGTCAATCCCAATGATTTACGTCTTGAAAGTTCGGGTTGTCGCCTTAGAATACACACAAGAGTCGGACAAAAAAATGTCATCGATTTTATTGCTCTTCTCATATTTTTTTCTGCCCCTGACACCAAAAAGTATCACTTTAGAAAATTTTAAGCTGCACTAGTATTATCTTCCTCGTAAATAAGTGTCCACTGTTTGAATCCATCTAGATGCCTCCCCCCGTTAAGTTTTACGCTGTACACTGAATGCAAAGTAATACATGTGAAATACGCCTTCAGCAGTTAAACCCGTGTACCTACACTTTTGTAGGTGCTCGAGTACACACATGTATATAAGTATATAAGAAGAATAGATGCCTCGTTCGCCTCACATCTAAAAATAGAATCTTTGGGGTCTAAAATTGGTTGTACTAAAATATTCCCAAAATATCAAAACCCCAAAAAAAATTTCAAAACTTCCAAAAATTATTTTTTCCAAAAAATTTCAAAATCCCAAAACTTCCAAAAAATTTAAAAACCCCAAAATTTCAAAAGAAAAAATTTCAAAACCCTCAAAATTATTTCTCTAAAAAAAAAAAGTGTAAATAAAAAATTTATAACGAGTTTTCGGTTTCTGAGAATCTCGATATTAAAAAATGTCGAATGTTAAATTATTTGCGCGTAATATCTTTCGTTATTTTTTTTGTTCAAATATTTTTCATGAAATTATTAATCGATGTTTAGAAATAGCTTTATTGGACATTGTGACCATCGGTATGAATGCATACATTCCAGTGTTTTATCGGACGCAGTTCATATAATTGTCATACCTGAAAATAGACACCATTACTTTTACATAAATAATAAAGAGCGTTTATTCTTTACACTCTCTATCCCATATGACAGGTGTGTATTATCGTGAATTATTGGAAGTATTGAGATGTACTATGTTGAATCACTAACGGTCGAAAATTGTAATGTGAAATTACAACCCCCAGAATGAATTGTCATATTCGATGGAACATATTATGTACACGCAATCACACACGCGACATTGGTGGTAACAATGTGTCTTTCACACCTTTGCTTTACCAAATGAATTATATTATTTCCCCGTTCACAGTTATATGCTATTCAGAAAACATATCGATTTAATGTCTGAACAAACGGGTTAGTATCAATTAAGGTTGATAAACTGTGTCATTCACACGATAATTAGTTATCCAAAACATGCATACGACCAGGTCACTCAATAATAGAAATTGATTCGGTGTCATTGTTATAACAACATTACGTAATAACCACTTATCGCCCCACATTCATACTTACGCTTTGGACATTTTATCAGTTTATCACGTGATCACTAAATGTGGCAATCGGGTATCCTCCGATGCCTGCAATATATTATTTATAATAATTGGACTCATTGATCTCACGTGAATAATACTCTTAGTTGTTCCAATAAAATAGTTATCAAATTCGATCACCAATAGATTTGACTGTGGAATGTAATGACCTATAACTTATTTATCGATCTAAAGGGACACTCATTATGAATGAATGTTAACAATACAAGCGCACGAATGAAGAGCGTTAAACATATACGAAATTACTACACGAATGAATTGAACCTTGAAATTTATATTTCACATCTTACCAACAACAGCTACAGACATAATCATAGTATTATACTGTCTTGCATGTACACACGCTATGACATCATTAAAGGTGGACAATCCACTCACGGTGTGACAACAGATACGGACATAGGCATAGTGTTATACAGTCTTCTATGTACCCACGCTATGACACCATTAACGTACATTGGATGTTAGGTCTATGACTCTTGAGTATGCACCAATCAATGAGCAAATGAGCAAAAAAATGAGCAAATGATCAAAAAAATGAGCAAATGAGCAAGTAAATGAGCAAATGAGCAAGAAAATGAGCAAATGAGCAAGTAAATGAGCAAATGAGCAAGAAAATGAGCAAATGAGCAAGAAAATGAGCAATAAAAATGAACAAATGAGCAAAAAAAATGAGCAAATGAGCAAGAAAATGAGCAATTGAGCAAGAAAATGAGCAAATGAGCAAGAAAATGAGCAAATGAGCAAGAAAATGAGCAAATGAGCAAATGAGCAAGAAAAATGAGCAAAAAAATGAGCAAAAAAATGAGCAAATGAGCAAGAAAATGAGTAAATGAGCCAGAAAATGAGCAAATGAGCAATAAAAATGAGCAAATGAGCAAAAAAAATGAGCAAATGAGCAAATGAGCAAATGAGCAAAAAAAATGAGCAAATGAGCAAAAAAATGAGCAAATGAGCAATAAAAATGAGCAAATGAGCAAAAAAAATGAGCAAATGAGCAAAAAAATGAGCAAATGAGCAAAAAAATGTAATTCTGCTGTGGTTAAGCAGTCCATTATTTAGGGGCATACCTGTATGTAGGCCTATCAGTGGATGAATAGTCTGCCGGAGAAGTACTGTGTAGACAGGTCTTGTCGGTAGAGAGTCAGACGAGAAGTGTAGGCTCGGCTATTAAAACATAGTAATGCGATAGCGAACATCAAACGAGTCTGCGCACGCATATCTGTCAAAAGGATACAATAGCAGTCATTGGTCAATTTACCCCCGGTGTCAGCTCAGTACCCAATCGGGACGAAGCCGAAGGTCAACTCATTTTTTTTTGCTCATTATAGTACGTCACTTGGACATTTTATCAGTTTATCACGTGATCACTAAATGTGGCAATCGGGTATCCACCGATGCCTGCAATTTATTATTTATAATAATTGGACTCATTGATCTCACGTAAATAATACTCTTAGTTGTTCCAATAAAATAGTTATCAAATTCGATCACCAATAGATTTGACTGTGGAATATAATGACCTTTAACTTATTTATCGATCTATGTTAGAACATGGTCTTAACAAAAAACTTGACCATAACAAAAAATTACCTTACATTTATGCATGAATCTAATTAGACCATACGTAAATATTGTCAGCTTATCGTCTGATGAGCAAATCCGATGTTTATCAAAAATAGTACAACTTCCAGTTGGTAATTACTCTTACGAATGAAGAGCGTTGAACATATACGAAATTACTACACGAATGAACTGAAATTTATATTTTCACATCTTACCAACAACAGATATAGACATAGTCATAGTGTTATACTATCTTACATGTACCCATGCTATGACATCATTCGAAGGGGCAATACACTCAAGGAGTTAAAGTGACACGAAACAAGGGACGTGATGTAATATTGGTGTTTGAATCTTAAAGGAACACAAGACACTCTAAAGGGACACTCATTATGAATGAATGTTAACAATACAAGCGCACGAATGAAGAGCGTTGAACATATACAAAATTACTACACGAATGAATTGAACCTTGAAATTTATATTTCACATCTTACCAACAACAGCTACAGGCATTATCATAGGGTTATACTGTCTTGCATATACACACGCTATGACATCATTAAAGGCGGACAATCCACTCACGGTGTGACAACAGATACAGACATAGGCATAGTGTTATACAGTCTTCTATGTACCAATGCTATGACATAATTAAAGGGGGATAATACACGCACGGTGTGGAATGTTAAAGTGACACGTGGTAAGGGACGTGATGTAATATTGGTGAAACCCCCTCCCCAACTTATAGATATATAACGAAGACGAGAATAACATGTTGATGAAGTTTATTGAAATTTAATCATTGTCTGAATCTTCGACCGTTAGATTTACTTCTAAGAGTTTCTTGAATTTTCTCATCGCTTCATCTGCAGCCCATTCATTATTATATCCGTGTTTGGTCAGTTTGACCATTTTCTTCATGATCATGGTATGTATGCGTGATGTTTTCAATCGATACTGGTATTCTATTAATCGTCTATAACTTTTGAGAAACAGAGCAAACTCTGTGTCGATGGTATCCTCTTTTCCCGACATGCTCTCATCTCCCGAAATGCTCTCTTCTTCTTTCACATCATTGGTGACGCGTTTCATCATACTTTTGAATGTGTCCATCTCGTTGACACATCGCGCAGCTTTCTTAAGACCGAATACCGTTCTACTACCGACGACATTACCATCTTCTGAATCTGATAGCGTTCCCCGTTCATCTTCATCTGAATCTAGAACCGCTTCGTCAGATTCATCGGTATCTTCTCCGAAGAGAGTTGGTTTTGTCTCGGACATAACTCCGTGTTTAATCTGTTTATGTCTTTGTAGATTGTAGTTCGTCGATAAAATAATGCCACATAAATCACACCCGTGCATTATCGCGAATTATTGGAAGAACCATCACTCTTATAAGTAGCGATAAAAAGTGAGAATAAGGTGTGGTATACAACCGTCGCGCTAAGAGTACGTTCGTCCCGGGGCTAGGGTATAGATATTTGACCGCCGGTGATTCAATTAATGCCAATTTATCAGTATGGTACTCTATGTATTCATTCATGATTTGGCTAATCGTATGACACTGGTCTTTTCATTTTCTTCTTATTATTAGACAAACCTCCAACAGACACTCTCTTGCTGGTTTGTTTGGACGCTTTACGTGTGTTTGTCAACTTATTTGCTGCAACTTCGGCCTTAGCCATTTCAATCGCTTGAACGATGGGTGTCACCACGTTAATATGTGGTTTTAGAACGTCTTCTTCACTATCACTAGTTTTAGTTCTGTCAATAAAGTATCGACCCTGATTATCTGGTATTAACTTCCCATCAACCATATCTCTGAAATGTTTTCTCCACATTTCAAGATCTGCTGGTTGTTGTTGTTGTTGTTGTTGTTGTTGTTGTTGTTGTTGTTGTAGCGGAGGTAGCATCACCAAATTACCCTCGGGGGACCTCATTCTGTCATCTAAAAATAGAATCTTTGGGTCTAAAATTGGTTGTACTAAAATATTCCCAAAAACCCAAAACTTCAAAAATTTCAAAAAACTTCAAAAATTTCAAAAAACTTCAAAAATTTCAAAAACTTAGTAAAATACTGCAATGCCTCCGCCGCCGCCGCCGCCGCCGCCGCCGTTGAAGTTTTTGAAATTTTGAAAGTTTTTTGAAATTTTTGAAGTTTTTGAAATTTTTGAAATTTTTGAAGTTTTTGAAATTTTTGAAGTTTTTTGAAATTTTTGAAGTTTTTTGAAATTTTTGAAGTTTTGGGTTTTTGGGAATATTTTAGTACAACCAATTTTAGACCCAAAGATTCTATTTTTAGATGACAGAATGAGGTCCCCCGAGGGTAATTTGGTGATGCTACCTCCGCTACAACAACAACAACAACAACAACAACAACAACAACAACAACAACAACAACCAGCAGATCTTGAAATGTGGAGAAAACATTTCAGAGATATGGTTGATGGGAAGTTAATACCAGATAATCAGGGTCGATACTTTATTGACAGAACTAAAACTAGTGATAGTGAAGAAGACGTTCTAAAACCACATATTAACGTGGTGACACCCATCGTTCAAGCGATTGAAATGGCTAAGGCCGAAGTTGCAGCAAATAAGTTGACAAACACACGTAAAGCGTCCAAACAAACCAGCAAGAGAGTGTCTGTTGGAGGTTTGTCTAATAATAAGAAGAAAATGAAAAGACCAGTGTCATACGATTAGCCAAATCATGAATGAATACATAGAGTACCATACTGATAAATTGGCATTAATTGAATCACCGGCGGTCAAATATCTATACCCTAGCCCCGGGACGAACGTACTCTTAGCGCGACGGTTGTATACCACACCTTATTCTCTCTTTTTATCGCTACTTATAAGAGTGATGGTTCTTCCAATAATTCGCGATAATGCACGGGTGTGATTTATGTGGCATTATTTTATCGACGAACTACAATCTACAAAGACATAAACAGATTAAACACGGAGTTATGTCCGAGACAAAACCAACTCTCTTCGGAGAAGATACCGATGAATCTGACGAAGCGGTTCTAGATTCAGATGAAGATGAACGGGGAACGCTATCAGATTCAGAAGATGGTAATGTCGTCGGTAGTAGAACGGTATTCGGTCTTAAGAAAGCTGCGCGATGTGTCAACGAGATGGACACATTCAAAAGTATGATGAAACGCGTCACCAATGATGTGAAAGAAGAAGAGAGCATTTCGGGAGATGAGAGCATATCGGGAAAAGAGGATACCATCGACACAGAGTTTGCTCTGTTTCTCAAAAGTTATAGACGATTAATAGAATACCAGTATCGATTGAAAACATCACGCATACATACCATGATCATGAAGAAAATGGTCAAACTGACCAAACACGGATATAATAATGAATGGGCTGCAGATGAAGCGATGAGAAAATTCAAGAAACTCTTAGAAGTAAATCTAACGGTCGAAGATTCAGACAATGATTAAATTTCAATAAACTTCATCAACATGTTATTCTCGTCTTCGTTATATATCTATAAGTTGGGGAGGGGGTTTCACCAATATTACATCACGTCCCTTACCACGTGTCACTTTAACATTCCACACCGTGCGTGTATTATCCCCCTTTAATTATGTCATAGCATTGGTACATAGAAGACTGTATAACACTATGCCTATGTCTGTATCTGTTGTCACACCGTGAGTGGATTGTCCGCCTTTAATGATGTCATAGCGTGTGTATATGCAAGACAGTATAACCCTATGATAATGCCTGTAGCTGTTGTTGGTAAGATGTGAAATATAAATTTCAAGGTTCAATTCATTCGTGTAGTAATTTTGTATATGTTCAACGCTCTTCATTCGTGCGCTTGTATTGTTAACATTCATTCATAATGAGTGTCCCTTTAGAGTGTCTTGTGTTCCTTTAAGATTCAAACACCAATATTACATCACGTCCCTTGTTTCGTGTCACTTTAACTCCTTGAGTGTATTGCCCCTTCGAATGATGTCATAGCATGGGTACATGTAAGATAGTATAACACTATGACTATGTCTATATCTGTTGTTGGTAAGATGTGAAAATATAAATTTCAGTTCATTCGTGTAGTAATTTCGTATATGTTCAACGCTCTTCATTCGTAAGAGTAATTACCAACTGGAAGTTGTACTATTTTTGATAAACATCGGATTTGCTCATCAGACGATAAGCTGACAATATTTACGTAAGGTCTAATTAGATTCATGCATAAATGTAAGGTAATTTTTTGTTATGGTCAAGTTTTTTGTTAAGACCATGTTCTAACATAGATCGATAAATAAGTTAAAGGTCATTATATTCCACAGTCAAATCTATTGGTGATCGAATTTGATAACTATTTTATTGGAACAACTAAGAGTATTATTTACGTGAGATCAATGAGTCCAATTATTATAAATAATAAATTGCAGGCATCGGTGGATACCCGATTGCCACATTTAGTGATCACGTGATAAACTGATAAAATGTCCAAGTGACGTACTATAATGAGCAAAAAAAAATGAGTTGACCTTCGGCTTCGTCCCGATTGGGTACTGAGCTGACACCGGGGGTAAATTGACCAATGACTGCTATTGTATCCTTTTGACAGATATGCGTGCGCAGACTCGTTTGATGTTCGCTATCGCATTACTATGTTTTAATAGCCGAGCCTACACTTCTCGTCTGACTCTCTTACCGACAAGACCTGTCTACACAGTACTTCTCCGGCAGACTATTCATCCACTGATAGGCCTACATACAGGTATGCCCCTAAATAATGGACTGCTTAACCACAGCAGAATTACATTTTTTTGCTCATTTGCTCATTTTTTTGCTCATTTGCTCATTTTTTTTGCTCATTTGCTCATTTTTATTGCTCATTTGCTCATTTTTTTGCTCATTTGCTCATTTTTTTTGCTCATTTGTTCATTTTTATTGCTCATTTGCTCATTTTTTTTGCTCATTTGCTCATTTTTATTGCTCATTTGCTCATTTTCTGGCTCATTTACTCATTTTCTTGCTCAATTGCTCATTTTTTTGCTCATTTTTTTGCTCATTTTTCTTGCTCATTTGCTCATTTGCTCATTTTCTTGCTCATTTGCTCATTTTCTTGCTCATTTGCTCATTTTCTTGCTCAATTGCTCATTTTCTTGCTCATTTGCTCATTTTTTTGCTCATTTGTTCATTTTTATTGCTCATTTGCTCATTTTCTTGCTCATTTGCTCATTTTCTTGCTCATTTGCTCATTTACTTGCTCATTTGCTCATTTTCTTGCTCATTTGCTCATTTACTTGCTCATTTGCTCATTTTTTTGATCATTTGCTCATTTTTTTGCTCATTTGCTCATTGATTGGTGCATACTCAAGAGTCATAGACCTAACATCCAATGTACGTTAATGGTGTCATAGCGTGGGTACATAGAAGACTGTATAACACTATGCCTATGTCCGTATCTGTTGTCACACCGTGAGTGGATTGTCCACCTTTAATGATGTCATAGCGTGTGTACATGCAAGACAGTATAATACTATGATTATGTCTGTAGCTGTTGTTGGTAAGATGTGAAATATAAATTTCAAGGTTCAATTCATTCGTGTAGTAATTTCGTATATGTTCAACGCTCTTCATTCGTGCGCTTGTATTGTTAACATTCATTCATAATGAGTGTCCCTTTAGATCGATAAATAAGTTATAGGTCATTACATTCCACAGTCAAATCTATTGGTGATCGAATTTGATAACTATTTTATTGGAACAACTAAGAGTATTATTCACGTGAGATCAATGAGTCCAATTATTATAAATAATATATTGCAGGCATCGGAGGATACCCGATTGCCACATTTAGTGATCACGTGATAAACTGATAAAATGTCCAAAGCGTAAGTATGAATGTGGGGCGATAAGTGGTTATTACGTAATGTTGTTATAACAATGACACCGAATCAATTTCTATTATTGAGTGACCTGGTCGTATGCATGTTTTGGATAACTAATTATCGTGTGAATGACACAGTTTATCAACCTTAATTGATACTAACCCGTTTGTTCAGACATTAAATCGATATGTTTTCTGAATAGCATATAACTGTGAACGGGGAAATAATATAATTCATTTGGTAAAGCAAAGGTGTGAAAGACACATTGTTACCACCAATGTCGCGTGTGTGATTGCGTGTACATAATATGTTCCATCGAATATGACAATTCATTCTGGGGGTTGTAATTTCACATTACAATTTTCGACCGTTAGTGATTCAACATAGTACATCTCAATACTTCCAATAATTCACGATAATACACACCTGTCATATGGGATAGAGAGTGTAAAGAATAAACGCTCTTTATTATTTATGTAAAAGTAATGGTGTCTATTTTCAGGTATGACAATTATATGAACTGCGTCCGATAAAACACTGGAATGTATGCATTCATACCGATGGTCACAATGTCCAATAAAGCTATTTCTAAACATCGATTAATAATTTCATGAAAAATATTTGAACCAAAAAAATAACGAAAGATATTACGCGCAAATAATTTAACATTCGACATTTTTTAATATCGAGATTCTCAGAAACCGAAAACTCGTTATAAATTTTTTATTTACACTTTTTTTTTTTAGAGAAATAATTTTGAGGGTTTTGAAATTTTTTCTTTTGAAATTTTGGGGTTTTAAAATTTTTTGGAAGTTTTGGGATTTTGAAATTCTTTGGAAAAAATAATTTTTGGAAGTTTTGAATTTTTTTTTGGGGTTTTGATATTTTGGGAATATTTTAGTACAACCAATTTTAGACCCCAAATATTCTATTTTTAGATGTGAGGCGAACGAGGCATCTATTCTTCTTATATATAAATTCGTTGATACACACCATAGACCATATATTGGTAAATATATTATCTGATTATCATGAGTAAACAAGTATACATCCATTAAACGCGACATCGATGTATTATAATATTTATCAAAATGATTTGCTTTGTATGTATACATGTACATGTATGATGATATGTAAAAGTGTCATATGTATTGTCTCTGTAATGTCTTTTATGATGACCAGAGTTACTATTAAAATTGAATTGTGGTGTCCATGTTGTGATGGGACAGTCACTTAATTCCACCTTGTCCATTCGCAGTGACGCCCAGCTAAAATATCGTTTCTTGACATTATTATTTAGTATCCAAAGATCAAACATCATTCTAATTAAAAGACTCGGAATCCATATGGTATTTCTTTGCTTGTCATCATATATGATCACATTTCAAAAAAATGAACAGTAGACAATTCCAATGTCGGAGTATATTTCAGAATATAATCATAATTTTTCTTAATCAGCTTTCGAAGTGTATGTATTTCCTCAAAGTAATTAATTATCCCCCGCCAAATTGAAAATTGCGGGTGATATAGGAATGGGTTCCGTCCGTCTGTCCTTCCGTCCGTCCGTCTGTCCGTCCCGAATTTGTAAGAGTCATAACATGAACAAATGTCAACGGATTTCAAAGATTTGTGGTATATGAATTCACCTGACCATTGCCTAGAATGAGTTCGTAAGCCAGGTCCGGCCGGTTATTTTTACTGACTGGAGTTATTGGACTTTGTTTATTATTGTTGTCGAATTTACCAAATAGCAAATAGACGACGTCACAGGGCTCATTTCCACAAATCTCAACGGATTTCAAAGATATTAGGTACATGAGTTCACCTGACCATTACCTAGAATAAGTTCGCAAACCAGGTCCGGTCGGATATTTTTACCGGAGTTATTGGACTTTGTTTATTATTTTTGTCGAATTTACCAAATAGCAAATAGACGACGTCACAGGGCTCATTTCCACAAATGTCAATGGATTTCAAAGATATTTGGTATATGAGTTCACATGACCAGTATCTAGAACGAGTTCGCAAACCAGGTCCGGCCGGATATGTTTAGCAGAGTTATTGGACTTTGTTTCTTTTTTTGTGTGCAAATGGACGACGTCACAGGACTCATTTCCACAAATGTCAACGGATTTCAAAGAATTTTGGTATGAGTTCACATGACCTGTGTCTATAACGAGTTCGTAAACCAGATCCGGCCGGATATTTTCAGCAGAGTTATTGGACTTTGTTTATTTTTTTGTGTGCAAATGAACGACGTCACAGGGCTTATTTCCACAAATGTCAACGGATTTCAAAGATGATTTTTGGTATATGAGTTCACATGATCAATATCTAGAACGAGTTCGAAAACCAGGTCCGGCGGGTTATTTTTAGCAGAGTTATTGGACTTTGTTTATTATTTTTAGTGCAAATGGATGATGTCACATGGCTAATTTCCACAAATGTCAGTCCTAAATGAGTTGCCCAAGCCAGGCTTTTTGACAAAACCCCACCTCTTGTTGAGAATGCACTTCCCTAACTGCACATTTTGGCGGAGAACGCAAACTTTATAGAGAATGCACTTCCCCAACTGCACATTTCGGTGGGGGATACCGCCGTCTGCGACTGCTTGTTTCTTGTTGGAACACTGGTTGGAAGGGTCATATGTTCTATACAGGGGGTTGTTAGATTGGCAATGGAATTGGTGGGTTGTATATGTCGAGTCGATGCTGGTTGAGTCAAGATTTTTGGATTGAACTTTGTCTGAAATACACGGTGTTTTTATTGTAGAACATGCACAAAAACCTGGGGGTCTATCGCTATGTTTGTTTTAAATTTGCTTTCGGCATTTTTGGATTGGATAATAAACTGTTCACTTCACCGCGGCTATATGGATCTTATATACAATAAAAACGCTCATAATGTCGTGCAGCCGCCCTATATAAGGCAATAATTGGGTTGTCGAACTAATAAAGACGACCGATCGTTGTCCAACACACAACATCAGAATATACATCGCATGGCTTGTCGATAGAAATATGGAGGGTGTTTTGCTTGTGTATATCCGTGTATGTAAAACTCATGTTATAGTGTATCTCACCGCTGTTAATTATGTTAAACCGCTACATTTCTATTAATGTATATTTCAAAGGAGCAGCGCTTGGCATTCCTTATGGCGAACACTATGGCACAGTGAGAAGACTCTTCGTCAGACCAGACTTAGTGAAGACTGGTCTTGGAAAGAAGGTCATGACTGAAGCGATCAAGGCAATGAAGTCCAGAATCATAATTGGAGAGACCGAACCTCAAACTGTCAACAGGTTGAAAGCAATAGGATTCATGGCTACACACGAAGAATTCATCATCCTAAAAGGCAAAGTCATCAACAATCAAGTACATGTTCCTGAAAAGATTTCTGGGTCGGTTCATGTGACAGACCGCGGGTCACCAAATCTCCTAGGAAAGCTGACTGGCTACGATCGGAAGCTGTTTACGCGGATTGACCGTGATTGGCACATACATAATTTCGTAGTAAATCACCCAAATGCCCGTATCTTCTTGGCGACTGACGCGCAAGATATTGTCCTTGGATATGCGTTTGTACAATTGCCAGATGAACAATACTTTCCCGTCTTCTGGCCTGCTGTGTATGCCGATGATGACACTATTGCTTTGAACATTTTCTCAGAGTTGATGCGTACCATACCGATTGGGGCTGACGTCATGCTGAATGGTTTAAAAGGGAATACGCTCGCCGGGAATTTGGCATCTAAAGTGTTGAAAATAGAAACAAGGATTGATCTGGTTCAGGTTGTCAATGGACACACATTCGAGATAAATAACAGCCGCGTCCTTTTTAGGAGTAATCTGGAATGTGCATTTGTGTGATTGTGCCATGAAACTACGCGAACACAGTTACAAAATGAATGCTCTTTAATTTTTAGGTGAAAAAATGGCGGAAATAGATTATGGTATACTCTCACCATAAATGCATATAGTTACCTGGCCGTTAATGATTCCAAGGTGCGAACAGCTGAAAATGCCAATATTACATATTTTTGCGGAATTGTTTAGTAAATGTACGGATTTTCAGCGACCATTCATCACGTCTTTTATGTTTATGTCCAGGTGGCTTGATGGTCTCACGCATGGTGTGAACTTGCAAATTCCCCACTGAACTCCTTTGATCCAGACTGAAATTTCCGATTGAGGGAAATTTTATTTGCACCTGCTCTTTTGGTTTAATTATTCAAACTGGTATCTCAAGATTTTCGACTGAGGAATATTATCAAAATACCCCATCCCCCGTCGATGGTTGGATACTTTCCATTTTATTTAATTTAATTAATGTAGTTTTGTTTAGACTTAACTGCTGACTCAATTTAAATTTAAAATTATTATTTTTTAAAATAAAATTAATTTAATTATTGTATGTTTTTAGATTTAAATGCTGACTCAATTAAGATTTAACAACACAATTAAATAAAATTAAACTTAAAAAAAAAAATTGAAAAAAATAAATAAATAAACGCTGTTATAACGTCCACCAGGGAACCCCGATTAACCACAACAACTTTGGTTGAATCGGTCCAGGGGTCTGAGAGAAAAATCGCGAACAGACAGATCCTACTCTTTTATATACATAGCTACACCGGAGAACATACATCTTTTCGCCTTTAATTGTGGACATTATTAACGCCAATCGGGTGTATGCTGGTGGGCAAATTTTAGATCGCTGTGTGTCTGTGGACGTTTTATAAATAGATAATAGGTTTTTCCGGTTTTGGCAATTTGCGAAGGTCCCCGAATTCGCGGAGTTCCCCTAAAATTTTAATGAGAGAACGGGTGCGTATATGTCAATTGATACGTATCATCATCATCATCATCATCATCATCATCATCATCGTCATCGTCGTCGTCGTCGTCATCATCATCGTCATCGTCATCGTCATCATCATCATCATCATCATCCATCATCATCATCATCATCATCATCATCATCATCATCATCATCATCATCCATCATCCATCATCATCATCATCATCACCATCATCATCATCATCATCATCATCATCATCAGAAACCTGCAGTAATAAGGCGGAGGCAGTGCATTCATGTAACCAATATATTTAACATTTTTGTTTATAATTTATATTTATGCGTAATAATATAATCTTGAGGGCGTTACCATTTCTGATTATGGTTTTCTTGTGACAAGTGTCATACAAAATAAAAATTTGTGTTATAACCATAGATCAATTCCCAACATCATGGCGCTAATAGAAATTTCAGTGCATTATGATTTGACAACAAAAATGATATTTGAATATAACCAATTTAGCACTGAGTGTATGATTGATTCATTGATTTGGGTTTATTGTCGCTTTCGGCAACGACATTGCCAGTTTTAGTGGTGGAGGAAATAATCACACTTACGGCTAATCTAACAGTGATTT
Organism: Siphonodentalium dalli; assembly: GCA_032622095.1. NCBI lineage: Eukaryota > Metazoa > Mollusca > Scaphopoda > Gadilida > Siphonodentaliidae > Siphonodentalium > Siphonodentalium dalli. The sequence continues at coordinate 174,814,888 of CP136066.1, forward strand.
CAATGACTGATAAACTCGCCGACCATGTGCGGCAAACCATCGGCCATCAGCGAGTAATTGGCTACTCCACCAGATAACGATTTTGAGTTACAAAGTCCACGATGAAGACATGTGGATTTGAACCCTTATCGTCAGCGCTGCAGGGCGAAACCACTGGGAGTGATACCCCTAACCGATTGAGCCACCTCCACTGGATATATGCATGGGTATCCAAATTAGGGTGAATAAAGGTAGCATCAGAATGTGTATGCAGCCAAAGACCGACTCAGTCGCTGATTGATTTCAAGTTCAAAGTTCAAAAGCTTTATTTATAAAGTCAGGCATTTTAAATTACAAACATGAGCATCAAGCTCTTAACTGACTTGTAAAACAATGAATATGTACATAAACAGTAACGTGAATAAAACACAACCTGTAAATTACATGTATATTAGCTAAAACTTTGTAAAAGACGAGTAAAATCCCTGAGGACAGGTAGCCCTGACTGGATCAAAAGCGTAAGACACAAATTTGTATATTCATATACGGCACAGTAATGTGCACAACGAGTCCATATTTCATTCCTGGATAACACGTTTTGTTCCATTCAGAGATACCTGACCAGAGAGTGCGGATTAAAATACAAAACATATGCATATAATTAGGATATCCTACAGGCACTGCATTTACATTTAAAACCATTCCAGGTTTGTAACATACATTCAAAGTCTTTCATCGTCTCTGCGGTTCTGCATGACTCTGGAAGAGAATTCCACACTTTAGGTGCCATGAATCTAAACGAGCTTAAACCGAAAGTAGTAGTATCAGGTGATGGCAGTTCCAGAGTCTCAGAATTTCTAAAAGAGTATGAACTATGTTTACGTTTCACCAGGCAGTCCAAATAGGAAAGAGTGCTAATGTCCTTCTTTAGTATTTTGAAAACTGTGAGTGCCATAAGTCTGAGTCTTTGGAGATGTAGATGCTCACAGTTTTCAATCTTTAGGAGAAAGTCATAATCAGATGTGTAGTCATTATAGATAAAACGAAAGGCTCTCTCCTGAATTTTCTCCAGCCTGTCCGTAGAGGACACACTGCAGAAATGCCAGGTAAGAGGGCAGTAATTAAAATTTGAGAGGATGAAAGATTTGAAGATACATTTTTTGCCTGAGAGGGTCAGCATATGTCCAAGTCTCTTTAAGACATTTAGCTGCCTTGATGCCTTTGAACATAGCGAATCAATGTGAGTGTTAAACGTCAATTTACTGTCCAGAGTTATACCGAGTAATTTCACTTCCTCGATACATGGGATAAGATGTGAAGCATTTATGCCAGTTATAGATTTACTTTTGGGACCCAATGATATTGCTTGGAACTTCTCTGGATTTGCCTTCATGCCATTTAGTGCGAACCACTCAATGAGATGAAGGCTATCAGATTTCAGAGTGCTCCGAACTACATCAGGGTCCTTGTGCGTCTGCATAATTATAAAGGGAGCAGTCCTTCACAAAGCCAAAAATGTCATTCAGAAAGATCGAAAATATCTGCAAATAATTATTTGATTGACAGCTGTGAAAGGTCCATTGACATCGAATGTGTTGAGAATAGAAACACGTGTTGATCAGGTTCAGGTTGTCACGGACGCACACTCCAGATCAATTACAGTCACGTCCTCTTTAGGAGTAACGAGGAATGTGCATTTGTGCCATGAAACTACGCGAAAACCTGTTGCAATGTGACTGATCTCACTTACGTTTTAGGTGAAAGAATGGTGGAAATAATAATAGGTTACTCTCGCAATTAATATCTAAGGTTGCATACATGGTCGTTAATAATTCCAAGGTGCGAAAAGCTAAACTTGCCAATATTATATTATTTCGGAATTGTATATTAAATGCCAGGATTTTGTGCGACCATTTATCACGTCCTCATGTGTTTGCCCAGGGAGGTGGTTAGAGAGTCTCAGTGTGCCCAACTTGCAATTTCCCACTGCACTCTTTTATCCAGACGGAATTTTCAATTCAGTTAAATTTCGTTCGCATCCGCTATGTTAGTTTAATTTTCTAACAGGTAGCACCAGCTTTTCAACTGTTAATGTATTCACTTCCGCTACAGCTAGCGACTTGCCCGATCGCCCATGGATGCATAGCGGTATTCGTTGCGTGATATGTTGTCCATTGCTTTTTTTATTTTTCGTACCTGACGGAACCGGCCACATGTTAGGGGTTTACAGTGCCGTGTCCGCTCGAGCTATAGACTTGGGGATTGGAACTTAGGTATATACAGGTCTATTCTGCACGATAGTGCATACACCACGACGTACGGACCCCTGGTGGAGGTACGGTCGGGTGCGGACGGCTTTTAGTAGGAACGGTAAAAGCTACATTGATATTCCATTCAAACATCCCCTGATGTGATAAAAACAGTTGCTCCCCGCAATGTTCGAAGAACTGAGCGACAACAAAAACACAATGAACCAAATGCAAGACATCATTTAAGGGTCAGATTCACGTTTTGCTAAATGATAGACGAAAACCTCGAAAGCAACAATTTCGTTTGAGTCAAAAACAAGTAGAAAAATGCATAGAAACCATGCAGCCCAATGACGAAAAATCACTATGCACATCGAGACACCTAACACGTCGTTATATATAATTATATGTATTTCACTCTATATGGTTTTGATCTTGGACCACATATCCGATAGCCCAGTATTAAATACATAGAATGTGTTAGTGGACTGTTATAGTATGCCGGAGGTGTGGTTTCCTTAATAAACACTTTGGATTTACATATATGAGGAAAATAAAATGGTTTTCGGTGTAAATAGAACTTTTAAATAACTAAAAATATTGTCCCAAAACTGGACCATGATATGCTATTGTATCTGAGGAGACATGCTTTGCTCGTGAAATGAGCTGCTTTGTCATTAGAGACGGATTCCAAGATGACGACAATCTACACTATAAATAGCTGCCATGAACAACGTAAGTCAAAATTTATTCTGTTCGTTTGCTGAGTAAAAAGCCAAATATCACAATATGCGATCAGCACCAGATCTCCAAGGGATTGTGTGCAGAAATATCAGAAGTTACATTGACATTATTGACTTCCAGTCTAACTACATTTATTAAAAAAAAAAAAAAAAAAAAAATAGAAAAAGAAACATATTTTCCACCAAATAGTTCTTCTCCTCGAACTGTAATGTCAAACATGCCGTCACTTTCTTCCGTTTTGCATAATATTAACCAATTCGCCGGGTGTTTCAATTATGAGCGTTCTGACAGACTCGGGCGCTGGCAGCATTGCATTGATTGTACCACTAGTTTTGTGGTACACTTCAGAATATCTGGAATTGTATCACAAAATCCGTGGAAACTGACTGCAGACAAATCAGGACGAGCCTTGTACTCAGGTGTAGGCAACATTCGACAATCGCCACTTCGTGGCGCTCTGACCTTACACAAACTGAATGCTATACCATGCCGCAGACAAGAAATTCGGGGATTTGACACCAGCAACTGTATAGACTGGTCGGGGGGTTCTGGGACCTTGAAGAAATCGGTCACAAGGCGGATTCTGTGTCAGGCCGTGTGGATGACAAAAAGGAAAACATCCAAAATCAGCTAAAGTCATATTTAGGTTCGCCAACACGGGAGCTGAAGAAAATCTATTAATTTCGCCATTTCTCACTTCATGTTTGTACATATATAGTGGTGACAGGAAGACGGTACATTTCGTCCATTCCGCTCCTGTTCAATATCATCACGTTTCTTGTTATTATCACTATTGTTATAAGCTTGTAATGAGAGAGAGAGAGAGAAATAGGGAGAGAGAGACAGAGAGAGAGAGAGAGTGAGAGAGAAGTGCGGGAGTCGCACCGAAAGCACCCGGAATCCCAAGCCGGTCACCACCCCGAGGACAAACCGAGCTCGAGGTTGATTAACTTTGATGACCACACAAAGCGTCTAACGATATATAGACCTATCGACCAGAGAAATCATGGGCCTTCTATATTTACAACGCGACCGCTACACATCTCCCCGTTCCTTTTGAGATTTACCGAATCTCACCCGAGTCCTCACCCAGAGCGGTCGCATCATGACACAGACTCCGAGGAGCGGACGAGCCCCCAGTGTAACAGAACGAGAGAGATAGAGAGCGAGAGAGAGAGGGAGAGAGAGAGAGAGAGAGAGAGAGAGAGGCGTGAGGGAGTCGCACCGAAAGTTGGCAGCACCCGGAATCCCAAGCCGGTCACCCATCCAAGGACTAACCGAGCTCGACGTTGCTTTACTTCGGTGATCACACAAAGCGTCTATGGAATGTGACCAAGGGTTCTAGACCTTTCCAGCAGAGATGTCGTCGCCTTCTATATTTAAAACGCGACCGCTACAATTGTGCCATTTCCATGTTATGTTCTTATTTAAGAAAACATGTGCTATTAAGAACTATACTGGGCGCAATAGTAAATTATGAAAGTTCCACAATGCGGATTATTTTGATCTGTTGTTCCAGGTAGGGCTGCATTCTGACACCAACGACTACAATATATATAGTGCGTATAACATATCTATTTTCGCGGTCTTGTCGATAAAGTTAGAGTTATTCCTCTTGTGCCAACTGATTGTGAATAGCCAATAAGTCCGATCAGTGGATGGATATATGTTTTGGTCCGCATAAGGTTAGAACACCATCAACGACTAGTACATGTAAACCAACAATATACAGTTATCCATAAACTGTCATATAAAATAAAGGCAAAATACATGTGTATTTCACCAAGATACGAAATATATGTGACAAGAGAGAGAGAGAGAGAGAGAGAGAGAGAGAGAGCTGGGAGAGAGAGATAGAGAGAGAGAATCTTTTATTAACGTGACATGTGCATCCACAATACATAAATGTATTACATTTATAACTCGGTGCTTGGACAAATAGGGATTAATCCGACATAATCTGCACTCTCTTTAATCTTGAGATCGGCGATGAATATATATATGTCGTGATATAGTTGAACAGTTTAGAACTCTACAGTCATGTTACTTACACTGCAACTTGAATTCAAGACATGCTGGAAAATCTCACAGACAAAAGCGTGGGTGGAGTTACAATGGTGAAAAGCTGAGACCCTGTACCCAAAGTTCATGTATTTGGTCTCTTGTTAAAGTATGTATAAGCAGTATATACGTGCCTTACCCCATCCATATAAATTTGAACATTCACTTTTGCAGCCGAAGTTTATGATATTTAAATGATTTATGATTTTGTTACAAGCGGATTGAGTGTCGGTCACACAATCCCATACTTTCATTCCAAAAAATCACATTATCGACTCATCATGAGGCGATTCTAAGCAGATTAAGTGTGGACAATGACACAAATAACTCAACTCATGACATTTCAGGTGCAATCCCTTTAACATGTGTTTTCGCTTTGTTGTTTTCAGAAATTGGTTTCGCTTGTTGGGAATGATGTGTTTTCAGCCACATTACGTCGATGTTTCTTGACATCACTAGCAGCCGAATACAGGCCCATATTATAATCCCAATGGTACCCTATTTTGCTCAATGTCTAATTTGAAATTTCACAATTTACAAAGGTGATTGATTTTAGTATAAGGATCCTCAAAATTTACTTCAAATGTTGACAATTTGAATTGATTAGTTGATGTATTTGTATAGTACACAACTCACAAATTGCTGTTCATAATTCACTGACTTTTGTTATGTTATCACCATGGCAACTTGTATATCAGCTGTACATTTTGTAGTCCAAGTTTACTCGTATGTAAACAAGCTAGCTAAACCGAACAATTGGTTGTTTTCTATGTGGAGTGGTGTCTTTATAATCTCATACCATTGCTGTGCCTTTCCTCCAAGGCTAATGCTGAATCTTAACTGTCGATTTGTATAACAATTCAGACACTAAACTATCATAACTACAACGTAACGTTTTGATAATGTATCCAAACGAACAATACATACTTTGGAGTGAAGATATTTCCTGGTTTCCATTCCTGTCATGTGAAGAAGTCGAGAATGAAACGTTGATATATACATAAATTTCTAAATAATGCGTATTGTTAATGCACTACTACAACCTGTCCACGGTAGCAGACATTGTAATGACCAGCAGCTGTTACCAATACCAATACCTCAACCCTGCAAATTAATCAATCAAGCCAAGATCCTTGGATTGTCTATTGTTTGCAACTTTTGAAAACTGACATTTTATTGGAAGTTATAAGGATTTGAAAACATCATGTTTGTTGTATGATATATAATCTTTTGAGTTACAGTGAATAAACAAGACAATTTCTAAATGCATGATGGCCATATTGGTTGCCATCTCAAATTAGTTTCAGTTTAATCAACAAGCGGGCAAGCTCGCATAAAGTAGATATGAATGGATGAATTTGAATCAGAAATGTATTTTTTATCTAGTTATAAGTGGGTTTTGTGAGTTCGTAGCAATAAAATCTCTAAATTGTCAATTTGAGATCTCAACTAGATACATATGGACTGTTTTGATATATATTATACCATGTGATAGCTGTCTAGTTGATGATTAAATCACATGATCACACTATGAAAACCTGGCACAGAAGAGTAATACAGAATCCATGTGAACAAGTATCTTGTATTCAGTACCATTCTGAAATCGTTGGTTTTGGTCAATTTTTCAATTTTGTAGTTACTCACTTTTGGAATATTGGCGACAAGGTGCTCCAAAATGGGCAATCTAATCCTAGAATGATATAGAAAATAATATAAATTATGTACGTATGGGGTTACCATGTAGATATTTCAAATTAAGTTTCAATTAGGGGCCAAAATGTCAGAAATTATGGCTGAACTCCAAAATTGGGTTATGACCTCTAAAATAGGACTTAGGCCATTTTTATACAAACAATGACGGGGCAATTGAATTCCTCATAAAATGTACCCCTGAATCACTATCAAACAGGAACTGGTCCCATATTCCACACAGAGCATAATAGCGAGACGTCTAATAATAACTCTATGTCAATATACAGAATTAAGGGGGAAGGTTAGCTTTTCGGAGATCCTGGGTACAAATATTGGACCATGTATGTTCTGTATTGTATTGGTATGTGCCGACAATACCAGAGAAGTTTTTGAAACTAAAAAAGACTAAAAAGACATTTACTGAAGGTAACTCATGTCTTTGAAGACAGGGGATTATTTGAAAATACAGTGTGAAAAATAACATTTTAAATGTTTTTTTTCTTCATCTGATATACAATTGGAACCCTTTTCTGCTTGAAAATCCATGTTTCTATAACCACATATATATTCTTAACATCATGAAATATGAAATATGAAATACTAGATATGTGAACTACACAACAAGGAAGCCTATATGATGTTCGGGGACTTTTAGTATAGTGTCTGTGGTGTTATATCGCATCAGCAGATAAAAAAAAACTCTTCAGTGGTATTTAGTTCCTTACTTTGGCTCTTTTTGGTCACATGCCTCTGGACTATTTCTCACATCTGCATCTCACATCTCACATCTGCATACTCATGCGCGCAAGTGTATATGGTCCCCGATTGTTTGTTGAAATAACATTCCTGATAAAATACAACTGTGATCCCAACACGTCACGGAAGCAGGTTGCGATAACGTTAAACAAGCCATTTGCCATTTATTCATGTCGGGCATGGTGTAAACTTCTTAAACATATATAATAGCTAAACAGTTCCGAACCCGCTATATCTTGGGGTAGATGTATTTAAGAAATTTACTCTGTAACTTGATTTTGTTTTATTGAGGACTATTGCGCTGCATGTGACCATTGGGGCACAATGCACACAACGATATACACTTCAATAAAAAAGAAACTCGAGCTGAATTCACGTCTCATACATGTATATGCAATCAACGTATTTTCTTTTTTGCGTTTTTGGTGTATATTCCGAACAACATACTGTAAATTTTTCTTGTATTCTTTAACAATTTTATAATTTCGCCAATACAGAGCCCCAGACAAACATGAGCAGACGACACTCTTCTATATGCTTCTATATATGTGTGGGGCTCCCTGCAGGGTAATGGTTGTTTTTTATTTTATGTCCTAAAAATTGTAAGAAACATTTATTTAAAAAACATGATAAAAAATTGTTAGGCCAATGCATTCTCTTATATATGCGAGGCGACCTATGGTCGACTCGCATATATAAGAGAATGCATTGGCACAAGGTAAAAAAAATCCCGACTTCCGACTGGATTTGATATGGCGGGTCACATATTTGATCACCTGCGCAGCGCACAAACGACATCGTCGCCTCCAGACATCGATTCGCACAAATCAACACGCGATATTTACATTAGTGATAATAAGACGGGAATTGTGCAACATAGATGCTGTGTTATTTGGCACGAAGATGCATGGTCGTATATTTCTCAGTATATCCAGTTCCGAAATTGAAATTTGAAAGGCTGAATTTCTATTCAACATAGGGCGGTTGTAGGAACATTTAGTTATATAAATCCGAAAAAGCGACAAGAAAATACGTAATACTGTTTCAAAATTCGGATACCTTTTTAGGACACTATGCTGTTTCTGCAGCCTATCCCATTGCACTGGCGAAGAAATATACAAAGAAGCGTCGAATTTAATCAAGCAAATGTCGAGGTATTCAGAGAATATAACTGCTACTACACTAACCGTTTCATTCTGTCAAAAAAGATTGTAATGTTGATTTTTATTTAAATTTCGTTATAGCTATATGGCAACATAAAATATTGAGATGCGCGGTTGTATCATTGAAGAAACACGATTGGTTACAGAGATGCGCTTTTTTCGAATGGTCGATGTGATAATGCAAGCTGCAAAACAGAGTTCAGTCCCCTCGCTACGCTATGTCTGAAAGCTGCTGACATATGTATTTTCTTAATTAAACCTAACATTTGAAGTTTTTTGTCAGTTAAAATTCATTCTGGCTTGATCTAGACAAATTTCAAATGAATATGGACAGTTCAGTTTCTCAGAATAATGCAGAATGAAGTGTAACCTACGCAAGTCTCAAATAAATAAATGTTACATTTCTTCACATTACGTGTAGGTGCGGGCCGCGGTAAGTCCTCGTAGTGGACTGAACTCTGCATGCATGGAGCTTGGTATTTAACTGACCATCATCATCTGGACGTCGACGAATTCCTATATACGTCCAATATATGAAACTAAATATGTGAGTCCTTCTGTTCCATGCACTTCAACATATCGTGTGTGCAGTACAAAATTTACCAACATATATCCAACATATAGGTTCATAATCGACCTATAATATTCACATAGGTTCATATTTGATTCTGAAATAAGCATATAGTGGACTTATACCCGTTATTCCGTTTAATGACGCGGGAGACAGTGAAAACACATTATAAAGAGCGTACATCTGTTAAGTCGTGAGTTGGTTTATTCGTGTTATTTTCCGCACATAATGAACTTATAATAAGTTATTATGAGTCGATAATGGCACTAAAACACTATCATATTCAGTTATTTGGGCACTGAAATTGAATCGATTCCAAGCCGACTATGAACCTAAAACACATCCCATTATAAGCCCATAACGTGCTCATTTTTGGAGCACAGACTGAAATTTAATGTAGCTTTGCTCATTCAACAAGTCCTGTTTTCCTGGTGCGGTCTTTCCTGCACCAATAACACTGACACCGTGGTAATCTGGCATAACGATTGGAATAACGAATTATTATTTATATAATATTATTCATTGAACTTGTCTCACCACAGGAGCGTTTAATCCCAACACACCAAACCTATATGCCATGCTGCGGTTTTTGTTTGACGAGCGTACCGTAACCACAATATCGTCGGAATCTTTAACACATATTGTCTGTTCCATAAATCACTTTTATCTCACATGAGCCGCCCATGTATGCGAGAAATAATTGAGGACAAACGATGCCCAGTGGGGGCCGAATGACTTTGACACTCCGCCCATGTTTCTGAATGATTGAAGTGAAACGCTCATGTTATTCTTTGCCAACGACGATTCACAATCCCGCGTGAAGAAGCACTATAACATTATTGACGAAATTAAATCGAGACCTATTCATAATCTATAATTATGACACAGTGAAAGCAGCGTATCTGTTTGACCGGGGCTATTAGAATGCGGATCTATTGAATGGAATCGGTTTTGTATAAATATCGCGCCCGACAGTTCCCATCAATATTCGAGTCTCGAGCGCGTCGCGCGCCCATAAAACACGTGTTTATACTGACAGTGAATTTTATGGATTATCCTCGAGGTTTAAGTGACACAGACTGTTCGATAATCCACTAGCGCGTGTGTCTATTCATCAGTCGAATTCATGCCCAGCCATGTTGTGATTATTTCAGACTAACACTTTACACGTTCTTCCTTTGCGTCCGCCGTCTTCGAGTGACTTCCGTTTCTTTACCTGTTCCAAAATTGGATCTTCCACGGACTGGTTGTACTTCCAATGTGTGTAAATCAACAATGGTTCTCATTTCGATAACCCGGATTATGTGCGTGTAGCGAGAGTTGTTCACCATTAAAACTCATCGTGTGTTCACATCTATGATATTCTTTTTCAAATTGAAGTGATGATGTTTCCCGAAAATTCCATGTTCACTCACTGTGTGTGTCTTCTTCGGGGGAAAATATCAGGATAAAGGTTACTTATGTTTAGTTATTCTTTTAAATTATACGGCGACACTTCTATGGCCGTATCATGTACTCTTATCCATATACTGTTCTAGTATTATGATGCATGACAAAATGCTCTTCTCACAAGAACAGACACAAAAGCCCCCTTCTGTCTCCACTGGCAGTTTCGGAAGGATTTCGAAATTTCGTCAAAGTAAACCAGAATTAATAAAAAGACATTCTTCGGATGATATAGTGACAACTAATATAGACAAAATTTGCATAAACCCAGAGCGGCGGGCTCGGTCTTCGTGTTCGGCTCGTCTACAGTATCCTGAGAGTTCAGATCGCACCGTCTGGCGAGAAAATATATCTGACATCACGAAACAGACGAAGAAACCCAACGGAGTGATACTTGATCCGAAACCCATCCTGAAATCAACCCCGGACTGTTACGCCCTTCCTAGGTTATCAACCAAAGCTCAGGCTAAGAAAGGACGACCTCTCACGTCTTCGTTTAGAATGTCTTCAAGTCGGCAATGTTCGTATCGTCTCGGCGAAAAACCGACTGTCATAAAACGAGTTACGTTCAAGGACGACACAAGTGTTGAACTAAGTGACAAAACTGAGCAGGATATTCGCCCAAATTTTGCAACGAATCGTCGACATTCGTCGCCATCAATTCCCATTGAATGGACAAAACGTTTTTCTGATGACTATTTGTGTGAAGATGGGGACTCGGTATGACATAATTTCGTGTCTTTATATGGATGTAGACTTATTTATGTTGTGTTTTTTACAGAAATATTGAATCTCCAAACAGATTAAAACAAATTCGACTCATTCAATGATCGTGTAAAATCTGAAATGTTTCACCACCATCACAGCTATAGTCGCCACCATTACGCTAATATTAAAACAAATGCTTGATCCTATATAGACCCTATTGTTGGTCGCCTGCAAAATTTGTTTTATTTTGATATTTAAAAAAAACAACAATTTATTAGAGGTAAAAAAAAATTCTCATGCATTAGCCATCATAGTACAATTCAATGACCCATTAATCAGTCTAATTCAATCACATTGGGCAAGTGAAATTACGCTGTATTGTATATAACTAACCATGTCCATTAAAAAAAATACGTTGGAAGGGTCTATTATTCGGACAGGTACTCATGGACAATGAGCAGACGACTGACAAACCAACGGATAATGCAAATGCAGAAGGATTCTTATAGATTGGTGTTAAATGTTCAGATAATAAGTTCAAGAAAAGACCTGTGGTCGTTTGTTGAACTTATTATCTGAACATTTCATAAGAAAAGAACTACTCGCCAATGAGTATTTAGTATAGAAAAGGTTAATAATATAATATAAAATCAACTTTAGCCCGCCCACCCCAATTTTCCAAAAAAGTTGTTAGGCCAATGCATTCTCTTATATATGCGAGGCGACCTATGGTTGACTCGCATATATAAGAGAATGCATCGCCAATGAGTATTTAGTATAGAAAAGGTTAATAATATAATATAAAATCAACTTTAGCCCGCCCACCCCAATTTTCCAAAAAAGTTGTTAGGCCAATGCATTCTCTTATATATGCGAGGCGACCTATGGTTGACTCGCATATATAAGAGAATGCATTGGCACAGGGTAAAAAATCCCGACTTACGACTGGATTTGATATGGCGGGTCACATATATTTTGACCCATGAGTTAGTGCAAAATACACTCATGTGCTCTATGAAGGATGCAAACAACATGGTAATTATAATGAAAATGAATACATGGCTGGAGTCATAAATTCATTTTCATTACAATTATCATGTTGTTTGCACCATTCATAGAGCACACAAGTGTATTTTTCACTAATCAGTGGGTCAAATTCATTCATTTGTTGCATATATTCTGTTGAGTATAAAACGAGATGATCCCATAAATGGCCGGATTTAGTGTACAGTACCTCTTTAATTGTGTTCTTATGCTAAAAGCTTCTGATAACTGTCGTTAAAAACAAAGTTGAAACTAATGAACTAAATTAAATAACAATACAAGTAGTAATTGCTCGTTTGTCAAATGTACATATGAATGGTATTATTGATTTGGAGGGATGTTAAGGTAATAAAATCAGACGACAAATATAACAATGCAGAAGGAGAACATAATATCTGAACATTTCCTATGGGATAACTACTCATCAGTGATGCTTTAGTGTAGAAATGATTATACGTTTTATCTGAACATTTCCTATGGGATAACTACTCACCAGTGATGCTTTAGTGTAGAAATTGTTAAACGTATTATCTGAACATTTCATATGGGATAACTACTCATCAGTGATGCTTTAGTGTAGAAATGGTTAAACGTATTATCTGAACATTTCATATGGGATAACTACTCATCAATGATGCTTTAGTGTAGAAATGGTTAAACGTATTATCTGAACATTTCATATGGGATAACTACTAATCAGTGATGCTTTAGTGTAGAAATGGTTAAACGTATTATCTGAACATTTCATATGGGATAACTACTCATCAATGATGCTTTAGTGTAGAAATGGTTAAACGTATTATCTGAACATTTCATATGGGATAACTACTCATCAGTGATGCTTTAGTATAGAAATGATTAAACGTGCTATCTGAACATTTCATATGGGATAACTACTCATCAATGATGCTTTAGTGTAGAAATGGTTAAACGTGTTATCTGAACATTTCCTATTGGATAACTACTCACCAATGATGCTTTAGTATAGACAGGGTTAAATAACGACTAGATATGCATCCAAAAGACTTATAGAATTCATAGAAACCATTGTAAGCATATTTTTATTTCCAAATCCAAACAAATAACCCAATATCCAGATGACACATATATGCAAAATAGAAGAGTTATTGTATGTAAACGAGGATCAGACAACAAGCCCGAATGCTTATATGAAGTCTTCTCCTCTTTGTCTACATGCCCCGTCCCCAATATGTGAGGGAGGGGTATAGGTCAGATGGGAAGGGTTGGAAATAATGTGTTTTAGGAGAAATGGAGATATTTAACTGAATTTGAGTTAGGGATGAAAAAGTGGAGACGATAGTGTTAGGAATAGCAGAAGGCAGAGAGAGAGAGAGAGAGAGAGAGAGAGAGAGAGAGAGAGAGAGAGAGAGAGAGAGATAAAACGAGACGGAAAGAGAAAGAGAAAGAGGGAGAGAGAGAGAGAGAGAGAGCGCGCGCGAGAGAGAGAGGGGACTATAACCCAAGAGGGGACAGATGAAGTCATGAGCTGATGACAGTGGTGGGGAGTTTTTAATAATTGGGTTGTTGCGTGATAAAACTGATGCTCGTCTATAGTAATCTTCATGCGTCAGGTGCCATGGGAGGGAGTCAATCACAATTACTGTTAACAGGTTACATCCATCAAAAACACGCACACAAACACACGCAGCTACGAGTGTTGCTTTTGAATGTCAACGGAACGTGTCCTGCATTATCTGTAGAATGTAACAATATATAACACCACGACAGGACGTTCCTTTCATTTTTTTATGAGACGGTTAAAATAAAGATAGTTTTTTTTTTCGGCTGGGCTGTTCTGTGTAGAAAGTTGAAAACAATTACCAAAATTTAATGTCTATCACTTTTAGAATGTAAAGTCTGCATGCGTATTGACCGACCTATTTTAATCACCGGAATGTGCAACAGAGAACAATTACTAGGTTGAGTTTGTGTTTGTTGATGATTATAATTATGTCGCCTCCAAATAGTGCTGTTTGTTTCGAAAATATACGAAAAGGTAACGCTGAAATGGTCGCCGTCCCCCAACTTTTTAAAATATTCAGTTGGGTATCCAGCTTTTACAAAATTTACAATTTGGTACCCAACTTTATAAAATTTATTAGTCAGTTATTTTTTAAATGAACTTGCTAAATTTGTAAATACATGCATGTTTATATTATATATTCGTCACCGATGCTTGAAAATGATAGTGGAGAAGAATTGTAGACATACTATAGGCGTAGGACATATGTCATGCAGACTGCTTTCATAAAGCTGGGTACCCAAATGTAAATTTTATAAAATCTGGGTACACAATAGCAAATTTAAAAAAGCTGGGTACCCACCTGAATGAAAGGGTGTGATAACTAGTGACCATTTCAGCCAAAGTAACTTATTAAGATCATGGTATAGCAATGGAAACACTCCGAAGACGTCCATATCGACATACAACCAAAGGTTTTGTTAGGTGTATGGTCGCTGGCATTATGCTTGACCCACAATCACCAACCAAAGATTCATTATTCAATGGAGATCAAAATCAGACACCACTAATTAGGAACTTTGCATTGTATGCTTGTTTACACTATTTTAACACCATGTTATTAATATTTATGTAAACAGATATATATATATAGTATTTCTGCAAACAGATACCTTACTCGTATTTAAATTCGCGCAGTACTATTTTTCGCGAATCCGTCGGTGCGCAAATTTAAAACTGAGCGAAATAGTACGACTCCTGAGTTTATACCAAACCACAGGGAAACAAGGAGGCTATATATGATATGTCGATGAGTTACATATATACATGGCGGAAGGTTGGACCGAATATTAGGCCTGTAGGACTATAATTTACATGTAAACTATTTCTGATATCTATGACATAATTAGACAGCAACAAATTTTGATTTTGTTTATGAAAGTTCTATACGCGGTTGCGGTTTTAATTCTTTGAGTTCATTTAAATTATGATTATAACTATTTCAATATCAGAATAATTATTTGGAGCGTATGAACAACTGTCTTCACAACACATTGATGATACAGTTATGTTAAATAAAACATGCCTCTGTCAGTGTTTAATATGCAACGTATCTTCATTGATGATTAAGATCTGAAACTCATGAAATCCAAGCATTTTACGAAAATATATTTGTCAGTTTTGAATTCGAGTAAGGTACATAGTTTATTGCGTCATGTAACTGCGTAAAATGTGTGACCAGTTCCATGATTTTCGAAGTGGTGCATTTCTGATACATTGCAAATACATGAGATAATGCTAACCTACTGAGTGGCAGAGTGATCGAGTAGAATGTGCCCCGCTTAAGTGGAAGCAGTGCCAAGTAAAATCTAAATATGTACAGTAATTTTAACATCAGATTTTGCATTGATAATGTATTTATAATATTTGATGAATCGCACATGAACCTTTATCAGTGCGTCAAGCTGATGGTCGTGTTAGGCAGAAGAATGTCATCTTTCACCCAACCGACAGTTCACAAATAGTGTTTGGTACCCTTTAGTGTTAATCGTTTCTCATCAAGCATCTGGTCAAATTTATATATTTCAAATATGAACCTCCCTTTCTGAGAGTCTAACCCTTTACCCAACAGAAGGGCCCTGTGCCAATGCATTCTCTTATATATGCGAGTCGACCATAGGTCGCCTCGCATATATAAGAGAATGCATTGGCTTAACACATTAAAAATTATAAAATTGTTAAAGAATGTAAGAAAAAATGGTAAAAAGTGTTAAAAAAAGATTGTTTTTAGGCCAATGCATTCTCTTATATATGCGAGGCGACCTATGGTCGACTCGCATATATAAGAGAATGCATTGGCACAGGGCATAACTATAACCATCACAATGTGTTCATTGAGCCGGTTCCAATGATATCCATATTTGTATGGTTTTATTGAGACAGACCCAAGATATTTTAGGCTGTTGAAGCTTTATTTGGCTGGTTTTGGCCGGTTTGTTGGGTAAAGGGTTAAATGTTGCAGCGATTTTTGTTTCAAAGCAACAGGCTATTTTTGTTGTGGAGCCATAGTACCAACACGAATATATTGTGTTGCAGTAACTGGCTAAACTGAGTGGATTGTTTGTGATCAACAGGTGTATCTTCAGTAGACGTTTACATGTCAGGTGATACAAGTTCTTCTGGGACAGGATATATAGCAGTTACGTCAAGTTGTGTCGCTTGTGATACACGAATGGTGTTGGTCTGGCTGTTGTCTGTCTGAGTGCTGGCATCAGCACACGTTTTTGTAGAAACGACAGGAGAGTATGTGACTGGTTGAGTTGATGGTCGAGCACCAACTATTTTCTTTGAATCGAAACATGATAAATGTTTCTCAGCCTTACACTTTTGAATTTTGAATTCATAGTCCCACATGGAACATGAACGATTCGTTGCAGCATATGAACCTTGACAGTTTGAAGACTTTTTTGGTTTAGTACAATCCTTATGAAGATGAACAGAAACAGCAAAGCATGCACATATGGTTTCTTTGCGTTTATAATGTTCCTGGCCATGACCGTACCCCTGACATCGTAGGGGATTTGGAACATATGTAGACAAACCTATCTTCACATATCGAACCTTCAAATCTGCGAACACCAGCAACTCCCTGTTGTGCCAACGCAGCCAAAATATCCGATTCAGAAGAGTCGGAGATATTCAATGTTTTGGGAGGAGCAACCGTAACTGGTCTTTGTGCAATAGGTGTTAACTGCAAGAAAGCATATGGTTGAACCTGCTTTGAACATTCAAACAGGAGAGAACCAGTCACTGGCCCGGTCCTGGTCGGCTTGACATATTTCAGTTGTCCAGCAATACTTTGCAGTGTCTTATCAAATACAGAAGGTCTTTTAATAGTATCAAATACAGAAGGTCTTTTAACCCTTTACCCAACAAAACGGTCAAAAACGCCCAAATAAAGCTTCAACAGCCTAAAATATCTTCGGTCTGTCTCAATAACACCATACAAATATGGATATCATTGGAACCGGTTCATTGACCACATTGTGATGGTTACAGTTATGCCCTGTGCCAATGCATTCTCTTATATATGCGAGTCGACCATAGGTCGCCTCGCATATATAAGAGAATGCATTGGCCTTTTTTTTAACACTTTTTACCATTTTTTCTTACATTCTTTGACAATTTTATAATTTTTTCTTACATTTTTTATAATATTTTTCTACATTCTTTGACAATTTTATCATTTTTAATATGTGTTAAGCCAATCCATTCTCTTATATATGCGAGGCGACCTATGGTCGACTCGCATATATAAGAGACTGCATTGGCACAGGGCCGTTTTGTTGGGTAAAGGGTTAATAGTCTGGTCGAAGCTAAGAACCCAGTAATGAGGGAATACACCAGCATGCTTCGAACTATGTGAGTCATCATAAATACGATCAGGTATTGTTTTTTTTTGGTCTGAGTTGCCATGTGAAAAAAAAATCGACAACTAGCCCAGCAGCCGCCTTGGACTACCCTTCGAATTCTGGTCGCGCCAAAGGCTGGTACATACATGTAGATGAAGTGGTGACCCGTTTAGCCACTGCATGTAGCAGCCCCCCCCCCCAGTACTTCCCCACAGTGAGACAGGCGTGAACAATATAGTATTGGACACTTAACAATCATCAGGACGAACAAAGAAGAGACAAGAGGGAACATACACATCATACGTGAAAAAACAGATTACAATACTTCAAACATTAGACAAGCAATACAACAGATGACAAAAATTGAATATGAAACACTGTGGAGAGGCGTTACTAGCCGATTGATTGAGCCGGATCAACTCAACTCAACCACTCGTCTTGAAGAGATGTAGGACCAAAGTGGACCATGATCTGAGCCATATCCGCCGGTCGCCGGCCCTGTGCCAATGCATTTTCTTATATATGCGAGTCGACCATAGGTCGCCTCGCATATATAAGAGAATGCATTGGCTTAACACATTAAAAATTATAAAATTGTTAAAGAATGTAAGAAAAAATGGTAAAAAGTGTTAAAAAAAGATTGTTTTTAGGCCAATGCATTCTCTTATATATGCGAGGCGACCTATGGTCGACTCGCATATATAAGAGAATGCATTGGCACTGGGCATAACTGTAACTATCACAATGTGGTCAAGGAGCCGGTTCCAATGATATCCATATTTGTATGGTTCTATTGAGACAGACCGAAGACCACCAGGACTCCAATACCACACCTCATGGGGTGCACCCCACGACAAACAGGGTGCCACATTATGACATTCTTACCCCTCGATGTGTGGCGGTATAGGCCTGTTCTAACCCGGGCCTACACGGGGAAAAATAAATGGACTTTGTTCTTATTTTCATAATAGATCTCCAATAACGTGATTTCGCATATCGAAACCATTGTTATGTAAACATACATGTTACAGTGGTATTACCGATCACAGTCCAATTAATGTAATAAAACATCAAAGTGTAATCAAATCTTAACGGCAAACGTTGCAAAATATTCTGAATATAATATTGAGACCAAAATATCAGAACTTACTAATACGCGATTAACTCTATATCTTAAGATATTCCCCTTCCATTGAAAATACGTTTCTAGTTTGAATTTTGTTGCATTCTGGGAGCCATAACGGGGGAAATCTTTCTATGATTTCAGCTGTTTTCTATTTCTCTATGGGCATCTTCTGAGACACAGACGTTTCAAATGGTGATGAATTATAGTATTTTAATCACATTTTATGGCATATATTGTTATTAACCCTTTACCCAACAGAACGGCCCTGTGCCAATTTATTCTCTTATATATGCGAGTCGCCCATAGGTCGCCTCGCATATATAAGCGAATGCATTGGCTTAACATATATTAAAAATGATAAAATTGTCAAAGAATGTAGAAAAATATTATAACAATTGTTAAAAAATGTAAGAATTTTTTTTTAGGCCAATGCATTCTCTTATATATACGAGGCGACCTATGGTCGACTCGCATATATAAGAGAATGCATTGGCACAGGGCATAACTGTAACCATCACAATGTGGTCAATGAACCGGTTCCAGTGATATCCATATTTGTATGGTGTTATTGAGACAGACCGAAGATATTTTAGGCTGTTGAAGCTTTATTTGGGCGTTTTTGGCCGTTTTGTTGGGTAAAGGGTTAAAACCGTATATCAAGGCAGTGTTAAAAAATAATCGGTGGTGCTGTTGTTGTTGTTGCAGCAGGTAGAGATGGGGGACAACGGATCTAGATGAAATCCGTTGTCCGAGGTGGTAACTGGTCCATCTCTACCTCGAAGCCTGCGGCAGGGACGTTCGGGGTGACATCGGCGTCCCGGTCTCCGCTGGCCTCGACGACGACAGGGGTGATGTGCGTCTCCCCTGGTCCGCTGACTGACTTCCGAGCAGGAGGGGCCGTCTTGGCGTCTCTCAGATAGCTCCTGTCTGCCGATAGCGTCGGTGGTAGAGGGCTGGTGACTGTCAGTCTGAATTAATCCTATTTTTTTCTATTGACAGGATTAGTTTTGGAATTATCATGATCGGGCAGGTTAGGGGCATACATTTTATCACACGAAAAAATGTTTGAAATGATATTCTTATGAGATATATTTTGGGAATAGTTAAATCAGACCGTTTCAATAAATTCCCGGTGATAACAACGATCTAATATCGATAATATATAGAAAACTAAGTAATTTGAGTCGAAGATGTATTGTGTAAATGTTCAATTTAATAGGTTATCTTAAAATAAAAGTTAATAACTTGATATAAATTTAATTTGTGGCTGGAGCTGGCTGGAGTCATAAATTAAATTACGAATTTCCGTGTACAAGACGTAATTAAAATAATTCACCGATAGTGGATTGGGCAAGGCGTGGCACACATGATCGTGTAAAACAATACGTTGATACGGGGGGGGGGGGGAGGCGAACTCAAGCCACTCACTGACTAGTGACTATACAATGACTTAATGAGTATATGAAACTAGTATGCATATAATACAACATTTATTTGATACATTTGCTTGACAAATGTCCAAAAATTACTCGACAACGACAATTGGTATTTTCGCATTCCGGCTAATCTGCCATCCGTAACATTACTTCGTACTCAACAGACTTTCAAATAATGAAAATCTGGTTACCTTATATTACAACTCAGAGACTAAAGAAACCAACAACAACATTTAGGTACAGCATCCCTTTAACCGCGGTTGTATTCATATATGGGTTTATAAATTTAAAGACCCATGGGTTATTATGTCGGGTGACTTACTGTGACGATAAACGTCGATAGTTTTCACGCCATGTAAACGATACCATGGGCTACTATTTGATTTTAAGGCGAGACAAGGATCTGGTGTGAGATACGGAATATCGTGTTGATACTTCCTGTGTTAAAACGGCGTAACAGGCATATGCGTTATTGATGTATCTATTTCACATGAGGGTCCATAAATTTGATTTTGTCACGTGCGTAATAGTTGCTTTATAATGAGGTTATACAATGATATACGACCCCACTCAATAACACTTAGAAGCAACCGGAATGTTCAGTGTTATATGGGGTATCATATAATTAACATTTTTGAAAGAAATAATCACTTGTAGATCATATTTTGTCATTATAATGCTAAACAACCTATTGTTTGTGGGTTTATAGAAGTACTTCAGCCATCGATGATGAATACTTAATGAGACCAACTGGCTCCGCATGGGCGCGTCAAACACTGGTGTTGTCTGGAGTACAAACACGTAGGGAATTCAGTTCACTCGTGGGTAGACCACATGTTCAATTAATGTTTCAACCAGGGGGGGGGGGGGTGAAAAAATTTCTTCCGGCACGTATGCCGGGGTGGGTGGGTGGTCAAAGCCACCAACAAGCAATTTTTTCCGCAACTAAAAAAAAATATTCCTGCTTGTTTTTAGTGTTTTGGCAATGAGTTGGGCTTCAAAACCACTTTGAATCAGTTTGAATGAGAGAAATAATGTAATTCTAACTGGTAAACTGACTGCAGGCAGTTATCGTGTTGTATTTTGTTGCAAATTTTGAAATCCAAGATGGCCGCTGGCAGCCATGTTTTTTTGGCCGAATGACCTCAAAATTACTCATTCCTATTTACATGTCCATGTTAACATCCATGATAAATAGTATGCATAGAAATTCATATACAGCTGTTTACAGTGAATTTCCCCCCGCAAATCTGTTTTAGTGTTAAAAGGGGGGGGGGGTGGGTGTCAAAAAATGGTCGGAAAAAACTGCCGAAAACGGAAAAAAATTTGGCGGTGGGGGTGGGTGGGTACAAAAAATGATCGAAAGGGAAAAAATGCCATACGTGCCTGAATTTTTTTTCCGACCCCCCCCCCTGTTTCAACAATGAATATTGGTGTCATAAAATAAATCGGTACCTCACTGATTGGCCAAGGCGCTTCGATGCGCTTGGTAAAGCGACAATCTCTATCGGTTGAAGGAAGGGTGGTTTCCCGGATCACAACGCGCATTAATAATTTCAGGAATTGGGCTATTCCAACTATTCGCCGCCCACACCATGACGTCATGTTGTAAACATGTTCATATAGTAACCATATATATACCGCTAAAACAAAATTAATGAATAAGACTGATCGGCGAAAGTATGAAATTCGATAATCGAGTTGAAGATAAAGGAATGCATGTGCCACATGACTATTCCCCTATTAACATATCTTCAGCCCACATCAATACTATTATGGTATACATGACAATGATCACGAGAGCATACAATGTGACAATTATATAGCGTTTCGAGTTAGTCAACAGAGACCGGAAATTCGATCGGGAATTCGGGAAGACCGCTTCGGAATTTTATGGAATTTTATTAGGGCCATCACTTTCTAATGTCGCTTCTGGCATGCGACAGAAGCGAGAACAAGTGCGCCATTAGTCGCGCGCCGAGAGCGACAAAATGTGCGCCATAATAACCACATCTTGGCGCTTGTGTCGCTTTCGGTGCGCGCCAAAAACTGCGAAATGTCGCATGATTTTGTGCGCGACACAAGTGCCAAATTGTTGTCGCTTTCGGAAAGCCGAAAGCGCCTAAAGCGACATTAATCGCACATTTTGTCGCAAAACATGCGACATTTCCAATGTTTTGGCGCGCGCCGAAAGCGACAAAACATGCGATATCATGTAGCACATTTTGTCGCTTTTGTCGCTTTCGGCGCGCGACTACTGGTGCAAATTGTGTCGCTTCAGGCACTTTCGGCGAGCGCCAGAAGCGCCATTATAGGACGTGACCCTAATATGTATATTATTGCATATATAATTTCTATTGACTCGTGTGTTGATGACAAAAGATCTATGTCCTAGTATCGTTTTAAATATGTGAATTATATACCGGCAAGTATAATTTAATAGTTGTCGGGTGTAGTGTCTTACTTCTGTGTAGTTTAGTTTATCGTTTTAGAGAAATTCAAACTAGATAGACGAAAATATAATTTCGTTGGCGTAATTATAAACAACAAAGTCGTTTCCGATGCAACTCTGGACGTGCATAAGTGATAGCCCAGTGGTTTAGAGCCCAAATTTAGCAAAATCGTGACCGACCGGATTAAAGAAGATTTATTCCTCACCAGTAACTGATAATGTGGAGCCCATACTACCAGTTACTGGTGAGGAATATACCTGCTTTAATCCATAATATGGGCACCCCTGTCAGAAAGATTACCATTTGTTTAAGGAAAATGCGTACCAAGTTTCATGCTTTAATCCGGCCTGTCACGATTTTTTTGTTAATCCACTGAGCGAGCTATGAACGAAGCGAAATTATACCAGGTATGTTAATAGTTGGCATCTGACACTTCTATACGCATAAAGATGCATCGAAAGCGACGTTGATTGCTTATTTAAATGTTAGTTTATTAAACGTCGCCGGAAAAATGATTGTCCAACAATCCGGCTAGCATTCGCCTACTTGTATATTTTAAGGGATTGCCCGTTAAATATGACGGGAGAAGGTATTGAAAATTAATGTGATGTGTTTATTATTTTTACTTGAAACTGTGAAATATTTCACTTATACGTACATTGGGAACAATCGACCCATCTGTTTAGGATTGCGATTTGATTAAATACATGTACATGTACGTTCCAGCGCATTCGAAAAAAATAAACACTATTCATGATATTCCCTACACCCCGCCTCTGTTCAATGTTTTGGATGCTTGCACCACAAACCGGAAAAAACGAAACGTCCCGAACGGAATGTACATGTAGCTTCGGTGGCTATAGCGTTCTCTGATGTGTCCGTGCTTAGCGATCGTAACACTGATCGTAAAGGAAACAAATGTTTACGACATTTTTAGGACACAGGTTCGACCTCAGTGTGTCTGACCATTCGGCGTGAAATATTGTGTATATATTTATAAGATACACAACAGGGCGTGGTCCAAACTTGGACTAATTCGGACGTATTGGTGAACGGTTATAAATACGCGAACATCCTGACAGAGTTACAGACAGACAGACAGCGTGACATATATTTGGGTTTTATGAGTGATGTGGCGAAGAAATTTCTTTATAGTTTTAATAGTGTATTATTTAGATTTATACAATAATTGCCTATGGTATTGTGTGTGTAAAAACTATTTTGTAAATTTCACCGTTACACCCTATACTGTATGTGGATATAAATTTCTACTGTATTTTCCCCACTAATACCTAGATTTAATATCAATGAGATATGAAGTAAGCGATGGCTGAGTGGAAGTGAATGTTGTACTGCTCTGGTACGAGTTGGCTGTGTGACGCCGTGGTCATACATCACTAAGATTCGGATTAAACACATCAACCGGTTTTCTATATTTTGTTGGGGCCGAATGAATGTACGAGTGCGCATTGTCTATGTCTATGATAAAAAATACAATTCTCTACTTTTGAAGAATTCTCAGTTGGCAAAATCACAGGTGGACATTTAACGACACTGATTTTCATTCTTATTATCATATTTTATTCTTTTCTGAAATATGAGTACGAGTTAATCTACCTACGTATTGAGGAGTTATTTTGAGGGTCGGGTTCAGTCTGCGTACTGGACTGCATGCATAAAATAAATCACATGGAATCCTATCAAATAAATTATCATGGACATATGTTCCGGAAATAATCGCCTCAGGCAACCAAGCTTGAAATAGTGTGTCTGTCATTTGCAGAATGAGGTCCCCAGAAGGTGAATTTAGTGATGCTACCCCGCACACCGGGCTAGCATCATCAAATTCACCCTCTGGGGACCTCATTCTGATTACACCTCATTTGGTTATGCTAGCCCGCTATGCGGGGTAGCATCATTAAATTCACCCTCTGAGAACCTCATTCTGCAAATTACAGACACACTATTTCAAGGCCTGCAGGCAACTGAAATTAAACCCAGAAACGCATGCTTTTCAAAATACGCAATGGTTAACTGTGTCACAGTAGCTGCAGTGGACATTTGGCAGCAAACTGTGCCGCTAGATATATCTTTAATATACCTCCTCTGCGGAGAGTCAGATTACATACACTATACATGTATAGAGAATACAATTTATATACACAAATACACAACAATGGCAAGCGAAACACATGCAGAAATAGTTCGAGAAATGTATCGTGTAAGAAACGACGGTGAGTGCCCCGCATTATAGGTTACACGAGGGTAGAAGAAACAAAGAGCCATCAACTATCATCTATTATAATTATCATATATATGAAGGGTTAACCCTTTTATGGTCATATGATGTTCCTGGCGAGAGCCGCGCTGGTGCAGCATTAAAGATTCTGTGCCAGTTTATTCTCGTATATATGCGAGTCTCCCATAGAAAGCCTCGCATATATAAGACTAGAAGGTGAACCGACTTCGTCCGGGCTTTGACCTTGAATTGACCATTTTGAAGGTCAAGGTCAGGTGGGGTCAAACACCAGCACCCCAAAAATGGTGGAAATCGGCCCAGCGGATACCGGGAAATCGGCCCAGCGGATACCGAGATACCCTATGCATCAAATTTCGTCCGTAAAAATCCGCCAGTTTAACCCGATTTGATTTCCACTCAAGTATATAAACGCGCCTCATCTACACACGCTCATTAATTTTCAAGTTTCAACGTAAAGATAAATTACCATCGGTGCCCGAGATATCGCCAAGACGTCTGAAACAGTCAAATGCATCGGCCGGTTAAGCGTTAACGTGATCTAACGTTATGACCTCTAACGACGTCATAGAAATTACGCATTGTTTTTATCCTGATGGAAGATAGTACCACTTCTTCTTAATAATTGAGGCAGATAACTAAAATGGATACATACGCATTATATATCGTTGGAAAGAGGAAACACGAAAGATTCTCACAGTGTCATTATTATGACTGGCATTTTATTATTCGCGCTGTTTCGAATCGATTTGTAAGCACCGAACTCAAATGAAAGTCCCGTAACACAGCGTAAAAACAGATTTGACCTCGGCACGTGAAAAGTTGACCTCGGATCTGAAAATCAATAGGCCTATGCCACTTCCTGGCCGAAAATACCCCCACATACCAAGTTTCATCGAAATCGGATCGGCCGTTTTCGAGTTCATCGCGAACACACACACAGACAGACACACCACACACACACAGACAGATCTTCCAAAATATATAATAGACTAGAAGGTGACCCGACTTCGTCCGGGCTATTCAAAATCCAAATTTCAAGTCGATAGCGCCACCCGTTTTCGAGATCTGGTCTGCGCATGCGTGAAGCTGGCGTCGCACGGGCTCGGCGACCCGATAAAATTCGTATCCGGGGCAAGATACATTCACATACCAAATTTCATGTCGATAGCTCCACCCGTTTCCGAGATATATAGCCCAATGTCATTTGCGGATACCTCGGCCGGTGATGAGTTAACGCGACATCGGCCGGTAAAGAGTTAACGCGAACACGTCACGATCTGTTGATGGCGTAATATATTTACGCAATGTTTTTCGATGAGCGAAGCATGGTCCTGCGTTCTTCCCGATAATTAAGGTAGAAACTGTAAACGTACACAGGCGTGTGATACATCATTGGAAAGATGAAGCGCCACAGATTCTAACCGTGCAAATTATATGACTGGCAATTTATTATTCGCGCTATATCGAATCGATTTGTGAGCACCGAACTGAAATATATTAGCGCAAAACGGCGTAAAAACAGATTTGACCTCGGCACGTGAAAAGTTGAGCTCGGATCTGAAAATTAATAGGCCTATGCCACTTCCCGACAGAAAATACCCCCACATACCATGTTTCATCGGAATCGGGTCGGCCGTTATCGAGTCCATCGCGAACACACAGACAGACACACACACACAGATCTTCCAAAAATATATAATAGACTAGAAGGTGACCCGACTTCGTCCGGGCTTTGACCTTGAATTGTCCATTTTGAAGGTCAAGGTCAAGTGGGGTCCGGGCTTTGACCTTGAATTGTCCATTTTGAATGTCAAGGTCAAGTGGGGTCACGATTTGACCAGTCCAAAACACTGCCCGGACAAAAGTACCCGACAAACGTGCCCGTCGAAATCCATCCGGTTTTACCCGATTTGACCTTGAATTGATCATTTTGAAGGTCAAGGTCAGGTCTGGGTCACGAAATGGCCCGTCCAAAACAATCAGTGGACAAAAGTAACCCCACGTATAAAATTTCGTCGAAATCCCATCAAAATTGGCTATTTGACCTTGAAGTTACCAGATTTCAAGGTCAAGGTCACGTCGCACGGGCAAATGAATATGCTTATGAGACTCCCCATACGAAAGGACCCCCACATACCAAGTTTCATCGAAATCCCGTGATATTCGGGCGTTTGACCTTGAAATGACCCGATTTCAAGGTCAACGTCACGTCGCACGGGCAAATTAATAGGCCTATGTCACTCCCCGGCCGAACGTACCCCACATACCAAGTTTCATCGAAATCCCGTGATATTCGGGCGTTTGACCTTGAAATGACCCGATTTCAAGGTCAAGGTCACGTCGCACGGACAAATTAATAGGCCCATGCCACCCCACGGCCGAAAATACCCCCACATACCAAGTTTAATCGAAATCGGCTCGGTCGTTTTCGAGTTCATCGCGAACACACACACAGACACACACACACACACAGATCTTCCAAAATATATAATAGACTAGAAGATGACCCGACTTCGTCCGGGCTTTGACCTTGAATTGTCCATTTTGAAGGTCAAGGTCAAGTGGGGGTCACGATTAGATCAGTCCAAAACACTGCCCGGACAAAAGTACCCGACAAACGTACCCGTCGAAATCCATCCGGTTTTATCCGATTTGACCTTGAATTGATCATTTTGAAGGTCAAGGTCAGGTCGGGGTTACGACTCGACCCGTCCAAAACAATCAGTGGACAAAAGTAACCCCACGTATCAAATTTCGTCGAAATCCCATCAAAATTGGCGATTTGACCTTGAAGTTACCCGATTTCAAGGTCAATGTCACGTCGCACGGGCAAATGAATATTCTTATGAGACTCCCCATACGAAAGGACCTCACATACCAAGTTTCATCGAAATCCCGTGATAGTCAGGCGTTTGACATTGGAATGACCCGATTTCAAGGTCAAGGTCACGTCGCACGGGCAAATGAATATGCTTATGAGACTCGCCATAAGAAAGTACCCCCACATACCAAGTTTCGTCGAAATCCCGTGATATTCGGGCGTTTGACCTTGAAATGACCCGATTTCAAGGTCAAGGTCACGTCGCACGGACAAATTAATATGACTATGTTACTCCTGACCCGAAAATACCCCCACATACCAAGTTTCATCAAAATCGGCTGGGCCATTTTCGAGTCCATCGATTACACACACACAGACAGATACACACACACACACACACACACAGATCTTTCAAAATATATAATAGACCGGGAAATCGGCCCAGCGGATACCGAGATACCCTATGCATCAAATTTCGTCCGAAAAAATCCGCCAGTTTAACCCGATTTGATTTCCACTGAAGTATATAAACGCGCCTCATATACACACGCTCATTAATTATCAAGTTTCAACGTAAAGATAAATTACCATCGGTGCCCGAGATATCGCCAAGACGTCTGAAACAGTCAAATGCATCGGCCGGAGAAGAGTTAACGTGATCTAACTTTATGACCTCTAACGACGTCATAGAAGTTACGCATTGTTTTTACCCTGATAGAAGATCGTACCACTTCTTCTTAATAATTGAGGCAGATAACTAAAACGGATACATACATATTATATATCGTTGGAAAGAGGAAACACGAAAGATTCTCATAGTGTCATTATTATGACTGGCATGTTATTATTCGCGCTGTTTCGAATCGATTTGTAAGCACCGAACTGAAATATATTAGCGCAAAACGGCGTAAAAACAGATTTGACCTCGGCACGTGAAAAGTTGACCTCGCACGGACAAATTAATAGGCCTATGTTCGTCCCCGGCCGAAAATACCCCCACATACCAAGTTTCATCGAAATCGGGTGGGCCGTTTTTGAGTTCATCGCGAACACACACACAGACACACACACAGACACACACACAGACACACAGATCTTCCAAAATATATAATAGATAATGGGTGGCTTACACATTCAAGGTACATGTTAGGCCAATGCATTCTCTTATATATATGCAAGGCTCCCTATGGGAGACTTATATATATATAAGGGAATGCATTGGCACAGGGTTTTCGCAAAATTGCAGGAAGCTCCAGTCATGGCAGGGTTAACACTTTCATGTTTCGTACTTCCGAGAAGTAGCGCCGTTAAGGTGACCCGACTTCGTCCGGGCTTTGACATTGAATTGTCTATTTTGAAGGCCAAGGTCAAGTGGGGTCACGATTTGACCCGTCCAAAACACAGTGCCCGAACAAAAGTACCCGACAAAAGTACCCGTCGAAATCCATCCGGTTTTACCCGATTTGACCTTGAATTGACCATTTTGAAGGTCAAGGTCAGGTGGACCAACACCCCAAAAATGGTGGAAATCGGCCCAGCGGATACCGGGAAATCGGCCCAGCGGATACCGAGATACCCTATGCATCAAATTTCGTCCGTAAAAATCCGCCAGTTTAACCCGATTTGATTTCCACTCAAGTATATAAACGCGCCTCATATACACACGCTCATTAATTATCAAGTTTCAACGTAAAGATAAATTACCATCGGTGCCCGAGATATCGCCAAGACGTCTGAAACAGTCAAATGCATCGGCCGGGTAAGAGTTAACGTGATCTAACTGTATGACCTCTAACGACGTCATAGAAGTTACGCATTGTTTTTACCCTGATAGAAGATCGTACCACTTCTTCTTAATAATTGAGGCAGATAACTAAAACGGATACATACATATTATATATCGTTGGAAAGAGGAAACACGAAAGATTCTCATAGTGTCATTATTATGACTGGCATGTTATTATTCGCGCTGTTTCGAATCGATTTGTAAGCACCGAACTGAAATATATTAGCGCAAAACGGCGTAAAAACAGATTTGACCTCGGCACGTGAAAAGTTGACCTCGCACGGACAAATTAATAGGCCTATGTTAGTCCTGACCCGAAAATACCCCCACATACCAAGTTTCATCGAAATCGGCTGGGCCATTTTCGAGTCCATCGATTACACACAAACACACAAACACACAAACACACAAACAGATCTTCCAAAATATATAATAGACTAGAAGGTGACCCGACTTCGTCCGGGCTTTGACCTTGAATTGTCCATTTTGAAGGTCAAGGTCAAGTGGGGTCACGATTTGACCAGTCCAAAAACACTGCCCGGACAAAAGTACCCGACAAACGTGCCCGTCGAAATCCATCCGGTTTTACCCGATTTGACCTTGAATTGATCATTTTGAATGTCAAGGTCTGGTCGGGGTCACGATTGGAACCGTCCAAAATAATCAATGGAGAAAACTAACCCCACGTATCAAATTTCGTCGAAATCCCATCAAAATTGGCGATTTGACCTTGAAGTTACCCGATTTCAAGGTCAAGGTCACGTCGCACGGGCAAATTAATATGCTTATGAGACTCGCCATAAGAAAGTACCCCCACATACCAAGTTTCATCGAAATCCCGTGATATTCGGGCGTTTGACCTTGAAATGACCCGATTTCAAGATCAAGGTCACGTCGCACGGACAAATTAATAGGCCTATGTTCGTCCCCGGCCGAAAATACCCTCACATACCAAGTTTCATCGAAATCGGGTGGGCCGTTTTCGAGTTCATCGCGAACACACACACACACAGACACACAGACACACAGATCTTCCAAAATATATAATAGATAATGGGTGGCTTACACATTCAAGGTACATGTTAGGCCAATGCATTCTCTTATATATATGCAAGGCTCCCTATGGGAGACTTATATATATATATAAGGGAATGCATTGGCACAGGGTTTTCGCAAAATTGCAGGAAGCTCCAGTCATGGCAGGGTTAACACTTTCATGTTTCGTACTTCCGAGAAGTAGCGCCGTTAAGTTCTCGTGTGGAAGGGATTGCAGACGATCGAAAGCCTGGATCCCGAATATGTCAATGCTTTACTCCAAGAAGATATCACGTAGATGCCACATGACGTGATGACGTCAGTGTTTAATGGAGGAAGGAAGTCCGCACCAAGCAGTGAATGCACACCACTACACACAGAAGTCAACTAACAAACTGGTCCAAATATACGAATCAGGTTACCGACATGTGTGGATTGAAAATCTGTCTATTGAAAAAAACACACTTCTGTTCCTCATGGGTTACATGGACCACAATGAATTGGTAAACCCAGGGGAATAAACTCAGAAGAGGTGCATGGTCGTTCGTGTTCTATCGTGAATTTTTAGAAGTCAAAATCTGAAAGTCGACATCTGATAGTATACCATTCCATGAATGGTAGTGCTGCGGCGGTAACTGCTAAAGTATATGGATTAAATTGAATGACCGATTTTTCAGCAAAAGTAAATGTTTCGAGTCCAAATGGCAGAAAAATCCAAATTAACCAACAAATTTTTCCTATGAAGTAGCGATATGATATGATGTAGTAATTTTAACACCAATAATGTTGTAAATAAGTTAGGACTTAGCCACATGGATCGCTTTACCGAATTCGTTAATTTCTGGGAAAAGTCACTGGTTGGTATCGTTCGTCGTCTATTTGACAATAGCCACCACCGATTCCGTTATTTTTCACTATCATTTTAGTGAACAATATATATTTTTGCTTTTAAAAAACTTGGTTTCAATGTGTTCTACATTGGTAGGAGTATCTCGAAAACTAGTAGTCCGTGGGCCAATTCTCATAAAGCATCTAGTTTAGAAGTTGGCTGCACCCCTCCCCCCTCTGACTATTGTACTCGAGAAAATTTTCGTTTTTTATTAGGGGTAAGAGTTGTATTCCCTGAAAAATCTATTTTGGGATACTTTCTGAAACGGACAACAAGCACAATCTGATGCGCCATATGATTACCTTTAATTTAATATATAATAAACCTTTGTTGGAGGGGGGTGCAGCCAATTTGAAAAATATCTTGCTTGGCCCACGGACTATAGAGCTCTGTTTCGGTATGACAGCTGAACTATGGGTTCATGTTTCGTATTTCATTATCCCCAGGCATAGAAAAAGTACACATTCTAATGTTATTATGTCAAGTCGGATGGACCATATTCAAATATTAGATCTCTCCGTTGCGTCACCTTGAAGCCTTCTCAAAAAATATATTTCATTGAAAATCAATATACAATCGCCGCTTCGCCCTTCATAAGTGTTTCAACCGGTAGTTCGCGTCGCAGTTTTCACCGTGTTTGTGACACACTAGAGCTGGGAGCACCATGCACCAATTGTCGACAAAAGCTTGAATCAATCCTGAGATAATCTCTACGATATCCTTGTCTTCTATCGTCATTGTTTTGTGCACGGTCTGCTCTGGGTAAACACCGGAATGCGACTCGAACAAAAGTGCAATAATAGTTGCTTCAGGTCCATAATACAGGAATTGAACCATCGTTCCCACGATAAGCCCGGTAACATACAGCTGATATAGGTGGCTTAATCGATTCACGGAACTATGGTTTAAAAGGGTTATGTACACTAAATCCGGCCATTTTTGGCACCATCTCCTTTTCTACTCAACAGAATATATGAAACAAATGAATGAATGTGAGCCATGCATGGATGAGTGCAAGATACACTCACTTGCACTATGACCGATGTAAACAACGTGATATAGTTATAATGAGAATGAATTTATGACTCCACTCATAAAATCATTTTCATTATAATTACCATGTTGTTTTACATCGTTCGTGCATTTTACGAACATCTATTACATGGCTTAGGTGTGTTTGATGTTCAAAATCGCGGTACAATCCATATATATATTTTCCTTGTAAAGTTCGGTTATAAATATAACTTTTTAATGATTACTGATTTGTGACTGTGCATTGTGAATTTACACAGATCAAATTATAGTCTCTCCCATCAGACAGACGTGGTAGGGTGATCAAATACAGAATGGAGAATACTCTTGCTCAAAGTAGTTATTTTTACAAATATTGTATCCAAATTGATAGCACACATCGTCATTCTTATATATTAAAAAATTAGATACAGTCACTGTCGATGGCGAAATCACCGTTGTTAGTTTATTGCCGATAGTGGCATCCCGAATCGAGAAGTAAATATATACAATTGAGCGTAGTTTAGACGATGTATTCTATGGAGTGGTACGGCCGATTTGCTTGAGATTTTCGGCGATGTTATTAGAATGCGACATTGCTCCAGTTGTTATAGCGCCTGAATACTAACCTATCAGTCTCACACACACCGAGCAAGTCCATAATATGTCTTTAATCAGGTAAAAGAGATATATAACACTATGCCGTAGGTTCTTTAACAATGTGCGATGTAAATAAAGTATATATTTTCTGTATTAAAGTGATGTGAAACACTCCGTTTGGGTGTTCAAATAGATATGGAGAATATACTCTTGCTAAAAGTAGTTATTTTTATGAATATTAATCCAAATTGACGACACATACACACTGTCATTTTGATATATTAATTAAATGCAATGACTCTCGATGGTGAAATCATTTGTGTTTGTTTATCGCCAATAGTTGCGTCCCGAATCCAGATGTAGATATTCATAATGGGAACGGGACTACCCGCCCCCGAGACAAAATTTTGATCAACAAAACATGTGTTTATTCATTAATTATATCAATGCGTGGACTGGGACATACTCTGACCTCATGTCACACATGTACCTCCATTGCTTCTCTCCGCACATACAGGAACTCAGAAATGAATTCTGGTATAAAATCATAAACATATTCGGAATTCCTACATTTTCATTCCTGGATTTACTCTCGCCGGTAGGATTCCTCACTTATGCATGTGGATGTGGAAGTCATCCTACTCTGGAACTCATGTGTGATGAGAAACGCTTATTTATTCATTGTCTCATATTTGTGTGTGTCCTTTGGTCCAACCTCATATAAGTGAAATTGATTTAGTTTGAATGTCACTGTTGTATTCATAAACATGTATATACCTGTACACATATCTCTCCTTCAAGGAGGCAATAAAACATCTCTCTCTCTCTCTCTCATTATCACAGTGTGTTATCACAACACTTAGTGATCGGGGTTCATCTCACTGATGTTAACTGGAGGTGAGTATACAAACAGCCTTTGAACGATGCCGACGGAACTGTGTATTATTGTATACGGTACTGTGTTCTGTAAATCACTTTGTAATATATCGAATGTTTTTAATCTTCGTTCATATTCATTCATTCCGTTTTTAAATTTCGTTCATTAAACTTCGTAATAAATAAACATATTATTGTTGATGCATTTGTGTGTTCATGAGTTATACATGTGTATTTATTGTTGTTAAATCAAATACAAATCTATAAAAAAAAACAACCCAGTTTAGTTAAACAAACATCTCATAATCCCCTCACACCTCCTAATTAGCCACTGATTACCGCTAATTGAATTTTGGGGGGCGGGTTGTCCGGGGGGCGGGTTGTCTCAGAGTGAAAGGGGGCGGGTTGTCTCGGGGGCGGGTAGTCACGGACCCTTTATAATTGAGCGTGAAAGTTCAGACAATGTTTTCTATGGAGTGGTATGGTCGATTTCTTTGACATTTTCGGCGATGTTAGTAGAATGCTACATTCCCCAGATTGGCATAACGCCTGAGTACTAACTGATCAGTTTCACGCACCCGAACAGGTCCATAATATGTCTTTAAACACAAGTACAATACAACACAAGGAACCATAACGGCGAGGCTAGTCGCGTGAAATTCACATGTGTCGGTTTCTAAAACAATTTCCAAAATATATTTGTCGGCCGCGCCCTTGCCCCAAACCCGTGGTCACTTCTCATTGGACAACGTATACAGCCCACACCCAGACATGTTTATCTGGATATATATATACGTTCTGCAGGATCAACGGCACACAATGAATGTATTCGAAACACATGCATTCACTCCGAAAAACATTCACTCCCAGTCGCTTTCTCACAGTGACATACTGCATGCATTCAATGCAGAAATTAGATTTAGCGACACAGAGCTAACTCTTGCTGGTGGTAATATAAATCACCACCAAATACCCCAGACTCTGTGTTTTAACCAGAACCGACCATACAGTTGGACTGTGTCAAAATAGATCCGTTTGTGTATACGCATTGAATTAAAACGTTCATGTTTTGCCATTACCACCAGAAATGTAACAGTTGATTTTAATTTAAGAAAAAAAAAATATAAAAAATTATAAATTTGTTAAAGAATGTAAGAAAAATTTATAAAAATTGTTATAGAATAAAAGAAAAAATGATAAAAATTCTTAAAGAATGTAAGAACAAAATGATGAAGATGATAACAATTGTTAAAGAATGTAAGAAAATTTGTTAGGCCAATGCATGTCTTATTTATACGAGTCGACCTATACGATAATACA
This sequence comes from Siphonodentalium dalli, assembly GCA_032622095.1. NCBI lineage: Eukaryota > Metazoa > Mollusca > Scaphopoda > Gadilida > Siphonodentaliidae > Siphonodentalium > Siphonodentalium dalli. The sequence continues at coordinate 174,850,308 of CP136066.1, forward strand.
TTGGCACAGGGTCTTTACTGTTGCACCAGCGCAGCTCCCGTCATGAAAGGGTTAAATGTTAAGGGTTAAAAGTGACACCCCTGCCTTGTGATTGAACAGATATGTGATGTCGGTTGAATGATTAGACCCAGTGACACAGTAATCCCAACATCATTGCGACTGCTAATTGTAATACACTGTATAGTGATTTTGATAAACCGCTCCAGTAAGGGTAGATCATGCCATGAATTTCTACTCTGGCTGACGCCGGTAGAGATCATATTCCACCAGTACCAAACCTTGGAACTTTTTGAAGTTTTGACAGGGAACCATATAAAGTCGAAAAAATAACGCGGGGAATATATTTCTTAGTTGTTATCTGTTCCTTAATTATGTACTTCACTGTAGGTGAATGTCATAACTCGAAATTGCATGCTTTTCTCTGACATATGCGAGCCGATATCGCAGTAAAGATAAAATTATTTACCCAGGATAATTCCATAATTGTAAGCGACGCAAGGCAAAATCGCTCACAAATATCACTTAAACCGTGTAATTTCGAGTTGGGGACCTTCACCTGCAGTGAAGTACATTATTAAGGAACAGATAATAACTAAGAAATATATCCCCCTCGTTATTTTTCGCATTTATACAGGGGGGGGGGGGGTCGTGCAACAAAATTCCGACACAAGGCCGGGGGGGTGGGGGGGGGGGGGGGGGTTGCCGCTCCTGAAAACACGTTTTTTCCGGTGTTTTCTGATGCTTGCAATTTTTTTCCTTTTGCCATTTTTTGACCTAATTACAAGCTGTTTAGCCTATATAATGATTGTTTTGATGTGTTATGATCTAAATAACACCTGTAACACAAGATACTCGGTACAGTTATCTGTGGTCAGGTTGGCCTCATAATTTTTTGATTATTTGATCCCTTCTAATACTAAGTAAACCTTCGTGAAATTTTTAACTGAGCTGGCCCACCTGGGTTGGATAACTCTCCAAGTCTGATATGAAACTGAAATAATGTGTAAAATAAATGTAGAACATGCCTGTTCTCTAAACTATAAACATGTTTCTGACACAAAGTTACTAATACTATAAAAGACAAAAGTTCTACAGTGTTAATATACTACATACTCAATTATTAATGAACAGACATTCACATGGATCTCTATCAGTCTCAATAGCATTTTCTTAGTAAAACATGGCTGTCTTTCACTTGTGAAATAATGAGATATTATTTATTTATATGCGCTATTCTACAACCATTTAGCTATTGTTAATATTAAAATGATCCATCTAACCACATACACTTCATATTGTAAAACATGCAAGAAACAGTTTTGTACCAGAAAATGTAACCAAAGATTCTTGTTAAACTCATTCATGTCTTAATCCAGATTAGATACAGATTTTGTTAGTCACTTTGCACAACGATAATTGAAACTTCACCTGAGTTTAAATTAACTTAAATAATTCTTCAATCAGCTTCAACATTTTTTAAAATTCAATTTAGAAATGTCAGTTGAACGACATATCGAAGATAAAATGAAAATGAATATATCTGATACATTTTGCATAGAAAGTCTGCTACATCTGACTCCATTAAATCCAATAAGATCGGAGTGGATCGTTCATAGGAAACTATATAATACCACCAGTCAAAACACTCATAAGGACAAACTTCCAATGGTAATATATAGGACATACACTTTATGAAATACTGCATAACAAAAAGAGCTGAACTCTCAGCACAAGCAATACACTCATATGAGATTTAAAACATTTATCTAGAAAACCCCATCTCAACCTGGGCAGCATATAATTTTCCGGTGTGTTGTGTGTTTACAACTTCACTTTAACTAGCAACTTAAAAAAATATATAAAGTAAACACGAGTGCATTTCATGGATAAATGCACATTACACAAAGTCCAGTGCAAAGTCTGGAATAAATAATTATATAAAATATTTTTAAAAAGTTGTTTCACTGGTTGTGTCAGCTGGTTGTGTTGAGTTTTTAATAAATTTTAATAAATGTTGTTAATCTCTTGAGTGTATTGCTTGTGCTCATAGTTATAATTTATTAGTATTTGAGTTTAACTGGTTGCGGAAGTACACCAAAGTTGGATGATGCTTGAAAAAACAGAATGGTCAAATTACGAATGACTGATAATTATTATATATGTTCAATTTAATTATGATATATAATTATTATATATGTTCTAATTTAACCATTCTCTGTTTCTCAACATCAGCCACCTGGAAGGGGGGGGGGGGGGGTGTCCCAAAACCATGAGTGGAAAAAAATATTTTTTTTGCACAAATAGGGGGGGGGGGGTGGGGGTACAAAGTGCTGCAAAAAAAAAAATCAGCGTTGTGTATGCAATTTTTTTCCTCCCCCCCCAGGGGCGGGTCGGAAAAAAAATTCAGGCACGTATGGCATTTTTTCCCTTTCGATCATTTTTTGTACCCACCCACCCCCACCGCCAAATTTTTTTCCGTTTTCGGCAGTTTTTTCCGACCATTTTTTGACACCCACCCCCTTTTAACACTAAAACAGAGATTTGCGGGGGGAAATTCACTGTAAACAGCTGTATATGAATTTCTGTGCATACTATTTATCATGGATGTTAACATGGACATGTAAATAGGAATGAGTAATTTTGAAGTCATTCGGCCAAAAAAACATGGCTGCCAGCGGCCATCTTGGATTTCAAAATTTGCAACAAAATACAACACGATAACTGCCTGCAGTCAGTTTACCAGTTAGAATTACATTATTTCTCTCATTCAAACTGATTTCAAAGTGGTTTTGAAGCCCAACTCATTGCCAAAAGACTAAAAACAAGCAGGAATTTTTTTTTTTAGTTGCGGAAAAAATTGCTTGTTGGTGGCTTTGACCACACACCCACCCCGGCATACGTGCCGGAAGAATTTTTTTCACCCCCCCCCCCTCTGCCCCCCCCCCCCCCCCCCCCTGATTTATACGGTTTACTGCCAAAACTTCAAAAAGTTCCCAGGTTTTTGTACTGGTGGAATTTGATCTCAACGGGCGTTAGCCAGAGCAGAGTTTCATGGCATGGTCTACAGTAAGGGTTGACACATCGCTTCAGGAAGAATTGACACAAACCAAGGTACCTATACGCACTACTTAAATCGCCGTGAGCAATTCGTCTTTGACTTTATTATGAACTCAGTTTTCCGCTGAATGATGACGGCAGTTTGATACACAGTGTTTGCCTTCGTCGAATATAACCGTCAACACAGCATATTAAGATACAGTGAAACCTTTGATTTGTTCTTCTGCTAATATTGTTCATCAAATATTAACAGTTAAAATATTCTGAGTTGACAGCGAGCTCGGGGCCTCCGGGAAAACACTAATAGGATTGTTAAAGCGATATGGCGCATGGTAAATAATCTTATTGAAAATATGATACGAATTGTCATTGCAAATTTTCAATGTGTTAGCTGGAGTGGCTCACGCAAGGAACGCATGCTGGAAAACACTGTACAGTAAGGTTATCTCGCTACGTGGAAATTTTGGCACATATTTCAATGAGACCAAATTCTCAGAGGTAGGGCAGCATAATTGGTAGGCCACCCCTTGAACTAGACAAAAGTTCAAACTTGGCGTTATTTTCATCCGATCGCTCTTCATCAGGTTAGAATTTTCCAAATGATAAGATTTACAACCATTGGGATATTCCAACATACCACACATTGATTACAATGTGAGCCTAAAACTGTAAAACGTTTGACCAGTATTGAGGTGCGTAACCTCACCCAGCCCCGTCACCACACCTCACTGGGTGCGCTCCGGATGGTTGGAAATTAGTTTCCAGTCTGTTCCGTTTCATCCAACACCTTAGTCCAAGTTTCCATAAATGTAAACCAGCCACTGAATCGGTTGGGATAATGCTGTTTTACGTCGAAGCCCCTTGTGTATATATCTTCTATGTCGGGGTTTAGCGTTATTGACCCGCCTACCTAAAATCCCCAATAACTGTAATAAAATGTCACAATTGTGACAGCAAACCTGTTTATTCCATAGAAAATATAATATTTGTCCTCAAAAGTTGCCAACTGGAAGTAGCAATGTATTTTATCACTATGGTTACATAAATACGAACTCCTTTGACCTCGCGAAGTCGACGAAATGCCAGTGTGAATTGAATGTAATCAAACTGAGATTACTCGTAATAACGCGGCATATGCTATGCGCAATTTAACATAAAGTTATATTCTAACACATAATAATGACCGTAAAATGTCACTCTTTCCGATGTATAAAGCACCGTGTATTGATTTTAACATCGATTAAAAGTGACAAAATATCCCGCCCCTGGATATGGACGTGAAGTCTGATATAGAAAGATATTTATCTTACAATATAGCTATATTTCATCAAATACACGCGAAAACGCCTAGGCGGTTTCCGATCTTGTATCCTGGATGGCAACAAGGATATCTTCGATGGCAACAGCTGGTGCACGTGCGTTTCGACAACTGGCTTGTTTTCAAAACAAAACGTCTAAATAACCAACTAAAAGTCGTAAAATAATATACTCGTGTGCTACGAATGTAAAATAATCAATAATTAGTTCAATAAAGTTGACAAAATGTGGAGACAGGGCCCAAAAAGCTCAAAATAACCACCCAAAAACATTTGGAAATCGAAAAAGTAACGAAGTTTACACATTGTTTACAGCGCGCACGAATACGGACTATTTTGACCATTTCTATTTTAGCGAAGTACTCAAGTAGGGAATTCCCCGTAATTCAGTACGGTCTTGATCAAAAGCTACTGAACGCATTTTTATTCGATAAAATACAGAAGGGAAAATCAAATTAATGTTATCTTATGTTAAGGATATAAAACAGAATACTTACGAAAAGTCCGTGATTTATTGCATTTCCTCTAAATGGGTTATTTTAGTGCGAGTCAGAACTCGATAGTCGAAGTGTCGGAAAGTTCAAAATTCACCAAAACTCTGAATGGACAGTCATCTCCAGCAATGCCTCTCGCCAACACTATCACTATCCAAGGAGATTGCACCATAAAATAATACAATTATCCTGTTAAAAGTGACAATTATGTCGAACATATGAAACGAAAATATCGTCGCCTCTTCATTGAATCGGATTCCAGCCAAAGTGAATTTGAATAGTGACGTGAATTTCTCATAATTTGACTTATCACAACGTCGCGTGCTGAGAATTGTGTACGTTGTGTGTTGCGCGTAATAAAATAGTTCCTGTTTTAAATTGAGTTTTATTGCATTTTTATGGGACGAATTGTAAGATAAATTGGTTATCATCACCCTGTGTGTTTCCGAGATCCGTATTCAAGTCTCGCTGCCTTCTCTGGGCTGTCTATCGACTCGTCCTACGGACTCGTCGATAGACTGCCCAGAGAAGGCAGCTCGACTTGAATACGGATCTCAGAAACACACATGGTGGTGATAACCTATATATATTCACACGGGGCTTCGCGACGTAAACAGTATCATCCCAACCGATTTCACTAGCTGGTAACGAAAATTGAGTGCAAATTCCAAACAAAAATGGCCATAACTCTGATGAAAATTGGCGGGCGGAACCCGAATTAGAACGTGACCTGTACATTGTGTTATATATACATCTATATAGTGAACACACACATGGAATTTCATTCCATTCCGTTGAGTATATCTAAAGTTATCACACGGAAACCAAAAGCTAACAGGCGGACGAACAGACGGACCGACGGCTGCACCACGGATAGACCAATAACACAATTCGACCCATTTTTATAAAAATCATTGGAAATTGACCTATATTTGGTGTCACATCGGTCTGGGCCTCTTTAAAGGCACGTGCGGCCTTAATTGTCGAAAATATTCATATTTGTTCGAAACACCGTAAACAGAAAAACAGTAAAACGCATACAGTTCCGTTCATATATACCATGACCATCGCGTAAACGGCATGTTATCATAAAGACCTACTATATTTTACCTAAGCAAGAGCCTGATTGTGTTACAGAAGACAGCACAATGCTACAGGCTAATCACACAGAAATGGCATAAACGCTCTTTATTAGTTCCATATCAGGTATTCACCAACAAAAAACGCTCTTTATGTTTACCATCATAATATAAACAAACACCAGAAAAGTTACTTTTTACGCCTTTGTTTACAAAACAATGGTCAAATATATGACCATAACATACTGTTTATGCGATATTTCTTATTTGTATACGGATAAAGTCTATCTACATTTTGATGTTCTTTCTGTTTGTGGCGGTTTTTGACGGGTGGAGATATTTTCACAGGATACCCACCGCCAAGGCCAACCGTGTCTTTAACATTTGGGGTATATAAGTTCGTTCGTGAGCACTCAATAACACGATACATACCTCTCGGTTACCTCAAACCACACGACTGGATACTCTTTTACAATCACGAATCTGGAGCATGCGATAAGAGTCTCTCTAGCCAATTAGTAAACACTCGATATTTGTGGTAATTATCGTATTTGTTTATCGTTAGAGTAGTATGAGCACCCCTGGCGGGAAGGCAAACACCGAATGGCTATAAACTCGTCAAGGGCATTTCAAGATTCACAAAGACCAGAGCAATCTCATTCAAAATCCTGGTGTGAACATTACTAAAGAGAACGTTTCCAAATACCCTATGTTTAAATGTGTCTCAAACCGATTCATTTAAGGCTTTCCAATACAAATGTGGTATTTCCTGTCGCCAACAAAGCTGACAAATTACTTTAGAGTGCATTCGTACCTAACACATGAGAAACAGATTTTCAACGAGTCAACATTTTATCGTATATCGAAATCATTGTAATGTAAACATTACTGTTACAGTGGAATTACCAATCTAAGTAATCTAAGTCCAATTAGTCCAACAAAATACCAGTTTAATCAAAAACATTGGAAAAGGTCAATACATAGAAAAATACTCACATTTAGACAAAATATTTGAACTTACTACACAATTAGCAATGATTGTTGCTAAATCACTGTAAACGTTTTTTCTACATAGCAATGGTTTCAACACGCGAAATGATATTATTGGATATTTATCAATACTTAGCATAAGAAAAACGTTTATTTATTTCTCCATGTTCCTCGTGGTGATGTTTTACAGACTTTTAATGTTTTTGCACGTGCACTTACCAACTGCGAGTGCTTTGGGTTCCTTTAACGCGGACCAAAATGCAAAACCTGGTAGAAATTTTACTTTTGAATGTCGATATCTCACAACGAAAATCTCCCTTTCGTGGGCCCATATGTTCGTTGTTATTATTGACTGGTACTGAACACGTCGACATTAGTTTGTATTGTAAAATCGGACCGGGCATCCTTAAAAGAAGTAAATCAACATTGAATGAGTCTATCCCATGTTAAAGATACGGTAAGCTTTCGCGGTGGGTATTGCTGTTAAAAAGTCACATCCGTTAACATCGCAATAAACAGAAAGACTATTCAGATATAGACATATTTTGTTCATAAATATCGCATAAATAGCATGTTATTGTCAAGATCGTTTGCCTTGTTGGTAAACAAAGGCCATATTATGATATAGTATACAGTGAGTAAAGAGTGTACCATTAGCAAAACACTCAACACTGGGGAGACCCCACTATATAAGTGAACGTTTGTTAACATTTACACCATATTGTCTACAATTTACCGATATAGCGCTCGCTAATCATCTCGACACTCGAGATTTCGGCGTTGAATGTGTCACCGTGAATCACTCTCCAAAAACAAATAAATAATAATAAATCGCCGCGGCGTTCAGTGTTTTACTTGTCGCACACTATTTGCGCGCTGTGTATAAACAAATGTTCGGTTCACACAAATTTGGTAACTTTTATTTCTAAATTATAACCAACAAACAAGGCATTTAAAGAGGAGGCCATGTGATCTATTGTGAATGGGCATTTCCATGCAAATCTCCGCAGCAAAATATTATATTACTGGGTGTGACTTTGTGCAGAATTGAAATCAAATACATATTTATCTGGCGGGTCGGCTTGGAATTTGTTCCATTAGAAAGTTTATTTTTGAATTTTATATTGATTTCTCAAAACTAGGTCAAGCGTTGTAATTCCATAAGGAGGTCAAGCGATCGACTGTGAATGGGCATTTCCATGCAAATCTCCGCAACAAAAGTTACCGATTTGCAAATATTATATTTCTGGATGTGACTTTGTGTGGAATTGAAAACAATACATATTTATCTGGCGGATCGGCTTGGAATTTGTTCCATTAACAAGTTGTTGCATTTATTTTTGAATTTGATATTGATTTTTCAAAACTAGGTCAAGCGTTGTAATTCCAGAAGAAAATTCTAAAAAAAAAAAAAAACAATTTAGAGCGAAAATTGTTCTGTTAAATGTTATGTCTGTTTAGTGATATACAATGTAGCTGCTTTCGTTCCGAAACAACTGCTTCATATATATCTTTTGCTGTGGAAATTTGCAATTCACCGCCCCCTTAACCAACCAAATCAAACAATCTATACTTTATTATCTCCGTCTATATCTCGGAACTGGAGGCATGAAATATAATTATATACATATACGGATATGGTACAAACAAAAAGTATCTTGTGTGCAGAGCTATATCACGAATGCATTAAAGATACGGGCGGCGTTGGCGTTGGGTATGGTGCTAAAATAATCACCTCCGTCAAAAACCGCCATAAACAGAAAGAATTGTAAATATAGACAGACTTTGTTCTTATACTAATCCGAAATATGGCATAAACAGTATGTTATTGTCAATTTTTTCTATTTGTTATGTAAACAAACCCCAAAAACGTTACGTTACCTGGTTTTTGTTTATATCCGGATATGGTAAATATAAAGAGCGTTATTTGTTACTGAAATGGAAATAATAAAGAGCGTTTATATCAGTTGTGTGTGATTAACCAATATGATTGCGCTGTGTTATGTAAACAGAAGCACAACTTATGTAACACGAGCAGGCTCTTGTTTACGTACACCATAGTACGTCTTGACGACAATATACTATTTAAGCGCTGATTATGTTTGGCATATGAACAAAACTATATACATTTCAATATTCCATCTGTTGATGGCGATTTGAACAAATATGAATATTTCTGAAACGAACGCCGCCCGTGCCTTTAACCCTTTACCCAACAAACCGGCCAAAACCGGCCAAATAAAGCTTCAACAGCCTAAAATATCTTCGGTCTGTCTCAATAGAACCATACAAATATGGATATCATTGGAACCGGCTCCTTGACCACATTGTGATAGTTACAGTTATGCCCTGTGCCAATGCATTCTCTTATATATGCGAGTCGACCATAGGTCGCCTCGCATATATAAGAGAATGCATTGGCCTAAAAAAAATCTTTTTTTAACACTTTTTACCATTTTTTCTTACATTCTTTAACAATTTTATAATTTTTAATGTGTTAAGCCAATGCATTCTCTTATATATGCGAGGCGACCTATGGTCGACTCGCATATATAAGAGAATGCATTGGCACAGGGCCGTTCTGTTGGGTAAAGGGTTAAGTCGATGGTGAGGTGACACGCTTATGCGTATTATTGTGCATGGACTTGATTCAATGTCGACGTTTCTAACTGTCCAGGGAGGACCTTTTCGGTATTTCTCCTGAGAATTTAGCCAAGAGTATATACTAGCTCTGTTTGCCATTTGTGTTTAACCCTTTCATGACGGGAGCTGCGCTGGTGCAACATTAAATACACTGTGCCAGTGCATTATCTTATATATGCGAGTCTCACATAGGAAGCCTAGCACACATAAGAGAATGCACTGGCTTACAAGGTCAAGATAGATATTGTTAGGCCATGCATTCTCTTATATATTCGATGCGCCCTATATGGGCGACCAGCAGATATAAGAAAATGCAGTGGCACAGGGTTTTCAGAAAATTTCAGGAAGCTCCAGCCATGGAAGAGTTAAAAGTGCAACATATAAACGGCGAGCACCACAAACACAAAATGCTCATAAAACGTCATACCGGAGCAATTTCATTCAAAGTCCAGGTATGAACATTACTAAAGAAAACGTTTCCAATATATACATTATGTTTAAATATGTCTCAAAAATGCTTCATTTGATCCTTTTCTTGCACGATTAGCATAAGAGGGCGTGTGTACAGTGTTCGGATCGGATTTGATATGTGAATATATGAGCTCACATACAGGTGAAGTTCGAATATGGATTTGGTCCGCCTAATTTTGCCGGAGTTATCGCCCCGTTTCGACTTTGAATTTTGTCGTTTTGAGGTTTCCGGATGATAACATTAGTTTGTGTGATTGGTCATCAGCTCCAAATACAGGTCAAGTTCGGATATGGGTTCGGTCCGCACATTTTGCCGGAGTTATTGTCCTTGTCGACTTAAAATTTGCCGATATTTTGGTTTCCGGGTTATAACTTTAGTTTGTTATCCTGATTGTTTTTAAATTTTGTTTGTGGATTAACCACTTGAAGATACAAATCAAGTTCGAATTTGGATTTGGTCCGTCCATTTTTGCCGGAGTTATTGTCCTTGTCGACTTAAAATTTGTCGATTATTTTGGTTTTCGGATGAAAACTTTAGATTAAGTTATCTGATTGTTTTTAAATTTAACTGAATCTCTTGATATTTGGTACGTTGTTCAAATTTTAGAAAATAAAAGCCAAGTTTGAATTTGGTCCGATGAATTTTGAAAAAAAACACCCTTTCGGGGGGACACGTGGTCGGCGACATTTATTTTGTTAGGGACCCAAATATCGTGTTCAAAGTTGTATTTTTATGACTTCAATGGGTCTCTCTATAATGGCTGCGGACACACGTAACACAGTAGCTATGGCACAGTAGGTGTGACAATTTATTATGGTGGAGTTTGGTGACAATTGGTCGTCACAATTAATATGCCATAGCTGGCCATGTCACCCGCTGCATATTCGCACACTGAGTCTACCATAGTTCGTTATGATCAGCCTTTTTTCTTATTTTGGTCCGTGTGTATATTGTTCGCTTTGTTTATACCAGATACCTTCTTTCAGTTGCATTTCCCCCAACAGTTCCGACACTGCTTCGTCGGCCTACATTAGCGGAATTATGCGTAGAACTAAACGTCGCAAAATTAAAAACGCAATTGGGGAACTGTCTTAATACGCATGAAATTAATATAAGTAGTGAGAGCATATCAATAAAATACGCGTGCATGATATGTGAGGATATGAGGGATTGCCACGGTCAAACACAATTCTGGACGATCGATCGTGCAATTATATATATCGTAGAGAATGCAATGTAGCAAAACGTAATGAGCAGAGATCAACCTTGGTGAAACGCAATGGGTTAATTTGTCCAGTCAACTCATTGTGCGGAAACTCAGCGGGCAACATGGCTTGCTATGGCACATAATTATTATCACACAATTGTCACCAAATTCCACCATAATAAATTGTCACACCTACTATTCCATTGCTACTGTGGTACGTGTGTCCGCAGCCAATGTAGTTCAAATATTTATCGACATATTTCTAAAGTGAAATTTATTAGTTGTATATTTTGGAGAACAAACCGCCAAGTGGCTTTCAAATGAGCAATTTTCGTTCAGTGAGTATTTCCATGTAATCACTGAGGGACATTGCAATATATGTACACTGTTGATAACCATGTACATGCACCACACTAACTATGTTATAAATGAGTTATTATATTTTTTGAGGCTCGAAGATAAAGTTTATCGCTTCAACATTAAAAAAAAATACGAATTATCCCGAGTATATTTTATTTCCATGTACTTGTTGTCTCCGTTGAGCGAGGCGAACGCTCACAAAATGCGAATTATTCGGTGGCGTAAATACCAATTATACAATTGATTATTGTTAATGCAGCTTTAAAGACAACACAAACACTCGTATACGTCAGTTCCGGGTACTGATTAGGTTTTCTAATTCCGACGGGGTACTTGGAACGAAGCAAGCGACAATGCACTCCATTTCGGACTTGTTTTAATGAGAACGGAAACATGGATTTATCGACCTGTTATCGCACATTATTAGCTGGGATTGAGCGCCAGACTTCGGTTAATTTAAGGCCGACCAAGAAATCTTTTGTATTCTAGAAGAAAGAACCATACATCATTGTAAAGGGTGTGCAACAGGCATAGTTGTGCTCTACATTTTCTCTGCTTTAGTATACATGCTGGGATGGTGTAGAAAATGGAAATTAGATAATGATAACAGTGGGAATAATAGCTATTTAACCATCTTCACGCAGACCGTTAAAGGTACTCAATCCGATCAGACGACCCTAAATTACCATTTCTTTGGCTTCGGGGTAAAACATATTTGATTCGAGTCGAGGAACCTACCCGTCAAAGCTCAGAGTGGTCAGATGTCGATTTTTGAAGTTAATTACGTGCGCTCGCGCAACAGTATGGCGATCAGACAGATTCGTAGCTTGGTAGCTTGGTAGCTTGGTGTCACACTCCATGACGTCACCAAAAACGACGTAAAACCTCGTGGCGTTCTGACATTTTTACTGTGCCGCTATGTTTATTTTATGTGTAGTTTTCGATTATTTGTTTGTCGCCGATATCGCCATTTGTCAGGATTCCCTGTTTCTATATTTAAAACTAGCATGCTCGTAGTTGGCCTCGATTTCGATTTTTTCTCCCAGGTCAAAATTCGTCAGAGTTATGACAAAAATAGATCGACCTACATTTTCTCCATCAGAAATCGACATCAAAGAGTCTATAGACTCCTTCGGGACCTACATAGACTCCTTCATTTGGGTATTTTCACTTATAATTGGGAAGTTTTATCAGTTTTGGTTCGTGCGAAGACCTCTTTTTATCGTGCGGGAAAAGAGAGACATTCAAAACGCGATTTCGTAATTCGACGCAATAGGCTGAATAGCCTAACCTTCAGCAGATCCGGGTCAAATACGACGAATGACGTAACACAAAACAAAACGCATTTGTTAACACAAACACCGTTTGAAGAGTTTATTATTACATAAAATGATCGTTATTGATTAATTATTGATTAATTATTGATATTTATTGTTGCATATTGGCTGCTATCAATATTTACAAAAATAGTACTAATTATTTCTTATAATTGCTGATAATTGCTCCTTTGGTCAACTTTGACTATCGGAAAATGAAAATGAAAATATGCCGCTGAAAAAAATGTAATCGATATTAAAGTCTCATCCTTTCAGCAACATGGAATTGGTTTTAATTACTTAAATGATTAATATAGTAATTTGCTTTTTATCTGTGATGAAATGACAAATGGTAATTGTCTTTTCTTGCTAACATTAAATTAAATAAAATAAATTAAGTAAAATACAGTGAAATTATTTGTTTAATTATTGTTTATTACATTTTTGCGCACGTTGGCATCTCTCTGAGTGCATTCTAGTTATTACGTGCGCTCGCGCAACAGTATGGCGATCAGACAGATTCGTAGGTTGGTGTCACACTCCGTGACGTCACCAAAAACGACGTAAAACCTCGTGGCGTTCTGACATGTTTACTGTGCCGCGTTTTTGCTATGTTTATTTTATGTGTTGTTTTCGATTATTTGTTTGTCGCCGATATCGCCATTTGTCAGGATTCCCTGTTTCTATATTTAAAACTGGCATGCTCGTAGTGAGCCTCGATTTCGATTTTTTCTCCCAGGTCAAAATACGTCAGAGTTATGACAAAAATAGATCGACCTACATTTTCTCCATCAGAACTCTACACCAAAGAGTCTATAGACTCCTTCGGGACCTACATAGACTCCTTCATTTGGGTATTTTTACTTATAATTGGGAAGTTTTATTATTTTTGGTTCGTGCGAAGACCTCTTATTATCGTGCAGGAAAAGAGAGACATTCAAAACGCGATTTCGTAATTCGACGCAATAGGCTGAATAGCCTAACCTTCAGCCGAGTTCCGGGTCAAATACGACGAATGACGTAACACAAAACAAAACGCATTTGTTGACACAAACACCGTTTGAAGAGTTTATTATTACATAAAATGATCGTTATTGATTAATTATTGATTAATTATTGATATTTATTGTTGCATATTGGCTGCTATCAATATTTACACAAATAGTATTAATTATTTCTTATAATTGCTCCTTTGGTCAACTTTGACTATCGGAAAATGAAAATGAAAATATGCCGCTGAAATAAATGTAATCGATATTAAAGTCTCATCCTTTCGGCAACATGGAATTGGTTTTAATTACTTAAATGATTAATATAGTAATTTGCCTTTTATCTGCGATGAGAAATGGTAATTGTCTTTTTTTGCTAACATTAAATTAAATTAAATAAATTAAGCAAAATACAGTTAAATTATTTTTTAAATTAATGTTTATTACATTTTTGCGCACGTTGGCATCTCTCTGAGTGCATTCTAGTTTCAATTGTTTCTAGCCCAGAAACTCGTGTTCAAACAGGTTCAATCGGACGTTCTGGCAGGTAAAAATGGATAACTGTTAAGTGGTTATTATTACCACCTGATTTTAGAGTTATCCATTTTTATCTGCCAGAACGTCCGTTTGAATCTGTTTGAACACGAGTTTCTGGGCTAGAAACAATTGAAATAATTAAATTCAAAAATCGATATCCGATCACTCTGAGCTTTGACGGGTAGGTTCCTCGACTCGAATCAAATATTTTTCACTCCCGAAGCCAAAGAAATAGTAATTTAGGAGCGTCTGATCGGATTGAGTACCTTTAACGACTCCGACGAAGTCCAATCAGACTTGACACCAAGTTATTAAAATAAAGCATATAACATAACATTTTAGTAATATTAGTAATATTAGTAATAGTGGGGTACGAAAACCACAAATATTCATCATCTCTTATCTGTTTGTACCTCCATGTTTCCTACATGCATGTATACCAAAACAAGAGAGATCGAACCTTATACTGATTTATATGGGCTAGATAGACGTCATCTTGTTTTCCTTGAAACTCTGCCACCTGGGAAATATATTTTCGGTCTATTCTGAGGCCAAGAAAAGGAATATCTGTCGGAAATCATTTTAACCAATTTAAAAACATAGTACTATGTTACAAAACATTCATAAATTATAAATTAACTATCAAACTCAATTTGTTGTCCTACTTCTGGCGATAACCATTTACCAAATTCGTTGACGTTCAATGCCCATGGCAAGTCACTGTGACTTTACATATGTCAATGGACATGCACATATAGACGACAACTTTAATTTACTAGAATCTACAAGTAATTCAAGTTCTCACATGGAAAGCATCATACATCATTACAGGACTCTTAGCTGCCGTGAGCCTCAGCGAGATTGATATCGGGCTCGGTTAGCGCCACGCCCGATATCAATCTGACTTAGCCTCACGTGACACCGTATCGGGCAACAAATCGCACTGCAACTTACATTACCCTGCTGACCTACTAGATTGACCAATGCGAATCGAGAACTTTATGTACTGACATGATATGACGGGATATTATGTTCACCTAATCACCTTGATTGACATCGACCCCATACGAAACCCACATGCAGCGGGGGGGGGGTATGGATTATTATCATGCTGGCCTATTAGATTGACCAATGAGAATGGAGATCTACTGACAGGAGATGATGGCATATTAGGTTCACCTTGATTGACATGGACCCCATATTGAAAGCCACAGGGGGTACATGGATTCTTATCATGCTGGCCTGTTAGACTGACCAACGAGAACGTATAGATCTATACTGACTGGAGATGTGGGCACATTAGACCTACCTCGATTGACATCAACCCCATATTGAAAGCCCCAGTGGGTATATGGATTCATATGGGATCGATAGACGCCATCTTGTTTTTCTTGGAACTCTGCCGCCTCGGGGATATTTTCGGTGAATTTGGCGCCAAGAAAAGGGAAATCTGTCGGAAATCATGTTCTGCGAATTTAAAGACATAAGTACTATGTACCAAAACCTGCATGTGATATATTTGAGGAATTCTAAAGACTCATAAATTAATGATCAAACTCAATTTGTTGTCATACATCTGGTGATCAGCTATTGACTCAATGCGTTGAAGTTCAACGACCCATGGTGCGTCACTGTGACGTTACATAGGTTAATGGCCATATGCGACATATTTAACTTACTAGATTATTGAATTGCGTACAAGTAATTAAAATTCTCACATGGAAAGCATGATAAAATCGTTACAAGACTCTTTGTTGCCGGCCACGGTGACATATGAGGCTCAGCGAGATAAATATCGGGCTCGGCTAGCGCCTCGCCAGATATGAATCTCACTTCGCCTCATATGACACCGTATCCGGCAACAACTCGCCCTGTAACTTATATTATCATGTCACCTGGTTGGATCGACCAATGAGGACGCTCCGTAGGTAGAAGCATATCAGGAGACATGGGGTCGTCATCTTTGTAGCCCGTCCCATATGGAATCCATATGGGACGGGCTAGGTTCCCATATGGGGTCGATGTCCGCCATTTTGTTTTTCACGGAACTCTGCCGCCTCGGGTATATTTTCGGTGTATTTTGGCGCCAAGAAAAGGGATATATGTCGGAAATCAAGTACTGTTAATTTAAACACATAGCACCATATACCAAAACCTGTATGTGATATATTTGAGAAATTCTAAACACTCATAAATTAACTATCAAACTCAAGTTTGTTGTCCTGCTTCTGGTGATTAGCCATTGACTCAATGCGTTGACGTTCAACGCCCATGACGCGTCACTGTGACGTTACATAAGTTAATAGCCATAGACAACAAATTTACTTACTAGCAGGTAATGAACTTCGTATAAGTAATTCAAATCTCACACGGAAAACATTATATGTGGGTGACATGATAAAATCGTTACAGGGCTCGTTGTTGCCGGCTACGGTGACATATGAGGCTCAGCGAGATTAATATCGGGCTCGGCTAGCGCCTCGCCCGATATTAATCTCACTTCGCCTCATATGACACCGTATCCGGCAACAACTCGCCCTGTAACTTATAATATACCACTGTGATTTTCAATATGGGGTCGGTGTCAATCAAGGTAAACCTAATATTCCCTCAAAATATTAGGAGTGGTGTTGATTGCTACAGGTTGTCATAGTTTATACACCGGGTAAGCGCTAAATTAGCTGAGTGAATTTTTTTATAATTTGGTCTTTGAGATGCTTCACTTTTACGGAAAAAAACGTGCATGTCTATATATGGGCAACTGACTTGATCGATATTGAAAATAAATCTTTCTGAGAAACTCTTGGCGCTATTGTCTGTATTGGCTCTGCCCGCGCTGATGCATTTGTTATCTCTAGAATGCTGCCAGTTAGACTAACATAATTACGATTGAAGTCTATAGCCTATGCAGGTGGATCGGCAATCTCTAACAAAGCGCGCCAGTCATACTTCTTTTCTGTCACCGACTGGGTACTAGTTTGTGTTTTAAATATTTAGCACGGTTTTCCCCCAGCCAAAATAGAGATATAGATCGCCCCAAAGTCAAATTTACTATGTGCTTTGAGAACAATTCCCACACTAAAAACTTATTGACAGAATAGAGAATTGGAGCGGTAGTTTTGTTGACGGTTTTCGCTCGCTTCTTAGCAAAATGGCAGCAAATTAGAACTTTTGTGTTTGACTTGCAATATATGTTGTCGTCCATGTGCGTTTAGACTTTGTGTTGATAGAATAATCGGAGAACCAAATCATACCGTTTCGCAATATAGTTCTTCGGCTGTAGAGGGACTTTCCAAACTTAAGGTACGAAAATACACAACTTGTGTTCGATATTTTGTGTGCTTAATAAGGGCAACATTTTGCTCTGTTCGCTTAGTATCATATCATATTAATATCGCGGAAGACCACCAAAATGTGGGTAAAATATCGCAGGTAGCAACGATCTTACCAAGTCATCAAGGGAGGTAAACCCTGCATGGAGTTTGGTGGATCGGGTCGACATGTCGCAGATTCCACTTGTAAAGTCTGTAATTTGTTTCAACTTCCTGTGACAGACGTCGATAGTAGTGGCGACCTTTAGAATTAAATCGAATATATTTACTTCGTGGAGCCCATCATTTATCTTAGAAACCCTCCATCGACTTCGTGAAAGCAAAACCATCTCATCCGGATATCACCGATGTATATCGAATGATGATCGATACCCGTTATATATAGATATCACTGGTGATGTGTTCTCACGTCAGTGTGTATAGTTAACTAGTCTTTGTAAACATTCATACGGATACCGAGTCTATCGTATTCCCGCCAACTTTTCCTTTATCGGAAGGCTTGTGGTATTCCTCCGATTTACGTCTAATCGAGCTACATTACTCGTTTTGATTGGACTCCTTTATCATGGTGCTAATAATAGTGAGGTCTGATTGGCGCTACTGGTGTGGAATCCCGTGGATTGGGAAATGAAAAGTCTGCCACGAAAGGTCATCAGATAACGCGCCATAGCAGGTGGTGTGTCTATTTATGGTCATGCAGATGCAAGGAACATTGACCGCATCAGAGATCGATATACCAACATACAAATTGTTGCATAAGCCAGAACAATACTCTCTATAACACTGTAATTCGTAGGCCACAGATAACACAGAAAGCATCTATTAAAGGCATGCACGGGCGGCGTTCGTTGTGGAAATATTCATATTTGTTCAAATCGCCATCAACAGAAGGAATATTTAAAAATATATAGTTTGTTCATATGCCAAACATAATCAGCATATTCATTTTGTCAAGACTGTAAAGTGGCTTAATATAGCATTGACCCCTAATCCTCCCATCATTGTATAGTAATTGTAATGCAGTCTGGTATGTTCACCTTAACATTTTGGCGGGACGAAACGATAAACTGCTTCCTACATATCGATATATGAATTCCTCGATAACCTGAAACAAATACCTGATTCAGCAACAACGATCATTCAATGCATTTGATAATCGGAAGCCATTATTTTCTTAACCAATGAAGAATCAAAACAGTCCAGCGCCATACCCCCATCATTAGTGACAGATTTATTATAAGCCCATGAATACAACCAATACATATGTATTAACACATATACATGTATAGATGCATCCCATAAGTGGTTTGGGTACTTTATTTGTCTATTATGAACTACATTCTATCCTTTTCATTATCATTTCACTTCATTAGTTGCCACTTCATGTTTGTATACGTATGGGCGACAGGAAGACGGCCCATCTGGGCCATGTCGCTCCTGTATAATATCATTTTTGTTTGTTTATTATCACCATTGTCATAAGCTTGTAAATATTATACAAATAAACAATCATCATCAATCATCACCATCAGCGCTTAAATAGTATATTGTCGTCAAGATGTACGATGGTGTACGAAAGCAAGAGCCTGACTGTGTTTCAGAAGTTGTGCTTCTGTTTACATAACACAGCGCAATTATATCGGTTAATCACACACAAATGATATAAGCGATCTTTATTATTTCCATATTCATACAGTAACAAATAACGCTCTTTATGTTCACCATATCCGGATATAAACAAAAGCCAGGTAACGTAACGTTTTTTGCTTTTGTTTACATAACAAAGGGAAAAAAATGACAATAACATGCTGTTTATTCCATATTTATGATTGGTATAAGAACACAGTCTGTCTATATCTTACTATTCTTTCTGTTTATGGCGGTTTTTGACGGAGGAGAATATTTTAACAGCATACCCATCGCCAACGCCGCCCGTATCTTTAATAATGAGTTGAAAACTACACAAAAGATAACGGATAACGCTCTTTATTATATATCACATTTGATAAACAAAAGTACAGCCACTCTTTATCAACATACCCACGCGGCAATAGGTTCATATTCGACATATACTATTAACATAGGTTCATATTCGACATATACTATTCACATAGGTTCATATTCGACATATACTATTCACATAGGTTCATATTCGACATATACTATTCACATATGTTCAAATTCGACATATCCTTTTCACATAGGTTCATATTCGACATATACTATTCACATAGGTTCATATTCGACATATACTATTCACATAGGTTCATATTCGACATATCCTATTCACATAGGTTCATATTCGCCATATACTATTCACATAGGTTCATATTCGACATATACTATTCACATAGGTTCATATTCGACATATACTATTCACATATGTTCATATTCGACATATACTATTCACATAGGTTCATATTCGACATATACTATTCACATAGGTTCATATTGTATCATTTGGTCAGGAATAATCAAATCCTGATCAATGTCGACCGTTTGTCGAAGTAGCCCGACGTAATCGGATAGTGGTCTTATATCTGTTATTCCGTTTTATGGGCAGGCCACAGTGAAAACACATTTTAAAGAGCGTACACCTGGTAAGTTGTGAGTTGGTTTATTCATGTAATTGTCCGCACATAATGAACTTATAATAAATTATTATGAGTCAATAATGTGATTAAACACTCTAATTTTCAGTTCGTTAAGGACTCAAATTGAGGTTATTCTACGCCGATTATGAACCTAAAACATCATAGTATAAGCCGATAACGTGCTGATCTTCGGGAGAACTGCCTGTTTTATCGGAAATTTTATTTTTTTTGCTCGCATGTCAAAAATTCTAAACGATATCAGATCTTCAAAACATCATTACACTATTTAGTCGCGCCTATGCCCCTAACAATTTCTAGAAATCTATAATTGGAGTCAAAACATCCACAGATGTGTCTTATTTGCAATAAGATTCCCTTTCATTTGACAATCAGGCACAGCATTTATAACGCACAAAGAATTTAGAACGGCTCTGGACTGGAAATCACGCAACAGTGATCTGATCATCTGGACAGATAACATTCCTGTCTTTGAACTATAATGATTTACTATTATTATAATCCTTTTCAATATATTGTTGATAACTTCCAGACTCAAGTGATTGATTGAATGATTTATTTATTGCAAAAGTCACATAACAGTGAAACAAGCAAAACGTTTATACAATATGTACACTCATTTGGATATCACATTCATCGTTGTTCATTTCATATACATATGTAAGTTTATATATACAGCAGTAATTAAATTAGACTAGATTAGTATAATTTCTACTGCTTATATAACCTTTCTGCCTGTTGGCACCATCTTATTAATCATTTCGACCAGATTCTTTGTATACTCTGTAGTTTTTGACCATGGGTTGAAAGTGTACTGAGATTCTGGAGGAATACAGTACCCTGAGTCCGGTATTTCGTGGGACCGTCTCCTTTTATACTACTCGGAGTGTGTGTGACGGGTGGGTGGTGTTGGTCCATGGATTGGTGCGGGGTGCACTCATGTGCTCTGCGAGCGATGGGAGTGGCATGGTAGTTGTTGTAAGGGTGAGTTTGTGATTCCAGTCATAAATTCATTTTCGATGTAGTTGCCATGTTGTTTGCGTCGTTCATGTTGGCGCATGTGTGTGTTTGGTGCTAGTTCGTGGCTCGGGTTCATTCAGTTGTTGCATTATGTGCTGTTGGGTGTGGGGGAATGGTCCCATGAATGACCGGATCTGGTGTACGGTGCCCTTTTAAGGCAGACCAACCTCAAATTATCATAGAGTAACTGGTGCATGTGACAAGTAATTCACAAATAATTCAATTAAGCTACATATTAATGAATGAGCTATACTGATTTACTATTATGATAATTTATTTTGAAAATGTCCATACTCAAGTGTATACTGTTTATATAAACCTAACCGCATGTTGAGGCAGCTCGGCTTCAAATTTATACCGTATAGTCACTGGTGCCTGTGGTCACATGTATATGATAACATTTTATAGTTACTATGTGGACCAGCGAATGCAATGTACATGCTCTCGTGCATGATAACCATAACCACCTTCTTCTGAACCATCCATATTGCAAATTTGGCATGTCGGCAATCTTAGCCAGATAAAATTGATTGTATAGAGTTATCACACTTTAATCTATTCGTCGATCTATCAGTGAACCATCACTTAACATAGAGTTATCTCCCGTGGAACACTTTGGTCAGATGTTGGTAGGTATCTGCGTTGACACGTGAAAATTGGCGCACCAATATTTTGATTGGGGAGCTAAACTGGGAGTTATTATTATGTTGTCATCGGGAGCATTTATTTTGATATATTTGTCTTCTGCCATGTTGTTTATGACTACTTGTTTATGACTACACTGCTAATTATATTAATCTGCTTATTTCGCTTCCATTTCCGATAAGTTTGCTACTTCTAATCTCAACATGTTCTCAAACCATTTTACCGGCCTTCAGATTGCGATTATATCCTAACTAGCAGGTGACCCGACTTCGTCCGGGCTTTGACCTTGAATTGGCCATTTTGAAGGTCAAGGTCAGTTCGGGGTAACGATTTGACCCGTCCAAAACACTTCACCGACAAAAGTATCCCTAGGTATCAAATTTCGTCGAAATCCGTTAATTTGTTTTATTTAATTTGAGTTAATTCTGCCTTTTTAATGAAGAGAAACGATGGTACCCGTCCCGTGATGGTACCAGTCCCTAAAAGAGGTACGTTTGTGGGTACCCGTTTCAAGGTGAAGATCACATCGGGCGGAAAAACTTACCCGATGAAAATCTCCCCCGTTCATTGGAACCCCTAAGTACGAAGACAGACATAAGAATCACACAACACGCTGATGTCTGGATACAGACACACTCACGTCTGGCCCCAGACATACGAACCACACTACACGCATACGCTCTTTATCAACGACACTGTGGATACGAACGCTCTTTAACTATCAATGCGATTAACTCCACAGTGTCAATGGCGGTCATTTTGGTGACTGAGAGTGGAGAAGGGGTGCTGGGAGCTTCTCCAAAACGGCGGTAAACACTGCCCGTGGGTTTTTAACCTTAGATTGGAAGTTTGAGCTCAATCGGTCCAGCCGTTTTCCCGGCCATAGCTAACAGACAGACAAACAGAAGTCCCAAAATATATATTACTAGAAGGTGACCCGACTTCGTCCGGGCTTTGACCTTAAATTGTCCATTTTGAAGGTCAAGGTCAAGTGGGGTCACGATTTGACCAGTCCAAAACACTGCCCGGACAAAAGTACCCGACAAACGTGCCCGTCGAAATCCATCCGGTTTTACACGATTTGACCTTGAATTGATCATTTTGAAGGTCAAGGTCAGGTCGGGGTCACGATTTGACCCGTCCAAAACACTCAGTGGACAAAAGTCACCATATGTATAAAATTTCGTCGAAATCCCATCAAAATTGGCGATTTGACCTTGAATTGACCAGATTTCAAGGTCACGGTCACGTCGCACGGGCAAATGAATATGCTTATGAGACTCCGCATACGAAAGCACCCCCACATACCAAGTTTCATCGAAATCCCGTGATATTCGAGCATTTGACCTTGAAATGACCCGATTTCAAGGTCAAGGTCACGTCGCACGGGCAAATTAAAGGTTAATGCCACTCCCCGGCCGAACGTACCCCCACATACCAAGTTTCATCGAAATCCCGTGATATTCTGGCGTTTGACACTGAAACGATCCGATTCCAAGGTCAAGGTCACGTCGCACGGGCAAGATAATAGGCATATGCCACTCCCCGGCCGAAGGTACCCCCCCCCACATACCAAGTTTCATCGAAATCCCGTGATATTCGGGCGTTTGACCTTGAAATGACCCGATTTCAAGGTCAAGGTCACGTCGCATGGACAAATTAATAGGCCCATGCCACCCCCCCGGCCGAAAATACCCCCACATACCAACTTTCATCGCTATCGGTCGTTTTCGAGTTCATCGCGAACACACACAGACACCACACACAGACACACACACAGATTTTCCAAAAATATATAATAGACTAGCCGATGAGCCCGACGTTGTCCGGGCTATTCAAAAACCAAATTTCAAGTCGATAGCTCCACCCGTTTCCGAGATCTCGTCTGCGCATGCGCGAAACTGGCGTCGCACGGGCTCGGCGACCCGATAAAATTCGTATCCGGGGCAAGATACATTCACATAGCAAATTTCAAGTTGATAGCTCCACCGTTTCCGAGATCTCGTCTGCGCATGCGCGAAGCGGGCGCCGCACGGGCTCGCCAATGCGACAACGACGACCGCCTGGTCAAACTACACACACGTACCAAGTTTCGTCCCGATCGGTCGAGAATCGTAGATTTGTATAAATGACATACATACATACATGACAGACATACAGACAGACAGAGGTCTTCAAAATATATAGGAGAGTAGCCGATGAGCCCGACGTTGTCCGGGCTATTCAAAAACAAAATTTCAAGTCGATAGCTCCACCCGTTTCCGAGATCTGGTCTGCGCATGCGCGAAGCTGGCGTCGAACGGGCTCGGCGACCCGATACAATTCGTATCCGGGGCAAGATACATTCACATACCAAATTTCAAGTCGATAGCTCCACCCGTTTCCGATATCTGGTCTGCGCATGCGCGAAGCTGGCGTCGCACGGGCTCGGCGACCCGATAAAATTTGTATCCGGGGCAAGATACATTCACATAGCAAATTTCAAGTCGACAGCTCCACCCGTTTCCGAGATCTCGTCTGCGCATGTGCGAAGCTGGCGTCGCACGGGCTCGGCGACCCGATAAAATTCGTATCCGGGGGTTTCGTCCCGATCGGTCGAGAATCGTAGATTTGTATAAATGACAGACATACAGACAGACAGACAGACAAACAGAGGTCTTCAAAATATATATGAGATATCCTAATGGGTGATTCTTTAGCCAGATCACAGGAAGATATGGACGATAACGACAATGATGTTTATGAAAATCAAAATTCCGTAAATGATAATAATTGTAAATAGTATTCTCCAAGTGAATCCACTTGACGTATTTAACCACGACACCTTTGGTTTGAGTTTATTCCACCTAAACTGTCAGAGTCTGGGATTCTTGTTATATAATTTACAAACCAAATAAACTCATTTGATACCATTGGTCTGAGTGAGAAGTTTGGGCACCCAAAACAATCAACTTACGAGCTACCAGGATACAAATTAATCACAAATGTTATACCAGAACAATATGATTGCCATGGCGGAGTTGACTGCTATATCAAAGAAAACCTAACTAGAGAAACCTATTATAGAAGACCTTACTATTTTTTATTTCATCACATGTTTTTGAATTTGTTATCGAGAGGTTCACCCCTTAATACAAAGTCATACATAGTAGGTGTTATTTATAGACCAAATACTCCCCCAAGAACTAATCTGGACACATTTATCCCGAAAATTGATAATCTGACATGGACAATCAACGCAGAGGGGAAACAAGCTTTATACTGGGCGATCTATCTATTGTCCTTTTAACCCTTTACCCAACAGAACGGCCCTGTGCCAATGCATTCTCTTATATATGCGAGTCGACCATAGGTCGCCTCGCATACATAAGAGAATGCATTGGCTTAACACATATTAAAAATGATAAAATTTTGAATGTAGAAAAATATTATAAAAATTGTTAAAAAATGTAAGAAAAATTTATAAAATTGTTAAAGAATGTAAGAAAAAAAATGGTAAAAAGTATTCTCTTATGCATTCTCTTATATATGCGAGGCGACCTATGGTCGACTCGCATATATAAGAGAATGCATTGGCACAGGGCATAACTGTAACCATCACAATGTGGTCAATGAACCGGTTCCAATGATATCCATATTTGTATGGTGTTATTAAGACAGACCGAAGATATTTTAGGCTGTTGAAGCTTTATTTGGGCGTTTTTGGCCGTTTTGTTGGGTAAAGGGTTAAAGTACCATATGCATACTAAAAACTGAAACATTTCTTGATAACATGTCTAACCCAAGGTTTCCTGCCTGCCATTACAATCGCAACTTGGATAACTGACTTTTCGTCTACGTTGATTGATCACATCCTTGTGAATAGCATGCAACATATTTATCTGGAGTGATAGTCACCGATGTAAGTGATAATTTTGGTGTCTTCTATTGTGAACATATAGCCATCAGAAGTATAAATCTAAAACTGGATCAGATTTTGTAATACGGCGTAATTTCATCGAAAATAATACTGAACGATTCAAATATTTACTTTCATCGTGTAGTTGTCATCAGTAATCGAATCTACCTGCATGCCCAGATAATTACAACAAATTTGCGAATATTTTAAAAGATGGATTATCTCTTTAAATAACAAATTTGAAATAGTTGCGTGGGTATAAAATAATAAATATGAACTGAAGAATCCTGTCCGGAAAGGCTTCTATCAATTAATAATGACTTTATTTCGAATATTTTATTGGGACCGTTTATTTGTCTATTTTTAGAACAGACCATTCGGGTGATACCATATAGCGATATAGAGCATTAGGCTGTTCATGTGGCTACGTACCGAACGCCAAATGTCCCAGATTGATTGGTTGTATTGTTTTATTCCATAGTTATAAGCGATAATGAGTATAATTAACCTTTATTTGTGACAAAATTACACAATCAAATTTCTGGTCTCTGTTAACAGTAACCACTATTGTTCGTTAACTAAACAACCACACCTTTTTAGACCAGAAAAAAATCGAAATAAGACAGAATAAGATGTATATTAATCGATAGAAGCATTTCCGGACAGGAGTCTTCGATTCAGATATAATATTTTATACCCCGGTAACTATATAATACATGTTTACAAAGAGATAATCCACCTTTAAGGCTGCATGTGAAAACTTATTTCCGCTGCGACGCAAAAAAGTTAGAAGTAAATTCATTAAAATAAATCCGTGGATGACCAAAAGATTTGTAACATCCTCTATCAATAAACATAAATTACTGCATAAAAAAAAAATAAACATCCATCCCTACAAAACAAGGAAAAATACAAAACATTTAGCAAAATCTATAATAAAGCCATTCGAACCAGTAAAAAATGTACTATGATCAAGCCTTTTCAGAAAGTAAAAATGGTATGAAACGAACATGGGAAATAACGAATACTGCAATTTTCAGGAGACAAACAAAAGAAGGCATGCCTCCAGTAATTTTAATTGACGGAATTGAATGTAGGGACCTAGAAAAAATTGCAAACGGGCTGACTACGTACTTTACAGACGTGCCATCAATAACTATCAACAAACTCACTAAATATAAAAGCAAGACAGAAATTCAATGAATACCTTACAACTCCAGTATCAAGTAGTCTGATCTTATTCCCCCACAAATCCAAATGAACTTATTGCAATGTCCCATGGATTCAAAAATAAAGCTAGTTTGGACCACGAAGGGTATTCTTTGAAATTACTTAAAAATAATATGCCCTATAATATCTGAAACAATATACAGTTGTCGCCCGCTGTCGAGGGAGACATTGAGATTTGTCACCCGCTCGAGAACGGAATGTCTCCCGAGGAGCGCAGCTCCGAGGGAGACATTCCGTTCTCGAGCGGGTGACAAATCTCGATGTCTCCCGAGAAGAAGGGCAACAACTGTTTTGTTATCCGATTATACCACAGAAAACAATCCTTGCCATCCACACGCACGATGTTGCACTGAGTCACGAGTGCTTAAATTTATTTCCCGATTATGTATATGTTCAGTAACTACTTATCGTCCTATAGAATTTCTGTTCCATAAAGATAGTCAAGCGTTTGATAATCAGCGTTTATTTACGATCATTTTGGTGGTTAAATCGTCAATATCGGTCCATGCAATGTAAACCAATAAGCCATATAGGTATGTTATGGCCTTCTGAAATGTGGCATATTCAATGTCGTCTTCTGCGCAGTTCTGCGCGGAATTTACTCGCGATGTTCATTTCATAACGGTCTTCCCCGAAAGCTATTGGGAAGTTGTCAATTTCATTAATGTACATTCATATGTGTCAGTGCTCCCAAGTACATGGCCATCCTCACACAAAAATACTTCTATGATCACAGTGCAGACATCGCGGAGCGGTCTGATATCATGGATAAGCTTACAGTACCATTCATTCGCGACGAACGTATGCATTACGTTGTCTACCAGCAGACATATATAACCAACCAACCTCAAGGGATCCACTCTTTCAATCTTGCACCATAATGTCGACATGAACATATTGAATCACCGAGATGTTTCGATATAAAAAGTACATATAAAATAACGCTTGTCCGATAAAAGTATCAACTTAAAAGTTCGAATATTAGTGTTCACTAAATATATGCAAATTAGCAAACACCACAACTGGTGTGTTTTGCGAATGCATGGGGTATATAAGAACTATGATTTTAGTACGTTGTAGTGATGTGAAATAGATGAGTTACTGCAGTGTGTGCTTGGAGATATTCTTGCAATATAACATCAAGCGGGCGACAAAAACAATGTCGCCCGCTGAGCTCTCCCGGCTCAGCGGGCGACAGTGTGATTTGTCGCCCGGCACGTGACAGGACATGTGCCAATCAGAAGGGTGGAACATAGGGAGGAGGGTAACAATGCCACATATTATACATTTGGTAAAGGTCAAGTGCCTGACTTGATGAACATTGCAAGAATATCTCCCTTCCATAAATCAGGAGACAACAAAATTGTGGAAAATTACAGACCAATCTCCCTTTTACCCGTGTTTTCTAAACTACTTGAATAAGTCACACGAAGACTATCTGACTACTTAGATGAAACGAAGATACTGAACAGACATCAGTTTGGCTTTAGGAAAAATCATTCTACACCCACCCTGTTTTAAACCTCCTTAGGGTACGTTCATACACTGGCAAGTTTGCACGGAATGGTTTTACAGGCATTTTGTCATGTAAAACGATATGGTGCCATAACATGAACGGAAATAAGCACAAAAAGTGCATCTGTGCTATACAGCTAACTACGTGCGAAGTAAAATCTCTATAGTTCCACTAGTAACGATGCTACCGGAATTTGCCTGTAAATATCATGCAATTATCTCGCAAGAATAAATCATACATGTATTTGCAGTCAAATTCAAGTAGCACTGTTACAAGTAGAACTTGATAATAGTTACTTCTCGTGTCTTTCGCTTTGGTAAAGATGCATGTTATGCGCACGTTTCCGTTCATATTCTGGTACCATGTTGTTTTCTATGACGAAATCCCCACAAAAAACATACCGTGCAAACTTGCCAGCGTATGAACGTACCCTTAATTATATAGGGGAAATGAACGCCAAAAAAAAAAAAAAAAAAAAGACACAAAACTGGCTATCTTCATAGATTTATCCAAAGCATTTGACACTATAGATCACGACATACTTCTGAAAAAGTTAAACCACTATGGAATTAGGGGCCTGGCCAATGATTTCTTCAAAAGCTATACTTACATGTGTAACAAATCGGAAACAGTTTGTTGAACACTCCGGTGTTAGATACAATTTGCGAATGTAAAAACCGGTGTCGCCAAGGATCTATACTCGGCCCTGTCCTTTTTTTTGCTATACGTAAATGACCTTCCGAGATCAACCAACTTTAATTAACTATCATTTGCTTATGACACAACGTTACACTTCTCTAACGATAAGGTAGATAAACTGTTCGATGATGCAAATATTGAGCTCGATAAGGTCTTCAACTGGTACATGGCAAATAAACTCGTTATTAACGCCTCTAAAACTAAAAAAATATGCTATTCAATGTCACTAACAGCCACGCTTTCTGTAATAAAAGAACTGTTAATAATTAAATTATTTGTCCGACACTCTCACTTAATAACTAACCAGCCATTATTTTTTAGGAATATACGTAGATGAAAATTTTAACTTTGATTATCACATTAATTACATTTGTAAAAAAATAACAACGTTATACATGCGTTAAGTAGAGCCAAAAAGTTCATACCAATCCAAATATTTAAAAGCTATATTACGACTTGGTTGACAGTCACATTTCTTATGGAATAGAAATATGGGACAATTCGAAGGATCTTTAACCCTTTACCCAACAAAACGGCCAAAACGCACAAATAAAGCTTCAACAGCCTAAAATATCTTCGGTCTGTCTCAATAAAACCATACAAATATGGATATCATTGGAACCGGTTCATTGACCACATTGTGATGGTTACAGTTATGCCCTGTGCCAGTGCATTCTCTTATATATGCGAGTCGACCATAGGTCGCCTCGCATATATAAGAGAATGCATTGGCCTAAAAAAATATTTTTTAAACACTTTTTACTTATTTATTCTTACATTCTTTAACAATTTTTATAATATTTTTCTACATTCTTTGACAATTTTATCATTTTTAATATGTGTTAATTAAATTAAGCCAATGCATTCTCTTATATATGCGAGGCGACCTGTGGTCGACTCGCATATATAAGAGAATGCATTGGCACAGGGCCGTTCTGTTGGGTAAAGGGTTAAACTACAAAAGAAAGCTACTCGCGTGATTTGTAATGCCAAGTATAACTCACATACTGAGACTCTTTTCAAACGATTAGATTTCCCAAAAGTTCAAGATTTTTATACTTTAAATCCGTAATCTTCGTCTATGATTGGAAACGCGAACTCCTACCGAAGTCTGTCAGATTTGTTGCGGAAACCCAGACGAAAAAAACATGCCCCAACGAGACAACATCGTGATATCCAACATCACACTCCTCGAAAATAATTTAGTGTAAGTTACCACTTCACCAATTTCCTACACTGTGGTAATGGTGATTGGCCAATGGTAATTATTAATTAGTAATGTAATTATTAACGCATTGTTAAACTCTATGAAATTTCGGTAGACCTGTCATCTTTTCGTTGTTGTTGTGTAGTTTCCGGCCGCAGGCCGGGTAGGATGGTCGGAACGCATTGTGCAATTCCCTTCACCCTTTCTTGATATGGTCGTAGCCTACCTTGCGCCTGTACATTCAAATGCACTTGTGTCTAAGTTCTGGTATTAATGGGGTCAACCTGAGTTGA
Source organism: Siphonodentalium dalli (assembly GCA_032622095.1). Classification (NCBI taxonomy): domain Eukaryota; kingdom Metazoa; phylum Mollusca; class Scaphopoda; order Gadilida; family Siphonodentaliidae; genus Siphonodentalium; species Siphonodentalium dalli. Next base: position 174,881,220 of record CP136066.1, read on the forward strand.
CCGGGTGATGTGTATAACATGTAGAGTCATCGCCCCTCTTCCGAAACTAAAATTGGGTAGCTGAAACAACCTTACATCCACTCATGTTAATTACATGTGATAAATATATATTCATTACCTCGGTTCCCCAACTTAACGATTTCTTATCTTCCTTGCCAGCAGTGCAAGAATGTATAGGCGCAACACATACATGCTTGTTCTTACATAAATATTCCTTTCGTATGAAAGCGAGAGTGGCGATCATCAGATGATCAAACTCTATATAGCCATATAGTTGTGTGCATGGTGCGCTCTTCGTGTGGTCCGTACTCAACGTGTAATTCAGGCAAAAATTCAAATTAGGTGTGCTTATAGTTTATCTTGCATGTAACATAAACGTGTCTGTATCCGTACTATACGTCAGCTTGGGGGTAAGTGTGTGAGTGTCCGCGAGCTTGTGCGTGCGTGTGTGCCTGTCTGCATTTTTTTTTTAAATGTTCGCGCGTGTCTTGAATGTCAGCTTTTGTAAGAGTGTATGACTTTGTGTGCTATTTATTAGGACGTGGTTCATATATGTGTATGTTTTCTCTTCTCCATACTTACTTTTGCTCTTTCATTTTGACTATATTGTTGTAACATGTTGTATATACGCTATTATGTATATGTATCACTCTTCAGAAATTGGAGGACAATAAAGGTATATATATATTGTGCAATTCCCTTCACCCTTTCTTGATATGGTCGATGAAAATCGATTGTTGAGGCTGTTGATGTTGTTCAGATGCGGAGGCTGACCGGAGGCAAAGTGAGGTTGGGATGTTTAGCTTTTGCTGGTTGCTTTTAGCTTTTTTCTTTTCTTGTTTTTACTTTTCGGTGGATATAATTTATCAAAGGCTGCCATTGCTCTTATGCTAGTCTCTTCTGTTTTCTTCCCTTCTGCTTCTGCGCTGGCGACTAATTTAGCAGTTTCTTTTCTTTGGTTTTCAATCCATAGGCTGGTGGCATCTGTTGTTTGTTCGGTGGCCGGTGTTGTAGGATTGGCAGTTGAAGGCTCCGGCTCAGTGTATTCCGGGGTCTCAGTGTATTCGGGATGAAGTCCATGTCTGGCCGTGGAGGCGATGGTGGTGGTGATTCCATCTCCTGGACAGACTGGGTCGGGATCTCGACTGCATGGGAGGAGCTGGCTGGTGTAATGTCCGTCGCCTTCTTCTCTTTCCATGCGTCTAGTCTCTCGGCATCTCTTTTTTTTTCTTGATGGTGATTTCTTCTTCTTCTTCTTTGTCTTTTGTCGAAGTTTCCGTGTTGATCTGGTATTATCCGATCCACTCCCGGTAGGGAGCCCTGAGAAGGGCTGTGCCGGGCCGGACTGGAAATCCAGAATCAACTGGTATCCGCCTTTGTGAGCGTGGAGTGACCAGCTCAGACAAGGCGTGACATGCATGGAGTCCAGCATTGTAGTAACACTAATTGGAATAAGTGGTGGCGTAGTCATCCTGAGAGGTGGCGATCCAAGCTCTCTGGAGGTCCGACTGCTTGATATGTCGTGGGAAATTTTGTGGACCTGCCATCTCGAGTGTAAATATATTTATATATACATGGCACTCAGGTGGGCTCCTGGAAATTATCATTAACATAAATAATTGGTCGTGATTAGGTTGCTGAGTTGACTTTTATTATGCCGTAAATGTAACAGTAAAATTATTTATTTCTCTATCCCAATCAGATTATGCTCTCAATTGGTTGTCGTTAGTTATGTATACATTTAAAAACAACCCATGATAGAATATATATATATAATCCACAGATATGCTTGGCCGTGATTATGTTGTTGAGTTGTCTTTTATTATGTAGCAACTGTGACAGTAACATTATTTATTTCTGTACCCCAATCGGAGTATCCTCTCATTTTGGTCGCCGTGTTGTCGTTAATTATGTTATACATTTAAACATAGGTCATGAACGAATATAATTCACAGATATACTTGGTCGCGATTATATTATCGAGTACTTGTATTATATCATAACTGTAACAGTAAAATTATTTATTTCTGTATCTAAATCAGATTACGTTCCCATTAGCTATATATATATATATATATATATATATATATATATATATATATATATATATATATATATATATATATATATATATATATATATATATATATATATATATATATAGGTTGTCGTGTTGCCGTTAATTATGGTATATACATTTAATGGTAAACTATTATAGATTGTAATTGACAGATGTACTTGGTGCCGAAATGTCCATACATCACGCATACATCGCCATCGTCATAATGTGATATATCCAATTAGCGAACAATCTATGACTGCATGATATCGGAAGAAAATCAACTTACTGGTTGTTCCCCATTATAATTACTGGTTGTTCCCCATTATGATTACGAGTCGAAATGTAATGTGACATGCGCATAGCATGGCATATAGTCAGTAATCTGCAACTGATGATGGTCTTGTCAAAACATTTTGGCATCTTTTTAACTCATTGGGAGTATTTTTCAAAAATTTATAAATTCTACTTTTGGCATTATATGAATCTTGTTTTTGTGGGGTACGTTCTAAAACTATTTTCAAAATTCCAATAAACCGCCCCGGGATCCAGCTTCCACCTCAAAATTCATGTCATCAGAACGAGGAGCAATTTGTCTGCGAGAAATTGGGACCTTGGTCATCATCACATTTAGCGGGGAAATTATATGACGGATAGGTTGTGAGCCATTGTTTCTTTCACTATATTTATTTTGACGGATAGAAAGGCTTTGTGGTCCGTCACGACCGTCAGTCCGTCCTCCGTTCTGACAATTGTCAGAGTGAATAAATTCCCCCTTGCTCAAATTGATCACGATTCCATAAACTGAGTATTTCTCGTACGATAATTTCACGCGCCGATAACAATACCACGTACGTCGACTTTGACATAATCAGCGCTAATTACAACATATGTCGTAAATGGGTAGCCTTCGGCAAATTTCTGAAACCTGTTAAAACATTATACAATGGAGTCTCGTTGCGTCATAGTTATTATCGCAAAAAGCCCATTTATGAATAGTCGCTCGAATTAAGAATCTATTGTGTAAAAAGATCCAGATTATCGAAACAAATAATTCATGGGAATATATTGTTAGCGCTCCGCGGATTTTCTGCACATATGTGTAATTACGCAATCACCTATGTTGTAACAACGGGGTCGTCCTGTTCACCCGGCGGCTATTGTTTCGGGTAGGTGTTGGGGCAGGTGTGATAATCCTCAACATCACAGAGCTGCCGACTATAGTTTTTATCATAATTGTTACTGGGAATTGGTGGCGATGGCTAATTTCGACGGCGATGAGCGGCCGGACGATGATGATAATTGGGGTTTTTGGAAAATTCAAAACTCGAGGAATACAGCGCGTAGAGGGCTCATTTTGGTGTCTAACGAAAGGCCGATATTCGCCCTATCCACACATTTTAACCCCGCCACTGAACGGACACAGGAAGTTGCATTATGAACGAAGAAATGCACATGTGATATATTTCAACAAATTTATTAAATACTCGAGATATATATAACAAATACTATCAATATAACATAACATGAATTATAGCACATTAATGTTTGATACTGAATCCATGTATTCGAGAATATCTATTTCGCCTGCGCCGAAAACTCTCTTGAAATGTCTGATGGAATTGTCAACTTTGCGATATCGCATCTTGCATGGACCAATCCTTCCACCCGCTCTCAATTGGATGACGGTTGCTTCCTGGTAAGCTTGCTCTTTCTTCGGGAAATCTATCAACCTGAAGATGTTCGGGTGTGAGCAAGATAACACCAACTGCAGTTTTCGGTGCCATCCTTCCACATGATTTGTCGTTCTTGGACCAATTGTGTCGTGGTGATTCCATAGCTGGCGGCCATGGCTCCCTTCCAAAAAATAGCATGGTTAAATTATAAACATTAATAGAGTTATTACTTGCTTATTATTCTCTATTCTTTAATAATAATTATAATATATATAATATAACATTACACCAGTTTTACTTTAGTTATTACTTGCTTAGTTTTCTTTCTGAATACTAATATAAAGAGCGTTGCCAGATTAATGAGAATGCGAAATTAAATTTACTCAGTACATACTTCCTATTTCTTCCTGGTATAGCGTTGTTACTGGCTTGTTACTTGTCTTAACAAGCATTTTGAGGTCTGTAATCCGGGAATCTGCTGCTACTTGGTTGAAATCAGGTTCGTGGTTATGGTTGCCGCTGTTGGATATCACCATATCGTTCTCAGTGTTGGTGGTTGCACGACAGTCTTTCTTACAACATCGCCAATGAATTCGATAATTTCTCCTTGATTTAACGGAGAATTTGTAGTTATCATATACCAGATACTTTCCACCTCTAGTATTTGAAATATAATTTACGTTCACTTGTGTGCTTGCCATCGTGTTTATGTCAGACCAGGGAATCTAACAGTATATATATTCAGTAGTGAACTCTACTTAAAACACTGATAATAATTCATAATACATCTTTACAAACAAATAATAAAACGTGTAAAATAAATAAACTGAATGTGGCTCACGCTATTAAACGTTATTCACCACCAACAGTTATGGACTGTGACAACACTGGACCGCAGGTGTTTTGATATGAACTATAATCTCCGCCGGCCAAGTCGTTAATCTCTGCCTGCCGGGTAGACAGGATATACCCGTAACAACGGGTATGGGCTTGGTAACGAAATCACACCTGTCAAGTTATAACCAATCGCGAACTGCATCGAATAAAATATAAAAAGCTACGGTAATTTTGGATAAAAAAAACACTAGAGAGGTTCAGAAATTGGAAGTTGTTGTTGTCGGACACATTTACTCGTCGGGCTGCATGCTATGCGGTCCGGCGGGATCTCCATTTACATTATGCTAGACGGATGTTGTATGTATATATATATATTTACATACTAAGTGTTGTCATCACTAAATCCAGCATTCTGATTGGTCGGCGCCCACGTGGCTAGTTGCAGTTATTTCTCGGTGAATGCGCAACGCCTCATAACACCAAGCTCATAACACCATCGATACGTCATTGGGTTTGGAAAGACGAACGCGTAATGTTTTGGGCGCATTTGGACTCGCGCAGGATTGACTTAATACATCATCGGGTTTCAATATGAAGAGAAATTGTTCCTATTAACTTTTGCCAAGGGTGCTATTGTGTATTTTGGGCTGTTTTTGTCACGATACACTTTTCGATTTAAATACATTTACAAAAGTGGCTTTTTCGCTAAATGTATATAAATATAAGGATTAACTGTCATGTGGACTATTTTTATGGAGATGTAACCGTGAGGTAAGTGGTCATAACTTGTATGTAAAACCCTTCGGGTTTTACACAAGTTATGTCCACTTACCTCACGGTTACATCTCCATAAAAACAGTCCACATGACAGTTAATCCTTATATATTGTTGCTGCTGTTAAATCTGTGAACCATGTGCAAATTAAAATTGCTAATTCCTCAAGATTTGTACACTTCTTCTAACCCGGAACATCTACACGGAAAATCTTCTACTGGACACGGAACACGCTCTACGCAACAGTCTGTGTTTCATTCTTATACATATCCGCAAACCAGAGCTTATTCCCCTTCAAAAGGGGCTCTACTAAATTTCTACCAGACTCGGAAAACAGGTCTACTAAACAATACTTATGAATTAACTCATGAAATAACACGGGGACGTTTGCGGATTGTACAGCGAAAAGTTCCAGGTTCGACACCATATATACATAGGCGGCGACATAACAAACGGCACGACATCGGAAAGATATCGCGGGAATTCGGCCATTTTCGGATAAGTTCGTTACTTCCCATTGATGACGGACATGCTATATATATATTTATACAACGGGAACGCGGCCAATTTGAATTTTCGGACACCTCCCAATTTTGACGGGCATACCACAACTATGATTCTTCGGTCCAAGAGATCATTATTGATTGATATAACATAACATAGTCCGGGGAATTTTGTGATATGCATATAATACTAAAACATCAGCCACGGAGATATCAACGTAGCTGTTATGATAACGCGGGAATCTGTAAAATATAGTAATTCGCGTGCCAGCTGCGATCTCGGAGGAATCCGATACCTCTCGCTGACCACAACGGCACCTCCGATGATTATATAAACAAATTACCTGGCCACTACTGCTTGTGGTATTTAAAGTTGCACATGTTGTGTTTTGTAAGTGTACACCATGGTGTATGCAATTCATGAGATTCAGGGTTCTCTACAATTTTATTTATACTATTTTTATTTTTGACTGGCTAAAACTGCTCTGATGGCAGACTGTCTGTTCATCATTAGCAGAATAAAAGCTTCCGGTGAGCAAGGCAGGGTACCACCAGAGGCATATTCGCAGCTAGCCAGGGTGTTCACAAATCAAGTTGTTAATTTGCTCAAGTACGATATCCATCTTAATGAGATTAGCACCAAGACCCCAGTGGACACCATCTACCGAAAATATATTACTGAAGAACGAAGAAAAATCCAGCCAAGTCCACGATGTGTGCTGCAAGCGTTCCCTAATAGCGACATTAAAAGCCAACTGGCGCGGGTTTGATTGTCCATGATATAGGTATTTCATCGGCCTTTCGACTTCTCCCAAGTGATTACTAACGAATATAACTTTAGGCCACATCGCATCCATTTTGTCCATATATTCCAAGACGGGATCGAGAAATCTGTAAAAAAAAAGCATAATATAATAACGCTATATATACAATATGTTGCACAAGAGAATCACCGGATGCAGATTGTCTGAAATAAGAGTTAACTTTCCATAGTGCCCTGGTCTTCCTTGCAGTGTTCTTTATCCCTTCAATGATTGGAGTTTACTGAACTTATGAGAGAACCCTGTGTCAATTGCCAATGCATTCTCTTATATATGCGACTCTCCCATGGGGAGCCTCGTATATATAAGACAATGCATTGGCTGAAAACTGAAATTCCATAAAGGGGACAGGTAATCATTTATGAGACATTTGTCACATTTCATCTTAAAGATACGGGCGGCGTTGGCGGTTGGTATGCTGTTAAAATATTCACCTCCGTCAAAAACCGCCATAGACAGAAAGAATAGTAAAATATAGACATACTTTGTTCTTAAACCAATCAGAAATAACGCATAAACAGTATGTTATTGTCAAATGTTTCCTTTGTTATGTAAACAAACGCCAAAAACGTTACGTTACCTGGCTTTTGTTTAGATCCGGATAGGGTAAAAATATAGATCGTTATTTGTTACCGTTTTCCTGATATGGATATACTAAAGAGCGTTTATATCATTTGTGTGTGATTAACCAATATAATTGCGCTGTGTTATGTAATCAGAAGCAACACGAGCAGGCTCTTGTTTACGTACACCATCGTACGTCTTGACGACAATATACTGTTTACGCGCTGATTATGTTTGGCATATGAACAAAACTATATATATTTTAATATTCCTTCTGTTGATGGCGATTTGAACAAATATGAATATTTCTGCAACGAACGCCGCCCATGCATTTAAACCCATTCCTTATTGAATACTCATCGTCGAGTAGAGTTCTCTTAGTACATGTTCAGATAATAAGTTCAACAAACGGCGTTTGTTGAACTATTATCTGAAAATTTGGAATTATCTTTTAGTTGCTCTGTCGGCGGCTAATTTTTCCTAAACGCCCCTCCAAATGAATAATAGACCATTCCAATACATACTTATATAGTTTCAGTATTTTCTTATTTTTTAATAAGTCGTCGTCGCATAGTTATATCGTTATGTCGAAAGATTCAGCATGTGTCTATTTCGGAATAAGAGTCGTCGCGCAGTTGTAGTTATGTTGATACTTTTAGTATGTGCCTATTTCTGAATAAGAGTCGTCGCAGAGTTATGTAGTTATGTCGATAGTTTCAGTACGTGTTTATTTCTGAATAAGAGTAGCCGCATAGTCATATAGTTATGGCGATAGTTTCATTCAGCATGTGCTTATTTCTGAATAAGAGTCGTCGCATAGTTATATATTTATGCCCGTAGTTTCAGTTTGTGTTTATTTCTGAATAAGAGTCGCCGTGTAGTAATATAATTATGGCGATAGTTTCAGTTTGTGTTTACTTCTGAATAAGAGTCGTCGCATAGTTATATGGTTATGTCGATAGTTTCAGTATGTGTTTATTTCTGAACAAGAGTCGTCGCATAGTTATATGGTTATGTCGATAGTTTCAGTATGTGCTTATTTCTGAACAAGAGTCGTCGCATAGTTATATGGTTATGTCGATAGTTTCAGTATGTGCTTATTTCTGAACAAGAGTCGTCGCATAGTTATATGGTTATGTCGATAGTTTCAGTATGTGCTTATTTCTGAACAAGAGTCGTCGCATAGTTATATGGTTATGTCGACAGTTTCAGTATGTGCTTATTTCTGAACAAGAGTCGTCGCATAGTTATATCGTTATGTCGACAGTTTCAGTATGTGCTTATTTCTGAACAAGAGTCGTCGCATAGTTATATCGTTATGTCGACAGTTTCAGTATGTGCTTATTTCTGAACAAGAGTCGTCGCATTGTTATATAGTTATGTCGATAGTTTCAGTATGTGCTTATTTCTGAACAAGAGTCGTCGCATAGTTATATGGTTATGTCGATAGTTTCAGTATGTGTTTACTTCTGAATAAGAGTCGTCGCATAGTTATATGGTTATGTCGATAGTTTCAGTATGTGCTTATTTCTGAACAAGAGTCGTCGCATAGTTATATAGTTATGTCGATAGTTTCAGTATGTGTTTATTTCTGAACAAGAGTCGTCGCATAGTTATATGGTTATGTCGATAGTTTCAGTATGTGTTTACTTCTGAATAAGAGTCGTCGCATAGTTATATGGTTATGTCGATAGTTTCAGTATGTGCTTATTTCTGAACAAGAGTCGTCGCATAGTTATATAGTTATGTCGATAGTTTCAGTATGTGTTTACTTCTGAACAAGAGTCGTCGCATAGTTATACGATTATGTCGATTGTATCAGTATGTGCTTATTTCTGAACAAGAGTCGTCGCATAGTTATATGGTTATGTCGATAGTTTCAGTATGTGTTTACTTCTGAACAAGAGTCGTCGCATAGTTATATAATTATGGCGATAGTTTCAGTATGTGTTTACTTCTGAACAAGAGTCGTCGCATAGTTATATAGTTATGTCGATAGTTTCAGTATGTGTTTACTTCTGAACAAGAGTCGTCGCATAGTTATATGGTTATGTCGATAGTTTCAGTATGTGTTTACTTCTGAATAAGAGTCGTCGCATAGTTATATGGTTATGTCTATAGTTTCAGTATGTGCTTATTTCTGAACAAGAGTCGTCGCATAGTTATATAGTTATGTCGATAGTTTCAGTATGTGTTTTACTTCTGAACAAGAGTCGTCGCATAGTTATATGGTTATGTCGATAGTTTCAGTATGTGTTTACTTCTGAACAAGAGTCGTCGCATAATTATATGGTTATGTCGATAGTTTCAGTATGTGCTTATTTCTGAACAAGAGTCGTCGCATAGTTATATAGTTATGTCGATAGTTTCAGTATGTGTTTTACTTCTGAACAAGAGTCGTCGCATAGTTATATGGTTATGTCGATAGTTTCAGTATGTGTTTACTTCTGAACAAGAGTCGTCGAATAATTATATGGTTATGTCGATAGTTTCAGTATGTGCTTATTTCTGAACAAGAGTCGTCGCATAGTTATATAGTTATGTCGATAGTTTCAGTATGTGCTTATTTCTGAACAAGAGTCGTCGCATAGGTATATGGTTATGTCGATAGTTCAGTATGTGCTTATTTCTGAACAAGATTCGTCGCATAGTTATATGGTTATGTCGATAGTTTCAGTATGTGCTTATTTCTGAACAAGAGTCGTCGCATAGTTATATGGTTATGTCGATAGTTTCAGTATGTGCTTATTTCTGAACAAGAGTCGTCGCATAGTTATTCGACAGTTTCAGTATGTGCTTATTTCTGAACAAGAGTCGTCGCATAGTTATATGGTTATGTCGATAGTTTCAGTATGTGCTTATTTCTGAACAAGAGTCGTCGCATAGTTATATGGTTATGTCATAGTTTCAGTATGTGCTTATTTCTGAACAAGAGTCGTCGCATAGTTATATGGTTATGTCGATAGTTTCAGTATGTGTTTATTTCTGAACAAGAGTCGTCGCATAGTTATATGGTTATGTCGATAGTTTCAGTATATGTTTACTTCTGAACAAGAGTCGTCGCATAGTTATATAGTTATGTCGATAGTTTCAGTATGTGTTTACTTCTGAACAAGAGTCGTCGCATAGTTATATGGTTATGTCGATAGTTTCAGTATGTGTTTACTTCTGAATAAGAGTCGTCGCATAGTTATGTCTATAGTTTCAGTATGTGCTTATTTCTGAACAAGAGTCGTCGCATAGTTATATAGTTATGTCGATAGTTTCAGTATGTGTTTACTTCTGAATAAGAGTCGTCGCATAGTTATATGGTTATGTCGATAGTTTCAGTATGTGTTTATTTCTGAACAAGAGTCGTCGCATAGTTATATGGTTATGTCGATAGTTTCAGTATGTGCTTATTTCTGAACAAGAGTCGTCGCATAGTTATATGGTTATGTCGATAGTTTCAGTATGTGCTTATTTCTGAACAAGAGTCGTCGCATAGTTATATGGTTATGTCGATAGTTTCAGTATGTGCTTATTTCTGAACAAGAGTCGTCGCATAGTTATATGGTTATGTCGACAGTTTCAGTATGTGCTTATTTCTGAACAAGAGTCGTCGCATAGTTATATCGTTATGTCGACAGTTTCAGTATGTGCTTATTTCTGAACAAGAGTCGTCGCATAGTTATATCGTTATGTCGACAGTTTCAGTATGTGCTTATTTCTGAACAAGAGTCGTCGCATTGTTATATAGTTATGTCGATAGTTTCAGTATGTGCTTATTTCTGAACAAGAGTCGTCGCATAGTTATATGGTTATGTCGATAGTTTCAGTATGTGTTTACTTCTGAATAAGAGTCGTCGCATAGTTATATGGTTATGTCGATAGTTTCAGTATGTGCTTATTTCTGAACAAGAGTCGTCGCATAGTTATATAGTTATGTCGATAGTTTCAGTATGTGTTTATTTCTGAACAAGAGTCGTCGCATAGTTATATGGTTATGTCGATAGTTTCAGTATGTGTTTACTTCTGAATAAGAGTCGTCGCATAGTTATATGGTTATGTCGATAGTTTCAGTATGTGCTTATTTCTGAACAAGAGTCGTCGCATAGTTATATAGTTATGTCGATAGTTTCAGTATGTGTTTACTTCTGAACAAGAGTCGTCGCATAGTTATACGATTATGTCGATTGTATCAGTATGTGCTTATTTCTGAACAAGAGTCGTCGCATAGTTATATGGTTATGTCGATAGTTTCAGTATGTGTTTACTTCTGAACAAGAGTCGTCGCATAGTTATATAATTATGGCGATAGTTTCAGTATGTGTTTACTTCTGAACAAGAGTCGTCGCATAGTTATATAGTTATGTCGATAGTTTCAGTATGTGTTTACTTCTGAACAAGAGTCGTCGCATAGTTATATGGTTATGTCGATAGTTTCAGTATGTGTTTACTTCTGAATAAGAGTCGTCGCATAGTTATATGGTTATGTCTATAGTTTCAGTATGTGCTTATTTCTGAACAAGAGTCGTCGCATAGTTATATAGTTATGTCGATAGTTTCAGTATGTGTTTTACTTCTGAACAAGAGTCGTCGCATAGTTATATGGTTATGTCGATAGTTTCAGTATGTGTTTACTTCTGAACAAGAGTCGTCGCATAATTATATGGTTATGTCGATAGTTTCAGTATGTGCTTATTTCTGAACAAGAGTCGTCGCATAGTTATATAGTTATGTCGATAGTTTCAGTATGTGTTTTACTTCTGAACAAGAGTCGTCGCATAGTTATATGGTTATGTCGATAGTTTCAGTATGTGTTTACTTCTGAACAAGAGTCGTCGAATAATTATATGGTTATGTCGATAGTTTCAGTATGTGCTTATTTCTGAACAAGAGTCGTCGCATAGTTATATAGTTATGTCGATAGTTTCAGTATGTGCTTATTTCTGAACAAGAGTCGTCGCATAGGTATATGGTTATGTCGATAGTTCAGTATGTGCTTATTTCTGAACAAGATTCGTCGCATAGTTATATGGTTATGTCGATAGTTTCAGTATGTGCTTATTTCTGAACAAGAGTCGTCGCATAGTTATATGGTTATGTCGATAGTTTCAGTATGTGCTTATTTCTGAACAAGAGTCGTCGCATAGTTATTCGACAGTTTCAGTATGTGCTTATTTCTGAACAAGAGTCGTCGCATAGTTATATGGTTATGTCGATAGTTTCAGTATGTGCTTATTTCTGAACAAGAGTCGTCGCATAGTTATATGGTTATGTCATAGTTTCAGTATGTGCTTATTTCTGAACAAGAGTCGTCGCATAGTTATATGGTTATGTCGATAGTTTCAGTATGTGTTTATTTCTGAACAAGAGTCGTCGCATAGTTATATGGTTATGTCGATAGTTTCAGTATATGTTTACTTCTGAACAAGAGTCGTCGCATAGTTATATAGTTATGTCGATAGTTTCAGTATGTGTTTACTTCTGAACAAGAGTCGTCGCATAGTTATATGGTTATGTCGATAGTTTCAGTATGTGTTTACTTCTGAATAAGAGTCGTCGCATAGTTATGTCTATAGTTTCAGTATGTGCTTATTTCTGAACAAGAGTCGTCGCATAGTTATATAGTTATGTCGATAGTTTCAGTATGTGTTTACTTCTGAATAAGAGTCGTCGCATAGTTATATGGTTATGTCGATAGTTTCAGTATGTGCTTATTTCTGAACAAGAGTCGTCGCATAGTTATATGGTTATGTCAATAGTTTCAGTATGTGCTTATTTCTGAACAAGAGTCGTCGCATAGGTATATGGTTATGTCGATAGTTTCAGTATGTGCTTATTTCTGAACAAGAGTCGTCGCATAGTTATATGGTTATGTCGATAGTTTCAGTATGTGTTTATTTCTGAACAAGAGTCGTCGCATAGTTATATGGTTATGTCGATAGTTTCAGTATGTGCTTATTTCTGAACAAGAGTCGTCGCATAGTTATATCGTTATGTCGACAGTTTCAGTATGTGCTTATTTGTGAACAAGAGTCGTCGCATAGTTATATCGTTATGTCGACAGTTTCAGTATGTGCTTATTTCTGAACAAGAGCCGTCGCATTGTTATATAGTTATGTCGATAGTTTCAGTATGTGCTTATTTCTGAACAAGAGCCGTCGCATTGTTATATAGTTATGTCGATAGTTTCAGTATGTGCTTATTTCTGAACAAGAGTCGTCGCATTGTTATATAGTTATGTCGATAGTTTCAGTATGTGCTTATTTCTGAACAAGAGTCGTCGCATAGTTATATGGTTATGTCGATAGTTTCAGTATGTGCTTATTTCTGAACAAGAGTCGTCGCATAGTTATATGGTTATGTCGATAGTTTCAGTATGTGCTTATTTCTGAACAAGAGTCGTCGCATTGTTATATAGTTATGTCGATAGTTTCAGTATGTGCTTATTTCTGAACAAGAGACGTCGCATAGTTATATGGTTATGTCGATAGTTTCAGTATGTGCTTATTTCTGAACAAGAGTCGTCGCATAGTTATATCGTTATGTCGACAGTTTCAGTATGTGCTTATTTCTGAACAAGAATCGTCGCATTGTTATATAGTTATGTCGATAGTTTCAGTATGTGCTTATTTCTGAACAAGAGTCGTCGCATAGTTATATGGTTATGTCGATAGTTTCAGTATGTGTTTATTTCTGAACAAGAGTCGTCGCATAGTTATATGGTTATGTCGATAGTTTCAGTATGTGCTTATTTCTGAACAAGAGTCGTCGCATAGTTATATGATTATGTCGACAGTTTCAGTATGTGCTTATTTCTGAACAAGAGTCATCGCATTGTTATATGGTTATGTCGACAGTTTCAGTATGTGCTTATTTCTGAACAAGAGTCGTCGTATAGTTATATCGTTATGTCGACAGTTTCAGTATGTGCTTATTTCTGAACAAGAGTCGTCGCATAGTTATATGGTTATGTCGATAGTATTTCTGAACAAGAGTCGTCGCATAGTTATATCGTTATGTCGACAGTTTCAGTATGTGCTTATTTCTGAACAAGAGTCGTCGCATTGTTATATAGTTATATCGACAGCTTCCGTATGTGTTTACTTCTGAATAAGAGTCGCCCAATGGTTAGATCGTTATATCGACAGCTTCCGTATGTGTTTACTTCTGAATAAGAGTCGCCCAATGGTTAGATCGTTATATCGACAGCTTCCGTATGTGTTTACTTCTGAATAAGAGTCGCCCAATGGTTAGATCGTTATATCGACAGCTTCCGTATGTGTTTACTTCTGAATAAGAGTCGCCCAATGGTTAGATCGTTATATCGACAGCTTCCGTATGTGTTTACTTCTGAATAAGAGTCGCCCAATGGTTAGATCGTTATATCGACAGCTTCCGTATGTGTTTACTTCTGAATAAGAGTCGCCCAATGGTTAGATCGTTATATCGACAGCTTCCGTATGTGTTTACTTCTGAATAAGAGTCGCCCAATGGTTAGATCGTTATATCGACAGCTTCCGTATGTGTTTACTTCTGAATAAGAGTCGCCCAATGGTTAGATCGTTATATCGACAGCTTCCGTATGTGTTTACTTCTGAATAAGAGTCGCCCAATGGTTAGATCGTTATATCGACAGCTTCCGTATGTGTTTACTTCTGAATAAGAGTCGCCCAATGGTTAGATCGTTATATCGACAGCTTCCGTATGTGTTTACTTCTGAATAAGAGTCGCCCAATGGTTAGATCGTTATATCGACAGCTTCCGTATGTGTTTACTTCTGAATAAGAGTAGCCCAATGGTTAGATCGTTATATCGACAGCTTCCGTATGTGTTTACTTCTGAATAAGAGTCGCCCAATGGTTAGATCGTTCTAGCGAAAGTCTCAGTGTGTGCCTATTTCTGAATAAGAGTCGTGCCGTAGTTATAAAGTTATGGCGATAGTTTCAGTATCTGTTTATTTCTGAACAAGAGTCGTCGCATAGTTATATGGTTATGTCGATAGTTTCAGTATGTGCTTATTTCTGAACAAGAGTCGTCGCATAGTTATATGGTTATGTCGATAGTTTCAGTATGTGCTTATTTCTGAACAAGAGTCGTCGCATAGTTATATGGTTATGTCAATAGTTTCAGTATGTGTTTATTTCTGAACAAGAGTCGTCGCATAGTTATATGGTTATGTCGATAGTTTCAGTATGTGCTTATTTCTGAACAAGAGTCGTCGCATAGTTATATGGTTATGTCGACAGTTTCAGTATGTGCTTATTTCTGAACAAGAGTCGTCGCATAGTTATATCGTTATGTCGACAGTTTCAGTATGTGCTTATTTCTGAACAAGAGTCGTCGCATAGTTATATCGTTATGTCGACAGTTTCAGTATGTGCTTATTTCTGAACAAGAGTCGTCGCATTGTTATATAGTTATGTCGATAGTTTCAGTATGTGCTTATTTCTGAACAAGAGTCGTCGCATAGTTATATGGTTATGTCGATAGTTTCAGTATGTGTTTATTTCTGAACAAGAGTCGTCGCATAGTTATATGGTTATGTCGATAGTTTCAGTATGTGCTTATTTCTGAACAAGAGTCGTCGCATAGTTATATGATTATGTCGACAGTTTCAGTATGTGCTTATTTCTGAACAAGAGTCATCGCATTGTTATATGGTTATGTCGACAGTTTCAGTATGTGCTTATTTCTGAACAAGAGTCGTCGTATAGTTATATCGTTATGTCGACAGTTTCAGTATGTGCTTATTTCTGAACAAGAGTCGTCGCATAGTTATATGGTTATGTCGATAGTATTTCTGAACAAGAGTCGTCGCATAGTTATATCGTTATGTCGACAGTTTCAGTATGTGCTTATTTCTGAACAAGAGTCGTCGCATTGTTATATAGTTATATCGACAGCTTCCGTATGTGTTTACTTCTGAATAAGAGTCGCCCAATGGTTAGATCGTTATATCGACAGCTTCCGTATGTGTTTACTTCTGAATAAGAGTCGCCCAATGGTTAGATCGTTATATCGACAGCTTCCGTATGTGTTTACTTCTGAATAAGAGTCGCCCAATGGTTAGATCGTTATATCGACAGCTTCCGTATGTGTTTACTTCTGAATAAGAGTCGCCCAATGGTTAGATCGTTATATCGACAGCTTCCGTATGTGTTTACTTCTGAATAAGAGTCGCCCAATGGTTAGATCGTTATATCGACAGCTTCCGTATGTGTTTACTTCTGAATAAGAGTCGCCCAATGGTTAGATCGTTATATCGACAGCTTCCGTATGTGTTTACTTCTGAATAAGAGTCGCCCAATGGTTAGATCGTTATATCGACAGCTTCCGTATGTGTTTACTTCTGAATAAGAGTCGCCCAATGGTTAGATCGTTATATCGACAGCTTCCGTATGTGTTTACTTCTGAATAAGAGTCGCCCAATGGTTAGATCGTTATATCGACAGCTTCCGTATGTGTTTACTTCTGAATAAGAGTCGCCCAATGGTTAGATCGTTATATCGACAGCTTCCGTATGTGTTTACTTCTGAATAAGAGTCGCCCAATGGTTAGATCGTTATATCGACAGCTTCCGTATGTGTTTACTTCTGAATAAGAGTCGCCCAATGGTTAGATCGTTATATCGACAGCTTCCGTATGTGTTTACTTCTGAATAAGAGTCGCCCAATGGTTAGATCGTTATATCGACAGCTTCCGTATGTGTTTACTTCTGAATAAGAGTCGCCCAATGGTTAGATCGTTATATCGACAGCTTCCGTATGTGTTTACTTCTGAATAAGAGTCGCCCAATGGTTAGATCGTTATATCGACAGCTTCCGTATGTGTTTACTTCTGAATAAGAGTCGCCCAATGGTTAGATCGTTCTAGCGAAAGTCTCAGTGTGTGCCTATTTCTGAATAAGAGTCGTGCCGTAGTTATAAAGTTATGGCGATAGTTTCAGTATCTGTTTATTTCTGAATAAGAGTCTTCGGATAGTTATGTCGATAATGCCCACATGTTCCTATTTCTGAATAAGAATCATACCGTAGTTATAAAGTTATGTCGATAGGTTCAGAATGTGCATATTTCTGAATAAGAGTCATCGCGTAGTTATATAGTTATGTCGATAGTTTCAGTTAGTGTTTACTTCTGAATAAGAGTCGCCCAATGGTTATATTGTTATAGCGAAAGTTTCAGTATGTGCCTATTTCTGAATAAGAATCGTCGCAGAGTTAGGCCCGTTCCAAACGACGGATTTTTGTCGACTCGAATCTAATTGTATTAAATCCGTCGGTGATGCGTCTGCGGCCAATTTTGTTTCAGACGGACGCATCTTTGTCGTGTCGAATCTAATACATCGGTCGATTTATTTAAAGGTGTACTCCATGTTACCTTCACAAATTGGTCACGCGTAGATATAGAGGCCTATATATACCGGTATGTTATACATATATATACTAAAATACAGTATATAAATTATGTATAAATATATGCGTGCTTGCAGCGCTAATATATGTGCATATGTATATGAGGATGTTTATAGTACATATAGTTATATAATATAATATAATATAATATAAAAGGCGCTACAAATAAATGTTAGATCGTGCATCCAATTGCCATATATGTGTATACCATGCATGTAAATACAGGTATACAAGAATTATTATAAATCAGAGACTACCACCCCTACCCTTATAATAAGGAATACCGGAATATATGAATTATTATAAATAAGAAGTTACCACCCCTATACCCCTCATAATAAGTAATACCGGTATATATGAATTATTATAAATAAGATCAGTGGTACCACCCCTACCCCTTATAATGAGGAATACCGGAATATATTAATTATAAATTATAAATCATAGGCTACCACCTATATATCCTTTATAATAAGGAATACCGGTATCTATGAATTATTATAAATCATAGGCTACCATCCCTACCCCTCATACTAAGTAATACCGGTTTTTATGAATTATTATTAATCTGAGGCTACCACCCCTACCCCTTATAATAAGGAATACCGGTATATATAAATTATTATAAATCATAGGCTACCACTCTGCCCCTTATAACAAGTAATACCTGAATATATGAATTATTACAAATAAGAGGTTACCACCCCTTTACCCCTCATAATAAGTAATATCGGTATATATGAATTATTATAAATCAGAAGTACCACCTCTGCCCCTTATAATAAGTAATACCGGTAAATATATTAATTATTATACATCAGAGACTACCACCCCTATTCCTTACAATAAGGAATATCGGTTTATATGAATTATTATAAATCAGTTGCTACAACCCCTACCCCTTATACCGGTATATATGGATTATTCTAAAACATTGATACTATATCCATTATAAGATGTGAGTCAGTGACATGCCATGTTCGTTGAGGAATCAAACTACCAAAATAATTACAATTTGCACAATGTTACCTAAGCTATGCTTATAGATATATCTTTCTTTATGACAAAGAGAGCGTGCGACAAATGACGTCATGTGGGTATTTCCTCAGATAAGGGGACCCCCCTCATTATTATACCATTATCATATCATTATCATATCATTTGCATTCGTTCTTCGGCAACTTTCGGCTCTTCTCGTCACATGTATTAGATTCGAGTCGTCAAAAATCCGTCGTTTGAAACCAAGACGGATTTCAGACGCATCACCGACGAAGATTCGTCTGAATTGGACGGAGATTCGTCTGTGATGCGTCTGACACGGATCTAATTGTTTCAAACGTCGCATTTTTGACGCATTTAATACAACTGTGGGTCTGGTATTAGATTCGAGTCGACAAAAATCCGTCGTTTGGAACGGGCCTTATATATTTATGCCGTAGTTTCAGTTTGTTCCTATTTCTGAATACGAATCGTCTCGTAATTAAATTGCTATGGCGATAGTTTCAGTATGTGCTTATTTATGAATAAGAGTCGTCACATACTTATATAGTTATGTCGATGGTTTCAGTATGCGCTTATTTCTGAATACGAGTTGTAGCATAGTTATATAGTTATTGCGATGGTTTCAGTATGCGCTTATTTCTGAATAAGAGTCGTCTCGCAGTTATAGTTATGTCGATATAATTTAACCATAAGGTGTCAATCCATGGAATACTGTAAAACAATTGGCTGACACACAATTTGCCATTGAGATTATTTCTCGGTAACCTACATTTCTTGATTACTTTCCGCTACAAAAATGACAGCAGCGCCAAGTGACCACGCCTGTGCCGCGTGCCTAAAATGGAAACTGTTCGATACTTCCTACTATTTAACATGAAATTTCGGCATCATGATTCCTTCGGGTTTGTGACACTGCGGTCGAATATCAATTCCACGTGCAACTACAGCTGTCCGGTGCCACGCGATGCGTGATCAGTTGCGACAAGCCAATCAAAAAACGCTGAATCATCGACGCGACGTGATCAACGTTAAGCACAAGTTTTGAGTGACAGGTGTACGCTCGTTATACTTCCAACTTCTAATTTTGGTGGTTATCTTGTGAAATGACGGATTAAATTATAAAAAAAAACTCTTGTTTCGATTATGGTCATGAGTTATAACCGAAAAGTTTGATGATAAATTTTCTATAACTGCGCTACACGCGTTATAGAATTTATCTGCAAACTTTTCAGCTATAACTGCATAACCTTAATCGAAACAAGAGTTATTTCTTAAATGTTCAGCATGCGCTTACCTCTGAATAACAGTCGTATGGTTGTAGTTATCCCATATTCCCACTCCGAGGATAACAAAGCTTCCTTTTTTACCAATTAGCTCCCGGATAGTACTGTCAAATTTAGATGCGTGATCAGAGCCATGGATGGCAACACGTCGCGCAGTCAGTGATCCGTCACACGTCGTTATTGCCGAACGGATAATAGGCCTGCATTCTCCCAAAATAACATTAATTCCAGAACACAGAGTGACATTTTTTTCGTCTGAAAAATAGCATTATCGACAATGGTGAATTGAAATTACATGTCCGTACATATATGAGTGTGGATAAATCATGAGAATAAACAAACCATCAATACTATAATATTTTAAAACTTTTGTCACAGGGTAGAGATACTCACTTGTATGCAATTTCTGTAAATATCGTGTACTTGGCGGTTTACACAGAAATTACAGGCACCAAATCATGTGTGCGACAACTGAGCTCGTCTACAGTTAAGTTGGAAAGAACAGTGAGTCGTTAACTCAGACGGAGTCACGTGGTCGATTGAAATACTTGTTTGCACGTTAACTTATATATGGGGCCGACATACCGTTATATTCAAATCATTAGCAGCATTCTCTGGAGGTCTCTTGATATTTATTCATATTTTAGAAAATTATAACTAGAAATAATAATATGCGATGAAGACTATTATGTTATTCATATATGAACATGTTGTTAAAGCGTTTATCGGGTGACACACAAGATGATGTTGCTATATATAGGTGTTGATTTAGAAAATGCACTCTAAATTCCGTTGGGTATAGGATTTTAGCCCAAGAGCATAGTAATCGGGTGTTGGGCAGTTTAGCAAGATATGTTTACTAAAATGTACCCAATATGTAATAGTTAGAGCACAAGAATAGTTCTTTACCAGAATAAATCGAGTCGGAGACGAGATTTATTCTGGTAAAGAACTATTCGCGTGCTCTGACCGACTTAGAGCACAATTGACCGCACATAATGCGATTATCTCGAAATACGCAATTGATCGTGCGTTGAACACGACGTACAATCCGTGCGCTGGCCGAGATGAACACAATGACCCGTTAGCCACACCAATCATCGTGATTACCCATGCAGTGATCGCCGTTGAATGTGAATAAATATGTCCGAAACGACACGGATTAACGTGTGACCCGTTTTCACAAACCAAGTCACTCGCAGATGTGTTTGGAAAGTCAAATGTGGAAGTCGCATGATTGTGTCTTACTATTATTATAAATACATTGTATAAGTGGATCATGAATTCCGAAGAAGTCTGTCTGCCAGAATGATGACATGGAATTTGACCTGTAACCAACAACCAACTACTTTTGCCAAAGGTAATGCTGCACATCATTATTATGTGATAAACGTGTCGCCTTTTCAAGAAACTGTTTCGAAATTACTACCATAATAGTCCATTGGTTCCTCCAGTTTCTCCAGATACAAGTTCTGTTGTTAGTTATATCGGATATGTGGAGCGCTATATTGTGAAGTGGTGATTCTGTTGGATCATTGGATCTATCACTATATTTAGTGGTTCTAAATGTAAATGTTAATTCGTTTAGTTTCATCGTTGGATTAGTGGTCCTGAGAATATTTTCGGAACTGGATTAGTTTTGTGGAATAATTATAATAAATGTAATTATGCTACTAGTTAATAAATAATTTAACCAATGCATGTGTTGCTATTTCCACCCACCCCCCGTTCGTCCTGTTGATGTATTATATATATATATATTGTAATTTTGGTAAATCACACCCAATTCCCAAGGCTGGCAAACTAATATTTCAGTGATATCCCATTATTCGACACTCGCCACTCTTAACAAACAAATCGCGCGGTCGTTTCAATATAGCTTCAGTTATTATACAAGAGGACCGCATGCACTCCCCTTATACGCCGCCCTATATATGTGCCTGCTTAGTATATTAGAGGTGCATAAATAGTAACGGCAGTATAATGGCAGTGTGTTTGGGGGTAGCAGAGCACTGTTCGTGCCCCTGTTGCCTCTGGTAATTGAAGCTACTTCGAAGCGCCCGTGCGATTTGTCTGTTGTGAGTTGCGTTTGCCTAACAATGGGGTAATCATTGAACTATTCATTCGCCAGCCTTGGGAATCGGTGTGCTTTACCAAAATTCAGGGAACGATTGCAACAATGGGATTGTGCTCTAAATAGTGATAATGCACTATCAGAAATCATCTGATTTTAAAGTCTCGTGATTCATTTCGGGCCGATTTCCGGTCAACATGGCGGCGTAGTTGTAAAATTGTCAACACAGCGCGGTTTTTCTCCATTTATTGTCTTATCGCAGCAAATAATAAGAGAAAAGTATCATCAAAGCATAGTTTATAAATATATTGGACATTCCTCTGCTTTGTTTTGTGCGATCTCCAAACGATGGCGACGGAAATAAGGAGACCTCTAACTGTCAGTTTCAACAAAGGAATTTTCGAAAAGGTCAGGGGTGAGGATATACTGCGTAGCGCAGAGAAAGTTGTACGTGCCGACCATATTCTGTGTGTGCAATTATCCAAGGACTTATGCCTCATAACAGTGAGTACCCCTGATGAAAAAAATGATCTCCTACAAAAAGGTATAAGGCTATATGGAAATTTTATTTGGCCACAAGATGTTGAAAAGAGAACCACAGTAGTGACAATAATTGACGCACCATTTGAGATGGACGATTCGCTACTCACGGAGAGCCTGAAACCATATGGGGAATTATTATATGCCACAATGCGTAGAGGGACATATAGAGGGTCTATAATTGAAGACGGCAGGAGGTGGATACAAATTGAAGATTGTAAAGAAATACCCAACATCATAAAGGTCGCTGGATTCGAAATTGGAATTTCATCTGACATGACCCAATTAAACTGTAAACACTGCAATTTGACACACTTCCCAACAAATGTGTGTAAAGAGTCACGTGATGCAAATCGTAAGTGTGGAAATTGTCTGAGCACTAATCACTACTCATACCAATGCAAAGATCCAGTAGTGTGCCGATCTTGTGGAGGACAATTTCACAAATCAGTGAACTGCCCTCAACGTGCACGTGAGAGTGAGGAATACAACGGGTTTCCCCAACTACCGAACAACGAACATCGACAAGCTTACCGTGGTGGGCCAATCAACATGTATAAACAGGATGACAGTTATCTCCACTCATCAAATGACAATATTGAGCCTTCCGATAAACAATCAGAAGCCGCTAACAATCCAGAATCGACGCACGTGACCATCGACAAATCGAAGCAGGCACATGAAACCAAAAAGGCTAAACCCCCGAAACCGACCATCGACTCGCTCATTCTTGGAGCTATAGTAATTGCAGGGACATCAAAGTTGACAAACCAAATGCAAAACTTGTATCCATGTCCGGTGCTTCATTTGAACACATTGATAAACTTATCGGCATAGCGAAGGATATCCCTGACATTAATCCTGAGAACATTACATCTGTGACAATTCACTTGGGCACAAACGATATTACAAACACAAATGCAAGTGATTCGCGAGTGATCTACTGGTTCAACAAAGCTTTGACACAGATCACAAATGAATTTAAAAATGCGACTGTAAACCTTTGCAGCATTCCACCCAGGAAAGTAACCGGTGGAAAGTCACAACCGCACAACTCGGCAGCATTTGATGTTAATGGATACATGCGAATGCATTGCGACATAACCGACAATTTCACGTTCATTGACAATGACCTCTTATTTATAAAGGATGGAGATATTGTTAAAACGCTATTCAAGGACGACCAAGATGGAGTGCACCTCAGCCCGAAGGGTAAGGATAAGCTCGCGGCCGCACTAAATGGAACCGTCGATGACTATGATGAGGAGGCAACTCAACAAAAAAAGCGAACAAGGGTTGAGCTCACACCATCGCCAGAACAACGCAAAAACGGGCGCACTGGGCTAGAATGAACTGATAAGTGGGACAGCTACTGTCCCACAAACCACACAATCAACACCAGTGGTCAACCGTTTCACTCCCAAATCGCAACGAAGCAAACTGTAGATGCAGAAGTGTACATTGGAAATAGCTCAGACGTGGAAACCCACACCAGCGGGGATTTCCCGATCATGGCCCAATATTTTGAAAACAACCGTTCAGTTGACCAATTTAGATCCATGGAAAACCCCACCAACGGGGATTCCCCGATAATTGCCCAATGTTTTGAAAACAACCGTTTAGTTGACCTATTTAACTCGGGCGTCCGACGAGACCAAATCAATTTTTCTGTTACTTCTCAAATGAACTGTACCGCGCAGATTGAAATCAATCAGGCACGTAATGGTCAGCTACAAAGGCCAGGTTTTTATAACAATCAGACACCTGATTATGCTAACACGGTCAGCACGAGAGACCAATTTAATACCATTGTCATTTCGCAAAAGAAACGCCCCGTATTGCCACCAATCGATCCGACATGTGCTGGTCAACGTCAAAACATTTCCACATGTAAACGTGTCACGATAGGGGATTCCCATTATTATAGTAACCCTATTCGAGAGGAAGCTTGTCTGGGTATTGTTGATCAAATTACGCCAAACGGAAACAATTCTACACTGTCTGACAACTGCCTGGAAAGCTTGCGCGTAAATACTGACCACACTAATGTGGCGACTTTTGACTGCACCGTAAATGACCACAGCATAGATACCAGTAATAACCGATGCGATAATATGGGAGTAAAACGTTGTCCACTTAATACTATAAGCTTGGATGAGGTGAACATGAAACGCACATACACTATGAATTGTGATAATAACACTGTTCATAAAATTGTCACGAACGAATTAACAGATTATGTGTATACTAACAATCATGACGAATCTGTTAAGGGAGGTAATTCTAAAAATAATAACAGCGGCAATTACGACCATTCATATATGGTTGAGTATAATATGGGAGATAACTCACATATACGATGTGGAAGTATATACACTAACACATATGTTAATCATAATAATGGTTTTGCAGCAAGCATTGATAAAGTTCTCATTGATTTTGGTGCTAATATGAAGCCCCATTATGAAATATGTGATCCTGATTTTAAATGTGCTAATGTTAATGAAAATTGCTGTCTTGACAGCGATTTTGTTTCTCTTGTGGATGCTGAGTATATGACATACCGGTACTCGCCTAGTATGGTTGATCACATATCTATGAGTGCTAGTAACTGTTGTGTAAATGGTGAAGAGGTGGAGAATAGAACTCCAAACTCTGGCAACGCTATTTATGACCATATTGTCACAAATGGTCATGAGGAATGCGATTTTGAAACTTATTCTGAAAATAGTGTTAGCAGCGATATACATAAATCTATTGTTATGGTTGCTGATTTTATACCACATGCTACTGGTATAAATGACCATAATGTCATTGATGGTGACTGTGATGTAAAATTTTGTGCTAGAAAAAAATATTACGCTTTTCGTGTACACAATTTGGAGAAAGATGCACTACAATCGGACAGAAGATGTACCAATTATTTAGCACAAAAACAGGGTGGAGATTTTAATAGCGATTGTGAGAAAATGGAATACGAATATAATTGTACTCACGATAGAATTGTGAATTACACGACAAGATCTCACACATCGGATATAACTTTGAGATCGTTTAATGGTAGCCATCCTGAATTGTCTGATTATATCAGGGATGCAAGGGAAATATTGTACGGTGACTTAGATGACCAATCGATTGATGTCAATGGACATGAGTATTCAAGAATATCAATGCCCATCGACATCACGGACAATACTACACCAAATAAAGATAATAGGGAAGAAAAATATTGTGCTGTAAATCAGTATACAGGTGAATACAATTGTGGTATTATGAGCACAAATGTTACTCATGAAAATAATTGTGTTGCAAATGATGTTAACATATGTAGCACCGATCATTATGTATCTGTTGTTAATGATAATTGTATGCCATATCATGCTTGCACTGATAATTACAATCATTGGATTCCAAAACATGGTAAATATCGGAACATGAACATAGATTATGAAGATAACATAGACCAAGATAAAATAAACGCACACACAAACTCGTGTACTTCGATCACAGAAAACGACATACAACCGAAACTCTCCGAAATTCTTGGAAACGTTAGGGAAACCCTGTATGGCTACATAGACGACCAACTTTTATTAGAACCGAACGAAATATCATCTGTGTCTCAAAAAACGCCAACTGGCAATAACCAGTCGACACTTGTGAATGCCCCACAAAGTAACAAAACGGTATCTATTCTGTCTATTAACGTATGCGGTCTACGACAAAAATTACATTACCCTGAGTTTCAAAATATGTGCCAAAACCATGACATCATATGTTTCATGGAAACCAAGACTGATGACTGTGATGTACTTGAATTGCCTGGTTATACATTCTACATGAAAAATAGACAGAAAAATTATCTAATATCAGATCTGGAGGAATAGTGGTAGGAGTCCGTGATAATACCCAGATTAACGTCCGGGTTATCCCTACAAATTGTAAATTCGTTTCGTGGTTTGAGATACATAGTCAATCATCGGGAAACCTGTTTAGATTAATATTGGGTGCAATATATATCCCACCAGAGAGCAGTAGATACACCTCAACCGATGCAATGGTACAAATAGAATCAGAATACCTTGATTTCATCGAACGATGGGATGATGTAAAACTCATATTAACTGGTGACTTTAATTCACGGGTCAGCACAGACATAGATTTTGCGATAATCGATGATGACGATCTACTTCTCCTACAATCGTGTATACTTGATCAAATATGCGATCATTTGGCACGGATAGATGATACAGGATGGTCACGTGAGCGCACAAGTAAGGACGAATCAAAGAATAGTTACGGTAACAAACTACTTGACTTTTGTAAACGTAATATATTCTCTATCCTTAACGGAAGAGTGGGACAAGATATAAATGTTGGAGCCCTGACGTGCAAAGATGCACCAGTGGTTGATTATTCTATATGCTCGTCATCGACTATCCCTATCATCAGGGACTTTCACATACTGGATTACAATGCATTATTTTCCGACATACACGCTGGCATATTGTCACTATCATATCGTG
The DNA here is from genome assembly GCA_032622095.1 of Siphonodentalium dalli. Taxonomy (NCBI): domain Eukaryota; kingdom Metazoa; phylum Mollusca; class Scaphopoda; order Gadilida; family Siphonodentaliidae; genus Siphonodentalium; species Siphonodentalium dalli. The sequence goes on from CP136066.1 coordinate 174,908,279, forward strand.
GGACAAACCTGGTGAAACTTCTTACCCTAGTGTTCTTTCAAACGAGGTCAAAACGAAACGGGTTTGTAAACCTAAATGGAATAATATTAAAAGTGGCGACTTTGTTTGTAATCTAGACACGAGCTATATTTCTTTAGTAACGTCGAAACTTGACAATCTAATGTCGTCTGAAACCGAAGTGGATGATAACTCTCGCGCAATAAATGAAATTGTACAAGATATTACAAACATAGTGATAGGCGCAGCTCACAAAACATTCGGTACCAGTGTATACTCATCGAACCGACCAACAGCAACTCGTAAGCATCACAATAAACCATGGTTCACAGTTAACTGTAAAACAGCGCGCAAAGAATACCGAAAATCTGAAAGAACTTTTAAATCTAAACGTGACGCTTTCTCGAAATGTTCGATGAAGAGAGCAGCCAAATTGTACAAACGAGAAATGGACTCGGCTATTAAGAAACACAAAGAGGCAATGGATATGAAAATGTCAAATATGAAATCTCACAACCCGCGCGACTTTTGGAAACTTTTAACAAGTAAAGAACCACAAAAGAATCGTGTTATCCAAATGGCACCATTGACTGAATTCTTTCGCGATTTAAACGCCGATTATGTGCAGGATAAGCCCCCCGAAATTCCGAAACTTTCGGATCGTATGCCAACTGTTGAAAATTTAGATAAACCCATTAGTGAGACGGAAATAGAACTAGCACTAAAGTGCCTAAAGAATAATAAGTCGAGCGGACACGACAACATACTGAACGAGTATCTGAAAACATCATCCCCGCGACTGATGGAGATATATCACAAACTTTTTAATAAGATTTTGGACTCGGGTTGTGTGCCCACTGAATGGTTCATTGGAACGATTATACCTATATATAAAAATAAGGGTAACCCAAATGACCCCAAGAACTATAGGCCTATCACACTTCTGAGTTGTTTTGGTAAATTGTTCACAAAGATTCTGTCTAATTGACTAAATGAGTTTGTCGAAGATAATGATATTCTGCTTCAGAATCAGACGGGCTTCCGCAGAAAATTATCGACGTTAGACAACATTTTTATACTTCATATTTTGAGTGAATTGTCAAAAACATTGAAGTCAAGACTCATATGCGCTTTTATCGACTTTGAAAAAGCGTTTGATAAGGTGTGGCGCCCCGAGCTATGGTCAAAACTACTGCAATATGGAATAAGTGGGAAAGTATTCAAAATAGTCACGAATATGTACAGAAATATAAAATCATGTATTCAGGTTAATGGGAATAAATCTGATTATTTCCCATGCCTTTCAGGAGTCAGACAGAGTGAAAACTTGTCCCCTTCATTATTCTCTCTTTTCCTGAATGATCTTCAAACCTTTATGGATAATCAAAACGGAATAAGTCTTAACAAAATCGGAAGAGAATTGGAAACTGAACTGGGTATATTACTAGATCTATTCCTAATTTTATACGCAGACGATACAGTTATTTTAGCAGATGGCCCCAGAAAACTCCAGAAACACCTTGACAAATTTAGCGAATATTGCGAAAAATGGAAACTGAAAGTTAATGTTGAAAAAACAAAAAATTTAGTCCTTTCAGGACGCAGCGTACCAAAACATCGTGTTTTCAAATATGATGGTAAAATCATTGAAAGGTTTCAGAACTTCACTTATTTGGTAATAAACTTCAGACGATCTGGCTCTTTCGCGGCAGAAAAAACAACTCTTGTAGAAAAAAGCAACAAAAGCTATGTACGCATTAATTGGAAAGTCTAGAAAAAATTGCCTGTCGATCAGAAATATGTTTTTGTCTCTTTGATTCCTTGGTTTCGCCTATTGCTTCGTATGGATGTGAAATTTGGGGATTTGCTAACAACGATATAGTTGAAAACTTACACCGGAAATTCATTAAACACATCTTAAGATTAAAACCATCTACCCCGAATTACATGGTGTATGGCGAAAGCAGACGGCTACCGCTTAGTATAATGATTAACACACGAATGATCAAGTTTTGGTGCAAGTGGTAAACAACGAAGATCGCATATATAGCAAAGTACTATATAAGTTAGCTTATAGCTTATCACATGAAAATGATTATTGTTTTCCATGGCTCCGTAAGATTCGCGACATTTTGCTTGATTCTAGTCAATCCCACTTATTGGCAGCTGATCGAATTCAGAATGTAGACCAGCTAACTGATTATGTAAGATGCTGCCTTATAGAATAATTTGTTTCGAGTTGGTCGACAGACATTGATAACTCTAGCAGAGGTGTCATTTATAGAATATACAAGCACAATTTCCACTTTGAAGAATATCTAGATTGTAGTAATAGAAACGATCGAGAAACTTTATGTAAATTCTGAACGTGCAACCACAAACTCCCAGTTGAGGTGGGTAGATGGCAAAACATTGATCTCGAAGATCGTATTTGCACGCTATGCTCTTCGACAAGAGTTGGCGATGAATTCCACTACTTGTTTAAGTGTGAACACTTTAATTTTCTTAGAAACCGCCTACTGCCGAAATAATTCACTGAAAGACCAAATGTTATAGTCATGAGCGAATTACTAAATACAAAAGACAAACATTTATATCGCCGGCTATGTATATTAATACGACACATTATAAAGGAATTTAATTAGATTAGGAAGGTGTATTACCCATTGGCACAATGATATCATAAATTTGTATATTACAGCGATGTTACATGTATATCTGATCATATGTCTTTTATATAACACTGTTATGTTCTAGATAAACCATGTTGACCACATATACACATATAATTATCTCCATACCTTTATTAAGGGAGTGAGAAATGAATGAATTGAATTGAATTGCCAATGGTTCATCATGATCACGACCGGACCACGCCGTGTTGTTAAAACAAAGTAAAATGGTTGACGATTTAGTTATCAGCAAGTTGAACGAATGTGGCTTTATGGAACTAAAGAAGGAATTCGAGGGTATATAGATTCATTACACAACCATATATTGATAGCATTTGAATCACTAACGGGTTTGTGTCTACGGACCATCAGCTGGATATGGAGTATTTCATTGTCCCCCAAATTTTATTCAAATGTGTCAAATTGGACGTTCGGTTGAAAGACGTTTCGTACCATTAATGGTTTGGTGCATCTTGTATACTTGTTGTCTGTCCGGCTATGGGCGACCAAAGGGGAGTGTCATGGGATAGTTGACGTGAGATGTCTTAAAAGGACACTAATAATTAATTTAACTAAATAATTATTTATATATACCCAAAATGGTTCGAATCTGGTCGATAAAATTTATTCAAGTGGGTAAATTGACCAGATGAGTGTCACGGGATATGTACCGTTGACCTCAGACTACTTAAAGAGCCACCGATAAACAATTTTAATTAAATAATTAATCATATACCCAATACGGTTTGACCCTGACCGTTGAAAATTGGCATGCAGTGGAGACTTGACACATGGAGTATCATTGGATAGCTGCCGTTGACCCAAAAGGGTAACTTAAAGATTATATTATCATAAATTAGAAATAAAGAGCTTTCCATATCATCTCAGACGATATGTAGGAACATTGGTACACAGGGGTCACCTGATCAGAATAATATAATGGTTAAAGGGGGGGGGGGGTCTAATAAATTAGTTTAACATATATTAGGCTTCAATGAAGAGCGTTCATTATCAATTCAGAATATGTGGGGAAATTTGCACAGAGACGTAATTTGTCGTGGGACAGATGACGTTGGCCTCAGATGACTTAAAGATTAACAATAACTAATAATTATCAATAAATATGTGTTATATACCCAATGTGTTTGTATCGATTCGTGTATATACTGTCGTTTTGATTTTTCACGCGATTGATGTGACGTCAGTTCATTCATGATTTTGAACCAGTCAACGACGTCACGATCGCCTTGTATCGCAACTGCAGTAACGATACAGATGTTTTTATTGCGAATTCGTTATCGCCAATGTTATCAGGGAATTTAATAGGAAATGGTAGATACAGAGCGTTTATTGTCAACTTAAACTACAGCGGTAACTTTATCCGGAGAGTATCATGCAATATGTGATGTTTATCTCGGGTGACTAATAATTAATTTAAATGACGGGGGCACTAATAATTTACTCATTATTTACCCGCGCAACACCGGGATCCCAGCTAGTTTAGATCACAATCCGTTGACCATTGGGTCCAGTGGATTATACATTTATCATGCATCTATCCATAATTATACAACCGTCTGCCGAGCCGTCCCGTCGTACATCGGGCCATCCGTCAATCCATCTATACATATGCATATGTCCCCGAGCCGTTTAGTCGTATATATCGTGTCGTCCGTCAATCCATCCAGTCATATACATCCGTCCACCGAACCGTCTAGTTGCACATCATCCATCCATTCTCCCATACACCGGAAATAAGATAACTGGTAAAACATAGCATTTTGCTGATCAAATGTTGGAAATTCTATACAATTTAATAGCTCCTATAGCATGTTGATGCCCATATATTGTGTTGATGAACTGGATCTATTTGTTCATTAACTGATTCCTTATTAAATGAAACTACCTTTCAAAATGGATGAGTTGGTATTCACGTTCCCAATTTGCATATCATTTTGCTACACACAACAACAAAGTTAGTGTACACCCTGCCAATCCATACATACAGCTATCCATCGTTCCATCAATCCAACCAACCAAACAACCATCCATCCATCAATCAATGCATAACCATGCACATCAATGTATCCATACATACATCAATCCATCCAACCATCCATCCAGACACCCGTCGATCGATCGATCCATCAATCAAACAATCATAAAATCCGTCCACCAATCACCCAATCAATTCATGAATATTTCTATGACCCCCACCCATACATCCGTTTATTGATCCATACAGCCAGTTGACAGCATGTGCCACCAATGTTCCCAGACATATGTGGATGTGGTGGTTAGAGGGTTCACAAAATGAAGCCCTGGTGGGACTTTACGTTACTAAGATCTAATCCACATTGCAGTATTCTTTGTCCACTGCATCATTACCCTGCTACTAGAGCCATACATGTAATGGAGCAACCGAACAAGGTGTCACATGGGTATAGTAGAACACACACACCTGTCTCAAGTCACCCCTTGTGAGAGTGGCATGTTTGAACAAGCGAATTTGTTTTGGGGGGGGGGGGCTAGCCCCGGGATGGTCGAACACTATTTTTTTCACATCTATATATATAATATATTAACCAAATAGAACTCTTTGCAACGTGGTGGAGGTAGTTGGGGGGGGGGGCTACATTCTTGTTAGTTAATGTGGGATATACCTGGAATCTCCAGTGATCGTCTGTCGCGCGTTCTGATATTAAATGGCACTCTAATAAGACCCTAGCTGGTTCATTTACCAACACAGTGACACTGCGACAGGGACGTTGTGTGTGGGAGGGACGGTGCACATTATAGTCAGTCATCGTGGGGTATATAGCTGGAAACACCAGTGGTCGTCTGTCGCACGTTCTGATATATCACTGTCCACTCAAAGCCCACTGATTCATAATCAACCCATGGTCATGAGGAGCGTGTGTGCGTCTGTGGGTGAGGGAGTGTGTGTGTGTGTGGGGGGGGGGGGGTGATGGTGGGGTGACCACTTCAGTGATATTGGTCCAGATTGTGTCTCCAGCAATCATCCTTTTCGCGTTAGGCTACAAAATTATTATGTCAGCTCAGACTCAGCTGGTCCTTTCGTTGTTCATAGGCCACTGATTCTGCTATAGCATTGTGATACCGGTTCGAAAACGTTTGTGCTATATAATTGTCGTCATGTTGTAGCATAATGTGAAAGGGATGAGTGCATGAGACGTACAAGCTGCTCCATTATCACTGAAGCCTCTATGTTTTGAGAGTTTAAGTGGAACAAAACGGAGAAGTGTGGAGTTTGGGATGATACCCGGGAAGATTTGAAAGGGCTGTCAGCCCTCTCCCACAACCCACTTTAGTTATGCTGCAGTACCAGCGAAGAGCGTATGTGCAGGGTTGAATGTAGAACAAAACTGAGTATGATTATATATCAAGTTATAGAAACTTTTCAAACGTTAGCCATTGTCAACGTGATCCAACACCGTAAGACAGTAATCTCGATTGGATTGGCCAATCCATAATCTGATTTGTCATATTAAGTAAGCTGATATATCAGATTAGTAATCTGCAGTATCTTTGAAAACCGACGAAAATCCTATATCGGAATTACGTCTCTAGAACTCTAAAATTAGGTTCTGTGCTGAAGGGATTCCCTCCATTTCATTGGGGGAGTGACGCAGACTGCTAGTGATTTCATTGGTTTATGGCATAGCAGATCACGTCAGAGATCAGAGGTCAATGAAGTGTTGACAAGTTCCCCACGCATTGTCAAACTGGGACTGTGGACTGGATACACCCATATCAGTCCGGAAGCTTTGCCTGATGAAAAAGATGAAACACCATCTAGGAAAAAGAGTGATGCAGAAAGATTGTCTGTCGATGAATCTCCACCACCACGACCAGACGAGGACACCGAAGACTCCGGAGTATCTTTTATGAATAGTTTATTTGCCAAGTCATAATTTAACATGAAACAGGCAAAACAAAGAACATAATTATATACACAATATACAGAAGGAATACAGATGCGTTCCAATCGCGCGCATCATCACAACACAAGTATGAATGCGTCATATGTTATATACTGTTATATACCTATACTATTTATAGATTTATGAATACATCGCACTGATGTCAGCCCCTCAGTGAGTAGAGTGGAGAATATACGATCTCCCTCATTTGTCATAGGAGACACGGGCAGTACGATGTATGTTTGGGCATATGTGGACATAATTATGTGATTATTCATCTGACAAATACAAACAAGTCCAAACTGTTGTTGAATTTATATGCTGGACATTCATACAAATTTCAATCTAGTAACTACTCACGGTGGGTATTCCGTTATCAAAAACAGCCTAGTTCCTTGAAAGCGCATTTCAGGAATATACAAACTCGTTTTAGGATGGTCATATTCTCAATAGATATTAATCGGTAGAATTTCTCTCTGTTCGGCTTCTCCCAGTAATATTTAGGAATGAATTTCTCTCTAATTTTATCTAGTTGTTTGCATTGAATAACCAAGTGGTATTCATCACCAATATCAATTTGGCACAGGTTGCATAGTCTCTCTAGTTTTGGTTGATTTTCCACCTCCCCCTCTCAATCGGGAGTCTGTGGTTCGAGGTGCGAATTTTCATGAGGAATTCGGCCAGATGATATGGAATTTCAATGAGATAACGGCTCATTTTTGGGTAATGTTTCAGGGATAAGTAGTTATGTCCGCGATTTGAAGTCATGGAACCAAACCATTCTTGATTATTAGTATATTGAGCCAGAGCATTCACCTGACACCACACCCGGTCAAGAAACATCCGATCATGGAAACCTAGAAGCGGCACCAAAGTTCTACAAATAGCAAGAAAAATAGACCTATCACCAATAGGTGTTGATCTCATCCTAAGAACAATGAGTGAAGCCGGACCTTCTGCACCTTCAAATTCATCTCCTACTTCACCACCGAAGAAAAAAGGAAGGGAAATAAGAAAAGAAAAAAGAAATATAACAAAGAAAACAACAGCTAGAATTCCATTCCACCTGACACCTGGCCAGACACATGTAGGGTAGAGACAGATAACAAGAAAAACTCAAGACAGGGCGTAAGGGCGACACTCGGATGAGCCCACCCTGTCCTCGTGCCGCCCTTATATTGATGGAGCGTTTTGATGATTTATTCCCATAACAAATCTGAATGTATTCTTATTTATTTTCATAAAATGGTCGATAATCTGAGACTAGCCCACGCAGCACATTAAGTCAGTCCGATATAAGACTTCCAAAATCTTATCTGCGACAAAGTGATCGATATAAATAACTGGTTTCAGATTCAATTCGGCTAAACTTTGAAAATCACGCTAAATTATTCTGCTGACCGATTTAGTCAGATTAGGTCAACAATTTGTAACTTCCTGTTCGTGATACACTCCAGAGATCTCTGCATTATTACATGGGATTATTGGGATATAAACCGGGTGACCCAATTGGCAGTTGACCAATCACCAAACAAGATTTAGTGCATCGCAGACAGGCTATGTAAATATTCTGATATCTCAGATTAATTACTCTGATATATCAGAACACTAATCTGATATATCAGATTAATAACTGAAGAGGATGTGGCGGTTCTATACGCCCCCGTATAAAGGTGTCTGGAATATGACTACCTATTTTAACCAAGGCTACACTCCTGACTCCGACGGCGTCAATAGGTACAATGTTTCAACTTTTAAGTTTGGAGGCAATCAGCGATGCATATGTTTAGGACAAATTAATTTTATTTCCTCCATTAAACCCCATTCCTGACTCCGACGACACCATGCACTTTGAATCATATATAAGATTCCGTATACAGTGGATATTACATTATATAAAAGTTTGGTGGTAATCGACGACAAAAACATTTTAACAGTTGTTTGTGTCATTTCGGCCCCCATACCGGCCATGGATGCCACCACTTAGTTATATTCAAACCACGCTATTATATTCCATATATCATGGCTATGACTATATACATTTATATATTAAGTTTTGTAGTAGTCGACGACAACAACAAATTTTATTAATGTTGACGACCCTCCCTCAGCCCCCGACTCAGATTCGGGCGGCGTCATATTATGCATTTTTAAAAACATATCAAAATATTACCCATATCATGGAGATGGCTTTATACCATAATTGCCTGTTTTATTATGTGTATAACACCTATTTAGTAAATTTCATATTTACTGTGGGTATACAGCTTCCCATTGTGGGTATAAATTTCTACTGTATATGGGTGTAAATGTTCAAACGTAATTTCACGTGTTAAACGTGTATACCCATGGTAGAACTATATAATGATTAGCAAAATAGTTCCTATGTCACATTCATTTACAATTGAAGTTGTAATGATATCAATTAGATATGAGGAAAATTGTCTGCAATTCAATCAAATGTAGCTTGCTAGTGTTATATGAAATAGGAAACATGAATGGTAATTCCAAGTGACTGATCGCTCAGAAACGGGCTGATGTCATGACGTAAATATTTGCATCACTACGCGTGAAGCACATTCCTCATAGCCTCTTGTTTGTATCTCTCGGTGAGGACAGGGTATACCGGTACATTAAAAGTCAACAACGGAGTAGTTGAATTCGCGGAACAAATCAAAAATGATAATTATGGCATAAATAAAATACACCGATAGTAGCCGAGAGTACAAAATTTTCACAATTCCACTCGTGGTGAAAATTTTGTATTCTCGGTTGTTGAGTCGTTTCCGGCCGAAGGCCGGGTAGGGTGGTCGGACTGCAGTGTGCAAGTCCCTTCACCCTTCCTTGGTTTTTTTCCGATGAAAATCGAACATGTTGGCTGTCGTAGGTGTTGTGGTTGGAGGCAAGGCGGCGAAAGCGTGGTGGAGGAGTCTTAGCGGCGGTTGTTTTGTTTCTTTTTATTTCTCTTTCTCTTTTTTGGCGGTGGTTCGGATGGTGATGTTTGCAAACTTGGAGTCGGACGATTCATGATCTTTTCGGTTTCGGCTTGTACTAATTCGGCTTTTCTTACTGCTTCTTGTGCTCTCGCTACAATTTCCATTAAGTTCTTTTGTCTTTCTTCTTTTTCGGAGTCGGATGTGTCGTCGCAGTCAGAGTCGGAATCAGATGTGTCGTCGGGGTTGGAGTCAGATGTGTCTTCGGGGTTGGAGTCAGATGTGTATTCGGAGTCGGAAGTGTCTTCGGAGTCGGATGTATCTTCGGTGTCGGATGTTGGTGCTTCGTTTGCTGTAGGAGAGGCAGGTGAAGACTCCGGTTCGGTGTAATCCGGCGTCTTCGGGTTGAAAAAGGAGATGTCCGCGTCTATCCGTGGCGATGGGGAGTCCATTACCACTTCGGGCGGTGAATCGATCACGGCTGCGCGGGAGGTGTCGCCTGGTGTGGCATCAGTCGATTTCCTCTTTTTCCACGCAGCCAATCTCTCTGTGTCTCTCTTTTTCCTGGATGGAGTCTTTTTCTTTCGCTTCTTCCTAGCTGGTTTGGTAGTTTCCAGACCTCTCCCGGTAGAGAGCCCTGATAAGGGATTTGCCGGGCAGGACTGGAAGTCCAAAACCAACTGGTATCCGCCTTTGTGTGCATGGAGTGACCAGCTCACACAAGGCGCGACATGCATGGAGTCCAGCATTGTTGTGATAGCATTCGGGAATTTCGGTGGCGTAGTCATCCTGAGAGGTGGCGATCCTAACTCTCTGGTGGTCCGACCTGCTGATGGACGAGTGTCTGTTTGAAAATGCTGTATTCTCGGCTACTGTGGGTGTATCCTATATATGCATGTCAGTTAGGTGGACATCGGTGCCAAAACAAATTTGATAGAAGTTGGTACCCCCCCCCCCTTCTTAAGCCATGAAGCCGAGAAGCTAACATCGTCAGTTTATAAATTTGTAACCAACACCAACTTATGCCACTATTGCCTATGTTAGTGTGTGTATAACACACATCTTGTAAATATCATCTTTACGCCCTACTGTGGGTATAAATTTCTACTGTGGGTATCAATTTCTACTGTGGGTGTAAATTTTCAAACGCCACTTGATGGGTTGAACGTTTACATCCATAGTAGAACTACATCGCAGTTAACAAAATATTTCTTCTGTTACAATTATTTTTAATTTGAAGTTGTTATAATATCAATTTAATATGATGAAAATTGCCTGTAGTTCAATAAAACATAACTTGCTACTGTCATATGAACAAGGAAACATATACATGGGAATTTGAAGTGATGTATCGTTGGCAAGCTCCATGTGGAGTTCAGTCCCCTGCTACGCAAGTCATTGCGTAGGGGGGCTGAACTCTGTTTAGCATCTTGGATCGATGGTCATGACGTAAAATTATGCATCACTACGCGTGACGAACATTCCTTGTAATGTTGTGTTTAGGTGAAGATACAAATTGCATGTCAAAGTAAAGAGCGGTGGAGTTGAATTGGCAGAACAAATAAAAACAAATAATGATGGCATAAACAAATACACCCACAGTAGTCGAGAGTACCAATTTTTCACCACACCTTCTATTGTGGTTAAAATCACAATTCCATTTGTGGTGGGAATTTTGCACTCTCGGCTACTATCGGAGTATTCTATATCTTCCTCATAAAAAACAACTCCTGCCAGACCCCTTTGGTACCCTCTAGATTTTTATATTTATATTGCGGACAGACATTCGCAAATATCTATAATATGATACATTTCATCGTGTATTTTTATTCTGTTAATATATAGAATACACAGTAATGCCCTAAATAATCGACTCCTTAACCACAACATAATTATGGGTAATTTTTCAGGATATAGTCGGAAATATGGCTTGTTCAAGTTGCCATTCATCGGAAAGGAGTTAAGGGGTCGACTATTTAGGGCATTACTGTATATCTGTTAATATATATATGTTTAGAAAGAACTACGATTGTATTCTATATTTATACTGATGAATAAATTCAATTTAATTGAAAGCAGACAGTGTGTCGATTCACTGTACGAGAACAACGTGTTATAAATACAGTGTATAATATATCCACAGCTTATTTCATTGTTGGTCCTTCCTTTGTGATACAGAGGTAAGATGAGATACAAAGGGAATTTTAGAGAGACATAAAGCTCGAGCTCGGAGACCAACCACCCACCCATAACAAACCGATTGTATACAAACACCGCTAATAATGTAAACATCCGGGCGGGCATGCGCAACGGCGCAAGATCGTAATTTCAGAATAACAGTATACAGTAATGACCAGAATAGCTAACAAAGACATCTATCTCTCAGATAACATGACTAAAGTTTTATAAATCTGTGTTTCCTTACAGTTATATACCTATAATGGGTCACAATAATATATCATTATTTTCCAGACATCTCATAAGGTGTTTAGTTATTTATATAAAAAAATAAGCTGTAAATAGTTGACAAATGACAGAATAAATTCCATAATGGCAATGCTAGCTCCTCAAATACTATACTATAGACACTGTTGTTGTTGTTTGTGGATAGGTATGCATCTATATACAAATAGTTTGCACAAAGTTTGGGCTCCTTAGTGGGTTTTAAGGGTATGGAGACAGCCCAACACCCACAGCACCCATGACAATTCAAGTTAAATTGGTATATTTAACATGAATTGGGCCATATGACCAATTATATGTATCTACTTCCAACACTTTTGTTGTTTGTGGATAGGTATGCATCTATGCAAATGGTTTGCACAAAGTATGGGCTCCTCAGTGGGTTTTAAGGGTATTGAGACAGCCCAACACCCACAGCACCCATGATAAAACCATACAGCACCCGTGCCTATGAAAACATATTTCTGAGTCAGCCATCTCTCAGACTATACCCATTCTATAATGATTCCACATTTCACTCTAGAATATATAGAGGCAATGGGGAAAAAATATTTGGGCACCTGAATGGGATTTTGGGCTCTATTCAGGGGGGATATTTGGTTTTTTTAATGGTTAAATTGGTATATTTAACTGGAATTGGGACCTGTAAAGGTATATACTTCTAGGTCTCCTAGTGATTTTGGAAATATCTGCATCAGTATAAGAAGATTTGCAAAAGTTTGGGCTCCTTAGTGGGTTTTAGGGGTATGGAGACAGCCCAACACCCACAGCACCCATGACAATTCAAGTTAAATTGGTATATTTAACTTGAATTGGGCCATATGACCCATTATATGTATCTACTTCCAACACTTTTGTTGTTTAATTGTGGATAGGTATGCATCTATTCAAATGGTTTGCACAAAGTTTGGGCTCCTCAGTGGGTTTTAATGGTATTGAGACAGCCCAACACCCACAGCACCCATGATAAAACCATACAGCACCCGTGCCTATGAAAACATATTTCTGAGTCAACCATCTCTCAGACTATACCCATTCTGTAAATGATTCCACATTTCACTCTAGAATATATAGAGGCAATGGGAAAAAAATATTTGGGCACCTGAATGGCATTTTGGGCTCTATTCAGGGGGGATATTTGGTTTTTTTAATGGTTAAATTGGTATATTTAACTGGAATTGGGTCCTGTAAAGGTATATACTTCTAGGTCTCCTAGTGATTTTGGAAATATCTGCATCAGTATAAGAAGATTTGCAAAAGTTTGGGCTCCTTAGTGGGTTTTAAGGGTATGGAGACAGCCCAACACCCACAGCACCCATGACAATTCAAGTTAAATTGGTATATTTAACTTGAATTGGGCCATATGACCCATTATATGTATCTACTTCCAACACTTTTGTTGTTTGTGGATAGGTATGCATCTATGCAAATGGTTGCACAAAGTTTGGGCTCCTCAGTGGGTTTTAAGGGTATTGAGACAGCCCAACACCCACAGCACCCATGATAAAACCATACAGCACCCGTGCCTATGAAAACATATTTCTGAGTCAGCCATCTCTCAGACTATACCCATTCTGTAAATGATTCCACATTTCACTCTAGAATATATAGAGGCAATGGGAAAAAAATATTTGGGCACCTGAATGGGATTTTGGGCTCTATTCAGGGGGGATATTTGGTTTTTTTAATGGTTAAATTGGTATATTTAACTGGAATTGGGTCCTGTAAAGGTATATACTTCTAGGTCTCCTAGTGATTTTGGAAATATCTGCATCAGTATAAGAAGATTTGCAAAAGTTTGGGCTCCTTAGTGGGTTTTAAGGGTATGGAGACAGCCCAACACCTACAGCACCCATGACAATTCAAGTTAAATTGGTATATTTAACTTGAATTGGGCCATATGACCCATTATATGTATCTACTTCCAACACTTTTGTTGTTTGTGGATAGGTATGCATCTATGCAAATGGTTTGCACAAAGTTTGGGCTCCTCAGTGGGTTTTAAGGGTATTGAGACAGCCCAACACCCACAGCACCCATGATAAAACCATACAGCACCCGTGCCTATGAAAACATATTTCTGAGTCAGCCATCTCTCAGACTATACCCATTCTGTAAATGATTCCACATTTCACTCTAGAATATATAGAGGCAATGGGGAAAAAATATTTGGGCACCTGAATGGGATTTTGGGCTCTATTCAGGGGGGATATTTGTTTTTTTTAATGGTTAAATTGGTATATTTAACTGGAATTGGGACCTGTAAAGGTATATACTTCTAGGTCTCCTAGTGATTTTGGAAATATCTGCATCAGTATAAGAAGATTTGCAAAAGTTTGGGCTCCTTAGTGGGTTTTAGGGGTATGGAGACAGCCCAACACCCACAGCACCCATGACAATTCAAGTTAAATTGGTATATTTAACTTGAATTGGGCCATATGACCCATTATATGTATCTACTTCCAACACTTTTGTTGTTTGTGGATAGGTATGCATCTATGCAAATGGTTTGCACAAAGTTTGGGCTCCTCAGTGGGTTTTAAGGGTATTGAGACAGCCCAACACCCACAGCACCCATGATAAAACCATACAGCACCCGTGCCTATGAAAACATATTTCTGAGTCAACCATCTCTCAGACTATACCCATTCTGTAAATGATTCCACATTTCACTCTAGAATATATAGAGGCAATGGGGAAAAAATATTTGGGCACCTGAATGGGATTTTGGGCTCTATTCAGGGGGGATATTTGGTTTTTTTAATGGTTAAATTGGTATATTTAACTGGAATTGGGACCTGTAAAGGTATATACTTCTAGGTCTCCTAGTGATTTTGGAAATATCTGCATCAGTATAAGAAGATTTGCAAAACTTTGGGCTCCTTAGTGGGTTTTAGGGGTATGGAGACAGCCCAACACCCACAGCACCCATGACAATTCAAGTTAAATTGGTATATTTAACTTGAATTGGGCCATATGACCCATTATATGTATCTACTTCCAACACTTTTGTTGTTTGTGGATAGGTATGCATCTATGCAAATGGTTTGCACAAAGTTTGGGCTCCTCAGTGGGTTTTAAGGGTATTGAGACAGCCCAACACCCACAGCACCCATGATAAAACCATACAGCACCCGTGCCTATGAAAACATATTTCTGAGTCAACCATCTCTCAGACTATACCCATTCTGTAAATGATTCCACATTTCACTCTAGAATATATAGAGGCAATGGGAAAAAAATATTTGGGCACCTGAATGGCATTTTGGGCTCTATTCAGGGGGGATATTTGGTTTTTTTAATGGTTAAATTGGTATATTTAACTGGAATTGGGTCCTGTAAAGGTATATACTTCTAGGTCTCCTAGTGATTTTGGAAATATCTGCATCAGTATAAGAAGATATGCAAAAGTTTGGGCTCCTTAGTGGGTTTTAAGGGTATGGAGACAGCCCAACACCCACAGCACCCATGACAATTCAAGTTAAATTGGTATATTTAACTTGAATTGGGCCATATGTCCCATTATATGTATCTAATTCCAACACTTTTGTTGTTTGTGGATAGGTATGCATCTATGCAAATGGTTGCACAAAGTTTGGGCTCCTCAGTGGGTTTTAAGGGTATTGAGACAGCCCAACACCCACAGCACCCATGATAAAACCATACAGCACCCGTGCCTATGAAAACATATTTCTGAGTCAGCCATCTCTCAGACTATACCCATTCTGTAAATGATTCCACATTTCACTCTAGAATATATAGAGGCAATGGGAAAAAAATATTTGGGCACCTGAATGGGATTTTGGGCTCTATTCAGGGGGGATATTTGGTTTTTTTAATGGTTAAATTGGTATATTTAACTGGAATTGGGTCCTGTAAAGGTATATACTTCTAGGTCTCCTAGTGATTTTGGAAATATCTGCATCAGTATAAGAAGATTTGCAAAAGTTTGGGCTCCTTAGTGGGTTTTAAGGGTATGGAGAAGCCCAACACCCACAGCACCCATGACAATTCAAGTTAAATTGGTATATTTAACTTGAATTGGGCCATATGACCCATTATATGTATCTACTTCCAACACTTTTGTTGTTTGTGGATAGGTATGCATCTATGCAAATGGTTTGCACAAAGTTTGGGCTCCTCAGTGGGTTTTAAGGGTATTGAGACAGCCCAACACCCACAGCACCCATGATAAAACCATACAGCACCCGTGCCTATGAAAACATATTTCTGAGTCAGCCATCTCTCAGACTATACCCATTCTGTAAATGATTCCACATTTCACTCTAGAATATATAGAGGCAATGGGGAAAAAATATTTGGGCACCTGAATGGGATTTTGGGCTCTATTCAGGGGGGATATTTGGTTTTTTTAATGGTTAAATTGGTATATTTAACTGGAATTGGGACCTGTAAAGGTATATACTTCTAGGTCTCCTAGTGATTTTGGAAATATCTGCATCAGTATAAGAAGATTTGCAAAAGTTTGGGCTCCTTAGTGGGTTTTAGGGGTATGGAGACAGCCCAACACCCACAGCACCCATGACAATTCAAGTTAAATTGGTATATTTAACTTGAATTGGGCCATATGACCCATTATATGTATCTACTTCCAACACTTTTGTTGTTTGTGGATAGGTATGCATCTATGCAAATGGTTTGCACAAAGTTTGGGCTCCTCAGTGGGTTTTAAGGGTATTGAGACAGCCCAACACCCACAGCACCCATGATAAAACCATACAGCACCCGTGCCTATGAAAACATATTTCTGAGTCAGCCATCTCTCAGACTATACCCATTCTGTAAATGATTCCACATTTCACTCTAGAATATATAGAGGCAATGGGAAAAAAATATTTGGGCACCTGAATGGCATTTTGGGCTCTATTCAGGGGGGATATTTGGTTTTTTTAATGGTTAAATTGGTATATTTAACTGGAATTGGGACCTGTAAAGGTATATACTTCTAGGTCTCCTAGTGATTTTGGAAATATCTGCATCAGTATAAGAAGATTTGCAAAAGTTTGGGCTCCTTAATGGGTTTTAAGGGTATGGAGACAGCCCAACACCCACAGCACCCATGACAATTCAAGTTAAATTGGTATATTTAACTTGAATTGGGCCATATGACCCATTATATGTATCTACTTCCAACACTTTTGTTGTTTGTGGATAGGTATGCATCTATGCAAATGGTTGCACAAAGTTTGGGCTCCTCAGTGGGTTTTAAGGGTATTGAGACAGCCCAACACCCACAGCACCCATGATAAAACCATACAGCACCCGTGCCTATGAAAACATATTTCTGAGTCAGCCATCTCTCAGACTATACCCATTCTGTAAATGATTCCATATTTCACTCTAGAATATATAGAGGCAATGGGGAAAAAATATTTGGGCACCTGAATGGGATTTTGGGCTCTATTCAGGGGGGATATTTGGTTTTTTTAATGGTTAAATTGGTATATTTAACTGGAATTGAGTCCTGTAATGGTATATACTTCTAGGTCTCCTAGTGTTTTTGGAAATATCTGCATCAGTATAAGAAGATTTGCAAAAGTTTGGGCTCCTTAGTGGGTTTTAAGGGTATGGAGACAGCCCAACACCCACAGCACCCATGACAATTCAAGTTAAATTGGTATATTTAACTTGAATTGGGCCATATGACCCATTATATGTATCTACTTCCAACACTTTTGTTGTTTGTGGATAGGTATGCATCTATGCAAATGGTTTGCACAAAGTTTGGGCTCCTCAGTGGGTTTTAAGGGTATTGAGACAGCCCAACACCCACAGCACCCATGATAAAACCATACAGCACCCGTGCCTATGAAAACATATTTCTGAGTCAGCCATCTCTCAGACTATACCCATTCTGTAAATGATTCCACATTTCACTCTAGAATATATAGAGGCAATGGGGAAAAAATATTTGGGCACCTGAATGGGATTTTGGGCTCTATTCAGGGGGGATATTTGGTTTTTTTAATGGTTAAATTGGTATATTTAACTGGAATTGGGACCTGTAAATGTATATACTTCTAGGTCTCCTAGTGATTTTGGAAATATCTGCATCAGTATAAGAAGATTTGCAAAAGTTTGGGCTCCTTAGTGGGTTTTAGGGGTATGGAGACAGCCCAACACCCACAGCACCCATGACAATTCAAGTTAAATTGGTATATTTAACTTGAATTGGGCCATATGACCCATTATATGTATCTACTTCCAACACTTTTGTTGTTTGTGGATAGGTATGCATCTATGCAAATGGTTTGCACAAAGTTTGGGCTCCTCAGTGGGTTTTAAGGGTATTGAGACAGCCCAACACCCACAGCACCCATGATAAAACCATACAGCACCCGTGCCTATGAAAACATATTTCTGAGTCAGCCATCTCTCAGACTATACCCATTCTGTAAATGATTCCACATTTCACTCTAGAATATATAGAGGCAATGGGAAAAAAATATTTGGGCACCTGAATGGCATTTTGGGCTCTATTCAGGGGGGATATTTGGTTTTTTTAATGGTTAAATTGGTATATTTAACTGGAATTGGGACCTGTAAAGGTATATACTTCTAGGTCTCCTAGTGATTTTGGAAATATCTGCATCAGTATAAGAAGATTTGCAAAAGTTTGGGCTCCTTAATGGGTTTTAAGGGTATGGAGACAGCCCAACACCCACAGCACCCATGACAATTCAAGTTAAATTGGTATATTTAACTTGAATTGGGCCATATGACCCATTATATGTATCTACTTCCAACACTTTTGTTGTTTGTGGATAGGTATGCATCTATGCAAATGGTTGCACAAAGTTTGGGCTCCTCAGTGGGTTTTAAGGGTATTGAGACAGCCCAACACCCACAGCACCCATGATAAAACCATACAGCACCCGTGCCTATGAAAACATATTTCTGAGTCAGCCATCTCTCAGACTATACCCATTCTGTAAATGATTCCATATTTCACTCTAGAATATATAGAGGCAATGGGGAAAAAATATTTGGGCACCTGAATGGGATTTTGGGCTCTATTCAGGGGGGATATTTGGTTTTTTTAATGGTTAAATTGGTATATTTAACTGGAATTGAGTCCTGTAATGGTATATACTTCTAGGTCTCCTAGTGTTTTTGGAAATATCTGCATCAGTATAAGAAGATTTGCAAAAGTTTGGGCTCCTTAGTGGGTTTTAAGGGTATGGAGACAGCCCAACACCCACAGCACCCATGACAATTCAAGTTAAATTGGTATATTTAACTTGAATTGGGCCATATGACCCATTATATGTATCTACTTCCAACACTTTTGTTGTTTGTGGATAGGTATGCATCTATGCAAATGGTTTGCACAAAGTTTGGGCTCCTCAGTGGGTTTTAAGGGTATTGAGACAGCCCAACACCCACAGCACCCATGATAAAACCATACAGCACCCGTGCCTATGAAAACATATTTCTGAGTCAGCCATCTCTCAGACTATACCCATTCTGTAAATGATTCCACATTTCACTCTAGAATATATAGAGGCAATAGGAAAAAAATATTTGGGCACCTGAATGGGATTTTGGGCTCTATTCAGGGGGGATATTTGGTTTGTTTATGATGGTTAAATTGGTATATTTAACTGGAATTGGGTCATGTAAAGGTATATACTTCTAGGTCTCCTAGTGTTTTTGGAAATATCTGCATCAGTATAAGAAGATTTGCAAACGTTTGGGCTCCTTAGTGGGTTTTAAGGGTATGGAGACAGCCCAACACCCACAGCACCCATGACAATTCAAGTTAAATTGGTATATTTAACTTGAATTGGGCCATATGACCCATTATATGTATCTACTTCCAACACTTTTGTTGTTTGTGGATAGGTATGCATCTATGCAAATAGTTTGCGCAAAGTTTGGGCTCCTCGGTGGGTTTTAAGGGTATGGAGACTGCCCAACACCCACAACACCCATGATAAAACCATACAGCACCCGTGCCTATGAAAACATTTCTGAGTCAGCCATCTCTCAGACTATACCCATTCTGAAAAGGATTCCACAGTTCACTTTAGAATATATAGAGGCAATGGGAAAAAATTATTTGGGCATCTGAATGGGATTTTGGGCTTTGGTCAGGGGGAGGGGAATATTTGGGTTTTTTAATGGTCAAATTGAATTGAGCCCTGTGACCCATTATAGGTATCTACTTCTATGTCTCTTACTAGTAGTGTTTTTGGAAAGATGTGCATCAGTATAAGAAGGTTTGCAAAAGTTTGGGCACCTGGGAGTGATTTAATGGTGAGCAGGTGGCACAACACCAGTCGTAATGAATTTCGAAGTACAATTGCTAGTCGCGCTCGTACCGTGCGCAACTATGGGAGCAAATGTACGCTAAGTTTACTGAGACTGGCACAACACCAACAGCACCCATGATAAATCATACAGCACCCTTGTCTTTAAAATCATATTTGGGCTCAGGTGAAGGACAAAATATGTTTTTTAATATTAATGTCGGTATATTTAACTTGAATTGGGCCATGTAAACCGGGGTATTCTATACACTCAGGGGGGATACCCTGGGTAATCTATACAATCAGGGTGTTACCTTCCTTACGCTATTCGTTTAGGCCCATATAGAGCTTATTTAAGTTTTCAAATATTGCCAACATGAGCTTATTTCGCGCAATTTTAAAATAAGCTCAGTTTCACATAAACAGACTGTTACTTGGTGTTCATATTCAGATAGTTCTCAGGTGTCCAATCTCAAATACCGACCTCGTCGCCATCCGTATACTACCGATTACGTCGACAAAACGATGGCAAATAATTTAAGATAATAATATATTGGGATCTCAAATCGTGTAATACAGTAGTGTCTTAAAATATGAAAATTACATTTCCAAGAATAAATAAACAAAAAATGTGAAGATGACAACAAATATTTAACAAGACAGTCAATGACTGTGGGTCGCTCACCAGACTGTAAAGACTGAGAAGAATGGGACTCTGAAGACTACAAGAGTCAGTACGTGACAATATCACTTAAGACAAGTAGTTCTAAACATGGACATAGATGGAGGTTCTCCGATGAGCAGGGCTCTTCAACTTGAAATTTCTAATTGCACACCACTGACAAATCTCCAACCTCTTACATTTTACAGAAGACAACCATACCACAGTACTAAGTTCACAGAAATCATTTTGCACACCCCTCTTAGGTTGAATTTTACAACTAGTACAAGGATATAGGAGAGTTAAATCTCTTATCTCTGCCCCTATTAGAACAAATGTGAATCCCCATCTATGAGATCCATTCATCTAGTAATATCAATATACCCCCAATATCCAATAGGGTATGATTTCACCTGGATAAGTGGTACGTGGTTAAGAAAATAATATTGGAACAGCCAAGTCTGTATTTAGTATGTCTGATCTTTGCAGAATGAGGTCCATAAAAGGTGAATTTAATGACACTATTCCCCAAGGTGGAAAAGCATCAACGAATTCACCATATGGGGACCTCATTTCCTAAAATGACCCAATTTGAACAAATCTGAACCCGGTCACCCAAGGCCCATCCATACCAAATATAAGCTAATATAGGCTCAATGGTTCTTGAGAAGAAATTTTAAGATTTACTATGGAGGGAAAGAGTTATGGCCCTAGCTTCGCACCTATTTGATATGATGAACTTATTTGAACAAATCTGATTGTGAGTCACCTAGGGAACATGCACACTGAAATATATGAACATATTTGGTCTTTAATATGGAGAAGAAAACAATTGTTGATAGACGGATGGATAGACATCCCAACAGACAGACGAGTGGAAGGACCGCCTGACAGACATACGACAAATTCAATCCAATATACCCCCCCCCCAATGTTTCTTTGAAAAATCAGGGTATGATTTCATCTGGATAAGCGGTGGTTAAGAAAATAATATGCCAGCCATGTCTGCATATAGTGTGTCAGACATTTGCAGAATGAGGTCCCCAAATGGTGAATTTAATGACAATATTCCGCAAGGTGTGCTAGCATCACCAGATTTATCCTCAGTCTGATTAGGCCTCACCAGCCATGGGAAACCTATATAGGAACAGATTTAAGTTCTAAAGTTGAAGTTTGTAATGCACACCCATTGAGCACCTCAATTATGCATTTTATCTTCTGCAAATTGGGGGGGGGCATAGAAACTGAACAGAAGGGAAAAAGTAAAAAAGTAACTAAAACAAAATTTCAATTTGATACTTAAGATACTTCCCAGAAGATGATGCCTAAGCAGAATTAGGTCCATGGAGGGTGTATTTGGTGATGCTAGCCTGCTGTACAGGGTTGCAACACTAAATTGACCCTCTGGGGACCTCATTATGCAAATGTCAGACACTAAATTCAGGCAGTTTGTTTAAAATTGCTAGCAGTAATGTTTACACAAGCTGCCAGGTGACATTTTATTGTAATCTAGATTAATGACATGTGTCTCTCTCTGTCTATCCACAAAGATATATCTGCAACTTTAATAGAACAGGTATTAAAGTTGGAAGCTGGAGATGATATCCGTTGGAAGGGATGTTGGTTGGGTGCAGGCCACTGCAGGGTGGGGTGGGTCTGGGCCATATGGGATGGGGGATGGGTAATGGAATATTTCTGTAATTTCATTAAAGATTAAAGTTTCATAACTCTGCAGATGTTATAATGGTGTCACTTTTTTCAAATTTTATAAAATGTTTAAAAACTAATTTTTTTGTTTGTTAAATTGAGCCCACATTCGATCCAGTGACCTCATTTGAACAAATCTGAATAACAGTCCCCCAAGGACCCTTTGTATCAAATACGAACCCATTCGCCCCAATGAAATTTGAGAAGTCGTTGTAAGAATTACTATGGTGGCAAAGAGTTATGGCCCTGGCTTCGCAACCATTTGACCCAGTGTCCTCATTTGAACAAATCTGAATGAGAGTCACCTAGGAAACATACACACCAAATATGAACCCATTCGGTTTCATGGTTCCAGAGGAGAAGATGTTCAAAGAATTGTAGACGGACGGATGGACGGACGGACGGACGATGGACGGACGACGGACGAAGAGTGATGACAATAGCTCCACCTGAGACGAGCTAATAAAAACGTGAGACAACCAGCCCCGGAAAATCTGGACAACCCACCCTAACATACGCCCGCGCGAGTTGTCCCTGTGGTCCCGATTCGGTCTGTAGTCAGATGTACTATATACACATGTATATAGTTGTATATACAGGAACGGGACCATCCGCCCCAGGCACAACCGACACCAAGCGACCCGGAACAACCCGACCCAATTAAAGTACGAACTATGTTTTGGTTTAAACCTTTAATTAAATTAGGATAAGATATGGTAAATTGTAGTTGTGATACACTGCATGGACATAATGATATAGTATTCTGTATGAAATATGAAGAATATTTTAATATGAATATATACGGAAGTACAACATATGTATATGAAAAAGGAATGTATAGTACATGTATATGCTACTTCACAGCCTGTTCTCGTGAAAATAGCCACACTCCCGGCTTATTTTAATGAGCGAAATAAGCTCATATCAATATAGGCTCTGTGTGGAGATAAACGTACACTATGGGAGTACATGTATGGTTTCCATAAAAATAAGCACGTAACGGTCTTATTTTAATGAGCGATATAAGCCCCTATTGGTATTATTTAATCACAATATACGCTCTATATGGACCTAAAACTCAGTTTATAAAACAGTCCAATATGGGACTATCTCCCATATTGTCATTATTAAAGGTACTCAATCCGATAACACTCCTATCAAATACTATTTCAATGGGTTCGGTGGTCAAAAATATTTGATTCGAGTCGAGGAAGTCACCCATCAAAGCTCAGATTTGTTAGATATCGATTTTAGAAATCTATTATTTTTCATTATCGGGAATTCTTTCTGGCCCAGAAGACAGTCAAAATTTCGTTATTATTACCACTTGATTATAGAGTTATCCATCCTTGTCTGTTTGAATAGAGTTTTGGCGTAAAATCTCGAGCAGGTTACCAAATTGACGGCAGTTATTAGTACTCATCTCGAGCAATTAACAAATTTCAAAAATCAATATCTAATAACTCTGAGCTTTGTTTGATGGGTTCCTCGACTCGAATCAAATATTTTTTACCCCCAAAGCCAAAGAAATAGTAATATAGGACCCTCTGATCGGATTGTTGTTGTTGGAATCTGTTGAGATGGGGACCCTTTTTACGGATTGAGTACCTTTAAATCTACCGTTTTTCATCGCAACTTATCCTCGCGAAAATAGGTTCATATTGGGCATACATATTAACATATGTTTCAATGGACTTAATTGATTCGGAAATAAGCCATTAGTGAGTTTATACCCGTTATTTAGTTGAATGAAGCGAGCCGCAGTTAAAACACATTATAAAGAGCGTGAATCTGGTATGTCGTGTCGCAACATATCCTCCCTCAAATAGGCACATAATCGGCCTATAATGTGAAATAGGTACATTTTATTGTGAAATAAGCAGATAATAGATCATATCCGTCATTTCGTTTTATGGCGCGGCCACATTGAAAACACATGCTATAAAGAACATACACATGAAAACCGTGAGTTGGCTTATTTGTGTCATTTTCTGCACACAATCTGATTACAATCGACTCATTAGCAGTCGATAATGTGACTAAAATTGTCTCATTTTCAGCACATTATCGACTTAAATTTATGAGATTATAAGCATATTATCTACCTAAAAATGTTTATGTATAAGCAGATAATCTGCGGGTTTTCGGGAGAACAGGCTGCATGTCGATAAACAAGTTTAGGTTGTTAAATAATGACAATGGGAGCTTAATTCGCTCATTAAAATAAGCCCGTTTCGCAGCGTTATGTGCTTATTTTTACGAGAACAGGATGAAACACATCGTCGTGCAAATAGGTTCAAATTGGACCTACATGTAGCTATTCGCATAGGTTGATATTTGAAATAATTTGATTATGAAATAACTCCATAGTGAGCTTAAATCGTTATTCCGTTATGGCCGCAGTGAAAACATTATAAAGATCGTGAAATTTGTAAGTCGTGTCGATGAAAAGAGGCAGATTAAATCATTTCAATTTGGGCTTGATATGTATGGAAATAACCCCATATTGTACTGTTTTATTTATAAAAACAGTGTGTTAGATCCATATTGAGCGTATATTGTGGCAAAATAATTCCAATATCAGCTTATATCGCGCATTAAAATATGTCCGTTTTGTACTTATTTTCATGAGAACAGCATGACAAGTCTTGAGTTGTTTAATCGTGTTCTCGTGAAATAAGCACAATACGGGTTTTCCTCATATTGAAATAACCCATATACATGTACATGTAAGGCTGTTTTAATAACTAGCGTTTAGGCCTTATGGAGCGTATTTCAGTTTTCAAATAATGTCAACATGCAGACTGTTCTCGTGAAAATAAGCACATAAACGCCATGTTATTATGAACTAAATATTGCCATTATTAACCGCAGTATACGATATGGACAGAAAATGCGGGTTTTAAGAGTCTAACATGGGACTATTTACATACGAAATATGCCCATATTGGCACTATTTAATCTATCTACCTATTCTCATCGAGATAACTTACTAGATTCACGCTCTTTAGAAGGTATTTTCACTGTGGCCTGCGCCATTCTACGGAATAACTGGTATACGCTCACGTGGGCTTATTTCAGAATAAAATAAGTCCAATATGAACTGTGTGAATATTTAGGTCCAATATAAACCTGAGGATATGTTGAGATGAAAAAAAGTAGATTAAATAATACCAATATGGGCTTACATGGAAATAGTCCAACATTTGACTGCTTTAAAAATCGCGTTTAGGTTCAATAATGGCAGTATGAGCTTAATTCGCTCATTAAAATAAGCCCGTTATGAGCTTATTTTTACGAGAACAAGCTGCATATTGTCATTATTTGATTATTTGATTATTATAACAGCCCTATATGGGATATTTCAATATGCGATAAGAACATCTTATGATTATTTTTGCAATTTGTGTTGTGGAATACAACACAAATAAACCAACTCAAGACTGTTCTCGTGAAAATAGGCACATAATAATATTATATAAGCCCGTATTGTCGCCAATAGTCCCGATTCCAGAAGTAAATATTTACAATTGAGCGTAGTTCAGACGATGATTTCTATGGAGAGGTACGGTCGATTTACTTGACATAGCGCCTGAATGCTAACTTATCAGTTTCACATACCCGTACAAGTCCATAATATGTCTTTAAAGTGCGTACATCTGATAAGCTGTGGGTTGGCTTAGTTGTGTCATTGTCCGCTCATAATCTGCTTAGAATTGTTCCATTATGAGGCGATAATGTGACTAATTTTGTATAATTTTCAGCACATTATCGACTCAAAATGAGAGCGTTCATAAGCAGATTATCTACCTAGAATATTTACTTTTTATATAAGCAGATAATGTGCGGGAATTTGGGGAACAGGCTGTTTAAAACGGTACAATATGGGACTATTTACATAAGAAATAAGCCCATATTGGCATTATTTTATCTACCTTAGTTTATCACTTACTTACCAAAGCTACCCTAATTGTATTGTTTTTACTGAAATAAACCCATATCAGTATTATTAATCTAGCTTTTTTCATCGACACAACCTACCAGATTCAAGCTCTTTATAGTCAATGCTGCCCTCGCCATTCAACCGAATAATGGCTATAAGCTTACTGTGGACTTATATCAGAATCAAAAGAACCTATGTGAATACTTAAAGGTCAAATATGAACCTATTTACATGAGGATATGTTGCGATGAAAACAAATTAGATTTAATAATACCAACATGGGACTAGTTCGATAGAACAGTCTGATATTGTCTGTTTAAAAAGCCGCGTTTATAGGTCCATATATATAGCGTACATGTATACATATTAAGTTAAATTATACCTCTGTATGAGCTTATTTCGCTCATTAAAATAAGTCCTGTTTTGTGTTTATTTTCACGAAAACAGACTGCAAACTGCCATTATTTGAAAACTAAATAAGCTTCATATGGGCCTAAACGCTGGTTATTATAACAGCCCTATATAGATATTTCAATATGCGATAAGCTCGTCATGCTTATTTTAGCAATTCGTGTTGTGGCACAACACAAATAAACCAACTCAAGACTTACCATGCAGACGTCACCCTGTTCTCATGAAAATAAGCACATAACAATATGAGATAGGCACGTGGTGTGCTTATTTTCACGTCAACAGGCTGGAAAACAACACGATTAAACAACTCAACACTTGCCATGCAGATGTCAAGCTATTTTCGTGAAAATAAGCACTTAACGGCCGTATTTTAACGAGCGATAATTTTGGCATTATTTAATCGCAATATATATAAGCTCTATATTGACCCAAATCTCGGCTTTTAAAGCAGTACAATATGGGACTATTGCCATATGTTACTAAAATGCTACATTCCTCCAGTTGACATAGCGCCTGAATGCTAACTTATCAGTTTCACATACCCGAACAAATCCATATTATGTCTTTAAATAGCGTACATCTGAAAAGTTATGGGTTGGCTTAGTTGTGTGATTGTCCGCACATAATCTGAATTGCCCCATTATGAGTCGATAATGTGACTAAAATATTCTCATTTTCAGCACATTATGGACTGAAAATGAGGACATTCTAATCAGATTATCTACCTAAAATAAATTATTTATAAGCAGATAATGTGCGGAATTTTGGGGAACAGTCTGTTTAAAACACAGTACAATATGGGACTATTTACATACGAAGTGAGCCCATATCGGAATGATTTAATCTGCCTTTTTTCATAAACACAACTTACCAAAGCTACGCTCTTTGTAGGGTGTTTGGCGCCATTCAACGGAATAAGGGACTCAGTATGTACTTATTTCAGAATCAGATAGTTCCAACATAAACCTGTGAATAGTTACATGTAGGTCCAATATGAACCTATTTGCACGAGGATATGTTTCATCCTGTTCTCATAAAAATAAGCACATAACGGGCTTATTTTAATGAGCGAATTAAGCTCATACTGGCATTATTTAACCTCAATGTTTTCATCGACACGACATACCAGACTCACGCTCTTTAAAATGTGTTTTAACTGTGGCCCATGCCACTTAGCTGAATAGCGGGTAGTAGTTCACTGTGGGTTTATTTCAGAATCGAATAAGTCCAATATGAACCTATGTGAATCTTTAGATCCAATATGAACCTATTTTTACGAGAATATATGTTGCGATGAATAAAGGTGGATTAAATAATACCAATATGGGCTTATTTCTTATGGAAATAATCCCACATTGGACTGTTTTAACATCCTTGTTTTAGGTTCAAATATAGCATACATATATAATGAGTCTTAATAATTCCAATATGAGCTTATTTCGCTCATTAAAATAAGCCCGTTATGGGATTATTTTCTCGAACACAGGCTGGAAAACAACACGAATAAACACATGACTTACCAATCAATCAATCAATCATGTTTATTTGTACGTTACACCATATATGGTCAAATGTACATGAACACAGAATAACAAGACAAAATGGACGGATTACATGAAACAAAGTTAAGTACAATGTAACAACAATGATATATGGCGGTATATGCTTATATATGACAATATACATATGTTATACCGGTATATGCCTATCATACGTTCAGATAATATATGTAGATGATTGGCAAACATACCATTCAGAGTTGATACTGGCAACACTGACATGGTCTCAAGTCGAAGAATCTTTGTTCCTTTTTTGTTGTACTCGATTTAAGAGTCGTTACTCTGTTGCCAAACCCCTTTCTTTTTCAATCCATAGTGGACAAAGTGTGCACCAAAGCCCGCATAGTTTTTGAGTCGCTGCTGATCATTATTTGTTTAAATAGTTTCTCGTTGGGGATGTTTAACAGATTGGGTGATATGTTCTCGTCTGACAGAAGAAGTACAGTAAATAATTGTCGATTTCATTGCATGTTTCGCAAATTCGGTCCGCTTCGTCGAAATCTACGGCGGCCTGGAACCGCCACCTCCTCTTCAGTTAGTTTCCTGATATATCAGGTTACCTATCCTGATATATCAGGTTAGTATCCTGATATATCAGGTTACGTATCCTGATATATCAGGTTATTATCCTGATATATCAGGTTACGTATCATGATATATCAGGTTACGTATCCTGATATATCAGGTTACGTATCCTGATATATCAGGTTACGTATCCTGATATATCAGGTTATTATCCTGATATATCAGGTTATGTATCCTGATATATCAGGTTATTATCCTGATATATCAGGTTACGTATCCTGATATATCAGGTTATTATCCCGATATATCAGGTTATGTCTCGACCAATCCAGAGTGTCGTCTCATTGGCGGAGGCTTGTGGTTGGTTGGATTCTTAGTCAATATTGTTAGGCCAATGTATATGCTCTTATATATGCGAGGCTACCAGTAGGAGACTCGCATATATAAAAGAGTTCATTGGCACAGGTTTTTGCAAAATTTCAAGGAGCCCCAGTCACGGAAGTGTTAGCAAGAACCGAACCATCCACTGAGCGATGACCAGTCCATTATTAACCC
Source organism: Siphonodentalium dalli (assembly GCA_032622095.1). Taxonomy (NCBI): domain Eukaryota; kingdom Metazoa; phylum Mollusca; class Scaphopoda; order Gadilida; family Siphonodentaliidae; genus Siphonodentalium; species Siphonodentalium dalli. Next base: position 174,937,925 of record CP136066.1, read on the forward strand.
TTTCTATACTAAATAATCATTGACGAGTAGTTCCCTTCGGAAATGATTAGATAATAAGTTCAAATGAAAGTGTCAATGACACTGTAGCTCAACGTTGGTAGGTGTTAATTTCATGCTGAGCTGTCAATAGAATGATAAAGGACTCCTATAGAAGAAGGAAAGTCAAAAAGTTACAATAATGTACGCAATGGGCTTGTATTCTGTAGATGATATTGTTATACCCCATTTTCCGTCCGTCCGTGCGTCTGTATGTGCGTCCGTCAGTACGTCCGTCGATGTCTGTTCATGTCATAACTTTAACAGTAGTGCTCAGATCTCAATGAAATTAGGTATGGATGTTCACTACTATGAGGACATTAAATAGAGGTTTCCATCGTTTTGTTCGGATTTTCCATTCTAGAGTTATTCATCATTGTTTATCTGGAAATGTTGGATTTTTGGTCCGTCTGATGTCTGTTCATGTCGTAACTTCAACAGTTGTGCTGGGATCTCAATGAAATTTGGTATGGATGTTCACTAGTATGATGACATTCAATAGAGGGTTCCATTGTTCAGTTTCGCTTTTCCATACTAGAGTTATTCATCTTTGTTTATCTGGAAATGTTGGCTGTTTGGTCCATCCGATGTCTGTTCAGGTCATAACTTGAACAGTAATGCTCGGATCTCAATGAAATTTTGTATGGATGTTCACCAATATGAGGACATTTAATGGCACATTCAACTGTTTTGTTTTGTTTTTTGTTCTATAGTTATTCATCTTTGTTTATATGAAAATTCAGATTTTTTGGGTCCAATCTGTCTGAGTATAGCAGTCATAAGTTATAGATATGCCCACACTAGGCGGTAATCCACAAGGGGGTATGCACCGGACGACAGTCCATCTCTTGTTTTCATTTAAAACATTTCACCAATAAATGAGGGATGCATGGTGTGCGAATGAAATCCTGCTGCCGGCCATGTTTTCTTTTCATGAATTGCGTAATAATTGGATACCTCCCATGTTTTTCAATGACATTTTTGGTGGCTCCCATCTCCCAGAAGATCCATATGAAGTTCAGTAAGGACTATATAAAAGATGTGGTCTGTATTTTGTGCCAAATCATTTAGTCATACAAAGTTTAAAATCCAAAAGGGGCGGAAATGCTTTCAACGAAATTCGGAAACATTTGATATCCCCAGAGGTGACCCAAAACACGCCTGTATAAAGTTTTAAAATATTTGTTCCGATATTTGTTCTGCTGGGTGTGCCAATGGATCCAAATTTGAAATCCAAGATGACTGATGGCGGCCATGTTTTCTAACGAATTTCGGGAAAAAATAGATGGCTCCCATCTAGAGGTCACCCTGAAGATCCATATGAAGTTTGGTGAGGGTGTGTGGTTAATCGCCTACATGTACTATTGTACATGCCACATCACTCATCCTCATCGTCACCAAACTTAATATGGAACCAACCACAAGCCTCCGCCAATGAAAGACGACATTCTGGATTGGTCGAGACAACCTGATATATCAGGATACATAACCTGATATATCAGGATACATAACCTGATATATCAGGATAATAACCTGATATATCAGGATACGTAACCTGATATATCAGGATACGTAACCTGGTATATCAGGATAATAACCTGATATATTAGGATACGTAACCTGATATATCAGGATAATAACCTGATATATCAGGACACGTAACCTGATATATCAGGATACGTAACCTGATATATCAGGATAATAACCTGATATATCAGGATACTAATCTGGTATATCAGGATACGTAACCTGATATATCAGGATAATAGCCTGATATATCAGGATACTAACCTGATATATCAGGATACGTAACCTGATATATCAGGATACTAACTGAAGAGGGGGTGGCGGTTCCAGGCCGCCGTAGAAATCGAAGTAGCGTCCGCGTTCGATGCCCAAGGTGTGGCAACTTATTCTTAATTTTGTCAGGGATTCACGCTATTTTGGGACGGAAATGACGTTGATATATATTTCCAAAGAAGTCATCGTTTTGAATGTTCTATACGTTCTAAGTTTGTTCCTTGGATGATCACGTCGATTGCTATTTTTGAGAAGTTTGGTGCGAATATTATCATTAAATATTTGTTTCTGTATTGAGTTATCGAAGAAGTCATTAATACCGTGACTTGGGGACATGGATGTGACTAATTGTTGACATTGTGACAGCGACCTGCTCGATGAATCCAGATTAGATTCAAATACATGTAGTTGTATGCACATGCACATTTCAGCCTCTCGTGAAAACAAGCTCATATCGGGCTTTTTTTAATGAGCAAAATAAGCTTCTTTGGGCGTTATTTAACCGCAATATACGGTTTATATATGGACCTATAAATAACGCAAAATAAGCCCATATTAGTATTATTTAATCTAGCTTTTTTCATCGACACGACCTACCAGATTCAAGCTCTGTATAATGTGTTTTCTATGCGGCCCTCGCCATTCAACGGAATAATGGCTATAAGCTCACTGTGTGCTTACTACAGAATCAAGTCCAAAAATTAACCTATGTGAATACTTAGGTCCAATATGAACCTACATGTATTTACCCGAGGATATGCTGCTATTAAAAAAATTAGATATTGGACTGTTTTAAAAACCGCGTTTAATAGGTCCATATATATAGCGTGCATGTATATTAGGTTAAATAATACGACTATATTAGTTTATTTCGCTCATTAAAATAAGCCCCGTTATGTGTTTATTTTAACGAAAACAGGCTACAAATTGACATTATTTGAAAACTCAAAAACGCTCCATGTGGGCCTAACGCTGGCTATTAAAACAGCCCTTTTTTGTGTATATTGGATATTTGAATATGAGATAAGCCCATATTGTGTTTAGTTTCATGACAATAGAGTGGAAAACAAACACGAATCAACCATCTCAAGACTTACCATACAGATTGTTCTTGTGAAAATAAGCACATTTTGAGCGAAATAAGCTGATATTGGCATTATTTAACCGCAATATACGCTATATATGGACACAAAACGCTTATAGATGTGGGTATGAGGGTATACCTTTGTAGATACCACGGTATATTTGGGTATGTGCACCATATACATGGGTACAGTATCACTGCATATTGACATTATTCGAAAACACTATACGCTCTATATGTGCTTAAACTATAGTTATTAAAACAGCCCTATATGGGATATTTGAATATGCGAGAAGCCTGTTTTGTGCTTATTTTTGCAATTCGTGTTGTGCAAAACAACACAAATAAACCAAATCAAGACTTACCATGTAGCTATCAGCTCATAACGGGATTTTTTTGCTGAGCGAAATAAGCTCCTTTTGGCATTATTTAACCGCAATATACGTTCTATATGGACCTAAAACGGATTTTTTTTTAAACAATCCAATATGGGATTATTTTCATACGAAATAAGCCCATATTGGCATTATTTAATCTACCTTTTTTTCATCGACACGACCTACTAGATTCACGCTCCTTATAATGTGTGTTAACTGTGGCCCGCGCCATTCAAAGGAATGATAGAGATAACCTCACCGTGGGCTTATTTTAGAATCAAATAAGTCCATATGAACAGTGTGAATATTTAGGTCCAATATGAACCTAATTACATGAGGATGTGTTGCGAAGAAAAAAAAGTAGATTAAATAATACCAAAGATAGGCTTATTCCGTGTAAAAATAGTCCAACATTTGACTGTTTTAAAAACCGTGTTTAGGTCAATATATAAAAAGTTCAGGTATATTGAGGTTAAATGATGCCAGTATGAGCTTATTTCGCTCATTAAAATCAGCCCGTTATGAGCTTATTTTTACGAGAACAGACTGCATATTGTCATTAATTGAACACTAAATATATGCTTGGGATATTTCAATATGCGATAAGCCCGCCTTATGCTTATTTTAGCAATTCGTGTTGAAAATAACACAAATAAACCAACCCAAGACTTACCATGCAGATGTCAGCCTGGTCTCGTGAAAATAAGCACATACCAATATGATATTGGCCCGTGTTGTGCTTGGTCTCGTGAAAATAAGCACATACCAATATGATATTGGCCCGTGATGTGCTTATTTTCACGAGAACAGCTAGGCTGGAAAACAAGACGATTAAACAACTCAACATTTACCATGCAGAGGTCATGCTATTTTCTTGAAAATAAGCACTTAATTTTATTCATATAAGCTAATGTTGGCTTATTTAATCGCAATATATATAAGCTCTATATTGACATAAAACACGGTTTTTAAAACTAACATATCCTCCCATAAATACGCACATAATCGACCTATAATGTGAAATAGTTACGTATTGTGATTATTTGATTCTCAAATAAGCATATACTGGAGTCATAGCCGTGATTTCGTATTATGGCGCGGGCCACAGTGAAAACACATATTAAAGAGCGTACACCTGAAAAGCCATGGGTTCGCTTATTTATTTCATTGTCCACATATAATCTGCTTAGAATAGCCTCATTATGAGTCGATATTATGACTAAAATGTTCTAATTTTCAGCACATTACCGACTTAATATGAGGCGATTCTAAGCAGATTATATACCTAAAAAGCTTTATTATAAGCAGGTAATGTGCGGATTTTAGGGAGAACAGGCTGTTTAAAACAGAACAATATGGGACTATTTACATACAAAATAAGCCTAGTGAGCTTATACCCGCTATTCAGTTGAATGACGCGAACCGTAGTAAAACACATTTGCACTAGAATGCACCCATCACACATTCAGTATGGCATGTTTTGTGATATCTTGCCAACAGCAGTTTGAACCACGGGTGCTGGGCCCTCTTTTGAGAGATCGATAGAGAATCTAGATATCAAATTTCAGTTCATCCATCGCTGAAATATTTGTGTGTACGGACAGAATATCTCTGTTATCTCCAGTTGATCTATTACACTAATTATGGTCTTAGTAATGACGTAAGAGTTGTTTGACATATATATAGAACAATATAGACATCGCTCATATGAAGGGTGTGAATACGATTGGTTGCCGCTGATGCTATATAGTATATACCAATTGGGTTACATTACTAGTTTGACTAGAATGCTTTGTGTATGTCATTGCACTTCAGCGGCAAAAAACGTCAAAGTCAATTCCGACACAATTAAATAAAAGACACGCGATCATTGGTTAGTCTTTGATTATCAATGTGTCAATGTGAACATGCCCTTATAGCGACTGATCTACGGTCTTCGGGAACATATCATCAAAATGCCAATTGCTTTGAGAATGAGAAAGCTTGTTTTCCCAGTTAATTAATAAGGCGCTTTAATAATCCATGTTTCAACATATTTTTCAGTACAATTTTGTCTAGAACCATGCGCTCGATCGTTTGGCCGGACATGGTTTATATGCACCTGCGTCTTTCGGAAATGTTTTGAACGTCGAAGAAAGTTTCCAGAAATTTGTTCGCACATCATTTTCTATGCGAGAAAAAAAAAACGATTCCGCACGCATCTTTTAGACTCGATCTCAAATAATTTTCCGAGTTTCAAAGAAAGCAATCTTTCAATTTTGTTCTTTTATGAACGATTTATTACCAAAATAAAACGAGATAACAATGCAAATTTAGTATAAATGTGGATTTAAATTACAATTGGTGCCATCATTTCATATTAGCGCATGTGCATTCTTTACATTCTGTACTTCCGGTATGACGTAACATATTCGTGGAAGGACAGACAAATAAACAGATAAACAGAGATCCTGACCGAAAACATTGCTTGCGCCCAGCATAGACTGGCGCAAGTAAAGAGCGTGATATGTCCTGTCACAAGCTCCATGAATTCCGTTCCCAGTTCCCAGTTCCCCTAAAATTGCACCTTTCGTTACTAAATCGGATGCGTAGCCAGAGTCATGGTGGCCACCCGGGAATCCTTGTATTTTCGTGCGGTGCCACCCAGCTGGCATCTATAGGAAAGGGACGCGACCATGCAGCCCCTTCCAAATTTTCCAAAATCGGGCTGAAGTCGTGCATGGGGTGTCAATATAGCACTTTTCGTTACTAAATCGGCTGCGTAGCCAGAGTCATGGTGGCCACCCGGGAATCCTTGTAGTTTCGTGCGGTGCCACCCAGCGGGGATCTATAGGAAAGGGACGCGACCATGCAGCCCCTTCCAAATTTTCTAAAATCGGGCTGAAGTCGTGCATGGGGTGTCAAAATAGCACTTTTAGTTACTAAATCGGCTGCGTAGACAGTCATGATGGCCACACGGGAATCCTTGTATTTTCGTGCGGTGCCACCCAGTTGTCATCTATAGGACAGGGACGCGACCATATAGCCCCTTCCAATGTTTCGAAGATTGGGCTAAAGTCGTGCATGGAGCTCAAAATCGCACTTTTTGTTACTAAATCGGCTACGTAGCCAGAACCATGGCGACCACCCGGGAATCCTTGTATTTTTGTGCGGTGCCACCCAGCGCGCATCTATAGGACAGGGACGCGGCCATATAGCCCTTCCACTTTTTTGAAAATTGGGCTGAAGTCGTGCATGCATGGAGCTAAAAATTGCATTTTTTTGTTGCTAAATCGGCTGCGTAGCCAGAACCATGGCGGCCACCCTGGAATTCCTTGCATTTTATGGGACCTAGTTTGTGATGTTTCGATGCACTATTGGTGGCACAAGAAGATTCCAAAAGGATAGACTCGTGGCAGCTACGGTTATGCCTACGCAGGCGATTTAGCAATGAGAAATGATTTTTTTCATTATTTTGACCCCACGCACGACTTACGCCCAATTTTTGAACAACTGGACAGGCTTATGTGACTATGTTTGTGATTTTTAGATGGACTAGTGGTGGCATAAGAAGCATCCACAAGGATACCCTCGTGGCTGCTATGTGTATGCCTACGCAGGCGATTTAGCAACGAAAAATATCTCTTTTTTCATTATTTTGACCCCTCGCACGACTTACGCCCAATTTTTGACGAGCTGGACAGGCGTATGTGAACTAGTTTGTGATTTATAGATGGACTAATTGTGGTATAAGAAGAATCCACAAGGGTAGCCCAGTGGCTGCTATGGTTATGCCAACGCAGGCGATTTAGTAACATATCCTCGCACGAATACGCACAAAACCGACCTAAATTTTAATTAGGTACTTAAAGTGATTATTTGGTTATGAAATAAGCAGATAATGGAGTCATAGTCGTCATTTCGTGTTTTGGCGCGTGCCACAGTGAAAATACATGCTAATGAGCGTACACCTGAAAAGTTTGGTTATTATTTTTGTCATTGTCAGCACATAATTTACTTAGAATCGCCTCTATATGAGTCGATAATTTGACTAATAGGAACTCATTTTCAGCACATTGTCGACTCAAAATGAGGCGATTCTAAGCAGATTATCTACCTAAATTATTGTTTCTTCTCAGCAAATAATGTGCTGGTTTTCAGGATTAAGCAACGAAAAATGTCATATTTTTACCCCACGCACGATTTACGCCCAACTGTTGAACAGCTGGACAAGTTTATATGACATATTTTGTGATTTCTAGATGGACTTGTAGCGGCACAAGAAGAATCCACAAGGATAGCCCCGTAGCGTCTATGGTTATGCCTACGCAGGCGATTTAGCAACGAAAAATTATTTTTTTTTCATTATTTTAACCCCACGCACGACTTACGCTCAATTTGTGAACAGCTGGACGGGAGCATGTTAATTGATTTGTGATTTCTAGATGGACTGTTGGTGGCAGAAGAAAAATCCACACGGATAGTCTCGTGACTGCTATGGTTATGCCTACGCAGGCGATTTAGCAACGAAAAATGAACTTTGTTTCATTATTTTGACCCCACGCACGACTTACGCCCAATTTTTGAACAGCTGGACAGGCGTATGTGAACCAGTTTGTGATCTCTCGATGGACTAGTGGTGGCATAAGAAGAATCCACAACGAGAGCCCCGTGGCTGCTATGGATATGCCTACGCAGACGATTTGCAACGAAAAATGACATTTTTTTCATTATTTTCATCCGATGCACGACTTACACCCAATTTATTAACAGCTGGACAGGCATATGTAAACCAGTTTGTGATTTCTAGATGGACTAGTGGTGGACAAAGAAGAATCCACAAGGATAGCCCAGTGGCTGCTATGGTTATGCCAACGCAGGCGATTTAGCAACATATCCTCGCACAAATACGCACATATTCGACCTATAATTCCAATTAGGTACATAAAGTGATTATTTGATTCTGAAATAAGCAGATAATGGAGTCATAGTCATCATTTTGTGTTAAGTCGCGAGCCACAGTGAAAACACATGTTAATGAGCGTACAGCTGAACAGTAGTGGGTTGGCTTATTTCTTGTCATTGTTCGCACATAATCTGCTTAGAATCGCCTCTATATGAGTCGATATTGTGACTAATAGGGTCTCCTTTTCAGTACATTATCGACTAACGAAAAATGTCCTATTTTGGACAAGTTTATGTGACCTAGTTTGTGATTTTTAGATGTAATAGTGGTGGCACAAGAAGATCCCGCAAGGATAGCCACGTGTCTGCTACGGTTATGCCTACGCGGGCGATTTAGCAACGAAAAGTGCGATTTGGAGCTCCATGCACGACTTCAACCCAATTTTCGAAAAATTGAAAAGGCCTATAAGGTCTCGTCCCTGTCCAATAGATGTCTACTGGGTGGCACCGCACGAAAATACAAGGATTCCCGAGTGGCCGCCATGGTTCTGTCTACGCAGCTGATTTAGTAACAAAAAGTTAAAAAAAATTAACTCCATGCACGACTTCAGCCCAATTTTCAAAAAATTGGAAGAGGCTATATGGCCGCGTCCCTGTCATAAAGATGCCCGCTGGGTGGCACCGCACGAAAATGAAAGAATTCCCGGGTAGCCGCCATGGTTCTGGCTACGCAGCCGATTTAGTAACAAAGCGTGCTATGTTTAGCTACATGCACGACTTCAGCCCAATTTTCGAAAAATTGGAAGGGGCTAGATGGCCGCGTCCCTGTCCAATAGATGCCCGCTGGGTGGCACCGCACGAAAATGCAAGGATTCCCGGGTGGCCGCCATGGTTCTGGCTACGCAGCCGATTTAGTAACGAAAAGTGCTATTTTGACACCCCATGCACGCCTTCAGTCCGATTTTCGAAAATTTGGAAGGGGCTGCATGGTCGCGTCCCTTTTCTATAGATGCCCGCTGGGTGGCACCGCACAAAAATACAAGGATTCCCGGGTGGCCACCATGACTCTGGCTACGCAGCCGATTTAGTAACAAAAAGTGCTATTTTGACACCCCATGCACGACTTCAGCCCAATTTTCGAAAATTTGGAAGGGGCTGCATGGTCGCGTCCCTTTCCTATAGATCCCCGCTGTGTGGCACCGCACGAAAATACAAGGATTCCCGGGTGGTCTCCATGACTCTGGCTACGCAGCCGATTTAGTAAACGAAAAGTGCAATTTTAGGAGAATAGGGAACTGGGAACTGGGAACGGAATTCATGGAGCTCGTGTCACAACATATCCTCGCGCAAATACGCACATAATCGGCCCATAATGTGAAATAAGTACATAATATGATTATTTAATTGTAAAATAAGCAGATAATAGATCATATCGTTATCTGGTTCTATGGCGCGGGCCACATTGAAAACACATGTTAAAGAGCTTACACTTGAAAGTCGTAAGTTGGCTTATTTGTGTCATTTTCCGCACACAATCTGTTTACAATCGACTCATTGTCAGTCGATAATGTGACTATGCTCTCATTTTTAGCACATTATCGACTCAAAATGAGGCGATTCTAAGCAGATTATCTACCTAAAAAAATATTTATTATAAGCAGATAATGTGCCCGTTTTTTTTTGGGAACAGGCTGTTTAAAACAGTACAATATGGGACTATTTACATACGAAATAAGCCCATATTGGCATTATTTAATCTAACCTTTTTCCATCAACACGACTTATCAAAGCTACGCTCTTTGTACGGTGTTCTCACTGTGGCTCGCGCCAATCAACGGAATAAGGGTTTAAGCTTAATATGTGCTTATTTCAGAATCAGATTATGGGCGTATTTTCTCAAGAACAGGCTGAAAAATAACACGAATAAACCAACACAAGACTTTCCATGTACATTTCATCCTCGTGAAAATAGGCACATAACGGTTTTATTTTAATGTGCGAAATAAGCTCATATTGGCGTTATTTAATATAAGCTTTATATATGGACCTAAAACGCGGTTTTTTTAAACAGTCCAATATGGGACTATTTTCGTATTATTATTATTATTAATCTAGCTTTTTTCATCGACATGACCAATATCAGATGCACACTCTTTATGTTTTATATATGCGACCCTCGCGATTCAATGGCGTAATGGCTATAAGCTCACTGTGGGCTTATTTCTGAATCAAATAAGTCTATTGAATCATATGTTGATATTTATTTCCACTATGAACCTATTTTTGTGAGGATATGTTACGATCAAAAACGGTAGATTTAATAATACCAATATGGGCTTTTTGCGTCCGGAGATAGTCCCATATTCGACTGTTTTAAAAACTGAATTTTAAGTCCATATAGAGCGTATATTGTGATTAAATAATACCAATAGGGACTTATTTCGCTCATTAAAATAAGACCGTTGCGTGCTTATTTGTATGGAAATCATGGTCCCATATTGGACGTTTATCTCCACACAGAGCCTATATTGATATGAGCTTATTTCGCTCATCAAATGCAATTTAATAATACCAATTAGACCATGAACAAACAAATATTCACCTCCCCACTGAGACCAAAATCCCTTTCATGTGGCCAAATTGTTTTGTTCAGTGCCTGCCTATATTCTAAAGTCAAATGTGGAATCATTTTCAGAATGAGTAGAGTCTGAGACTGACCCCAAAATATTATTTCATAATCACAGGTGTTGCATGGTCCATTGGAATTTATCATGGGTGCTGCAGGTGTTGGGCCAGCTCCGTGCCCTTCAATCCCAACCAGGAGCTCAAACTTCAGTAAATATTTTATGCAGATGCAGATCTATCCATTAACAAATTAATGGGTACTGGGCCCAATTCAAGTTAAAAAATACCCAATCGACTTTAAACACAAATATTCACCTCACCTGAGCCCAAAATCCCTTCAACGTGCCCAAACATTAAATGGGTTACTGGGCCCAATTCAAGTTAAAATTATCCATTTGACTATTAAACACAAATATTCACCTCCCCCTCAGCCCAAAATCCCTTCCAGGTGCCCAAATAATATTTTTTTCGGTGTCTGAGATAACACTGACCCCAAAATATTATTTTATAGGTACCAGTGCCATATGTTTTATCATGGGTGGTATGGGTGTTGGACTGATTCCTAAGCCTAAAATACCAATATGGCTATTAAAAACACAAATATTCCTCTCCCCTCGCCCAAATTCCCTTCCAGGTAACAAAATATTTTCTGTTGATCGCCTGCCTATACTCTAAAGTCATATGTGGAATCATGTTTCATAAATGAGTGTTGTCTGATTGAACACTGACCCCAAAATATGATTCTATAGGCACAGATGCTGTATGGTTTACCATTGGTGCTGTGGGTGTTGGGCTGGCTCCATACTCTTAAATCCAATACGGGAAATCATTTACATAGGTGCTTACCTATTCAATAACACTAAAAGCCCTGGATGTAGATATCAATAATGGCACAATATAAGTTAAATATACCAACTTGACTATTAAAATTCCTAATATTCCACTCCCCTTGACCAGAGCCCAAAATAACTTCCAGGTGCCAAAATATATCATTTTCAGAATGGGCATAGTCTGAGACCCAGAAAAATTATTTTATAGGCACGGGTGCTGTATGGTTTCATCATGGGTGCCGTGGGTGTTGGGCTGTCACCACACCCTTAAAACCCACTGAGGAGCCCAAACTTTTGCACATCTTCTTAAACAGATGAATATATTTCCAAAAACACTAAAAGTACTGGAAGTTGATATCTATAATGGGTCACAATTCAAGTTAAATATACCAACTTAACTATTAAAAAACCCAAATATTCCCCTCCCCCTGACCAGAGCCCAAAATACCATTCAGGTGCCCAAAGAATTGTTTTACCATTGCCTACATATATTCTGAAGTAAACTGGATTAATTTTCAGAATAGGTATAGTCTGAGAGAACACTGACCCAGAAATATGTTTTCATAGCCGCTGTATGGTTTCATCATGGGTGCCGTGGGTGTTGGGCTGTCACCATCTCCTAAAAACCCACTGAGGAGCCAAAACTTTTGCACATATTATTATACAGATGAAACACTAAAAGTACAGGAAGTAGAAATCTATAATGGGTCACAATTCACGTTAAATATACCAATTTAACTTTTAAAATACCCAAATATTCACCCCCCTGACCAAAGCCCAAAATCCCATTCATATGCTCAAATAAAAAAATTTCTCATTGCCTATATATATTCTAAAAGTCAACTGTAGAGTAATTTTCAGAATGGGTATAGTCTGAGAGATCACCGATTCAGAAATATGTTTTCATAGGCACGGGTGCTGTATGGTTTTTTTCATGGGAGCTGTGTGTGTTGGGCTGTCTCCATAACTTTAACACCCAACGTGGAGCCCAAACTTTGTGCAAACCATTTGTATAGATGCATAGTTGCATACCTATCCAAAAACTATAAAAGTGCTGGAAATAGATACCTATAATGGGTCATATGACCCAATTCAAGTTAAATATACCAATTTAACTTGAATTGTCATGGGTGCTGTGGGTGTTGGGCTGTCTCCATACCCTTAAAACCCACTAAGGAGCCCAAACTTTTGCATATCTTCTTATAATGATGCAGATCTTTCCAAAAACACTAGGAGACCTAGAAGTATATACCTATAATGGGTCACAGGACCCAATTCCAGTTAAATATACCAATTTAACCATTAAAAAACCCAAATATTCCCCCCTGACCAGAGCCCAAAATGCCATTCAGGTGCCCAAATCATCTTTTCCCATTGCCTCTATATATTCTAAAGTGAAATGTGGAATCATTTTCAGAATGGGTATAGTCTGAGAGATGGCTGACTCAGAAATATGTTTTCACAGGCACGGGTGCTGTATGGTTTTATCATGGGTGCTGTGGGTGTTGGGCTGTTTCCATACCCTTAAAACCCACCGAGGAGCCCAAACTTTGTGCAAACTATTTGCATAGATGCATACCTATCCACAAACAACAAAAGTGCTGGAAGTAGATACATATAATGGGTCATATGGCCCAATTCAAGTTAAATATACCAATTTAACTTGAATTGTCATGGGTGCTGGGCTGTCTCCATACCCTTAAAACCCACTAAGGAGCCCAAACTTTTGCATATCTTCTTATAATGATGCAGATCTTTCCAAAAACACTAGGAGACCTAGAAGTATATACCTATAATGGGTCACAGGACCCAATTCCAGTTAAATATACCAATTTAACCATTAAAAAAAACAAATATTCCCCCCTGACCAGAGCCCAAAATGCCATTCAGGTGCCCAAATCATCTTTTCCCATTGCCTCTATATATTCTAAAGTGAAATGTGGAATCATTTTCAGAATGGGTATAGTCTGAGAGATGGCTGACTCAGAAATATGTTTTCATAGGCACGGGTGCTGTATGGTTTTATCATGGGTGCTGTGGGTGTTGGGCTGTTTCCATACCCTTAAAACCCACCGAGGAGCCCAAACTTTGTGCAAACTATTTGCATAGATGCATACCTATCCACAAACAACAAAAGTGCTGGAAGTAGATACATATAATGGGTCATATGGCCCAATTCAAGTTAAATATACCAATTTAACTTGAATTGTCATGGGTGCTGTGGGTGTTGGGCTGTCTCCATACCCTTAAAACCCACTAAGGAGCCCAAACTTTTGCATATCTTCTTATAATGATGCAGATCTTTCCAAAAACACTAGGAGACCTAGAAGTATATACCTATAATGGGTCACAGGACCCAATTCCAGTTAAATATACCAATTTAACCATTAAAAAACCCAAATATTCCCCCCTGACCAGAGCCCAAAATGCCATTCAGGTGCCCAAATCATCTTTTCCCATTGCCTCTATATATTCTAAAGTGAAATGTGGAATCATTTTCAGAATGGGTATAGTCTGAGAGATGGCTGACTCAGAAATATGTTTTCACAGGCACGGGTGCTGTATGGTTTTATCATGGGTGCTGTGGGTGTTGGGCTGTTTCCATACCCTTAAAACCCACCGAGGAGCCCAAACTTTGTGCAAACTATTTGCATAGATGCATACCTATCCACAAACAACAAAAGTGCTGGAAGTAGATACATATAATGGGTCATATGGCCCAATTCAAGTTAAATATACCAATTTAACTTGAATTGTCATGGGTGCTGGGCTGTCTCCATACCCTTAAAACCCACTAAGGAGCCCAAACTTTTGCATATCTTCTTATAATGATGCAGATCTTTCCAAAAACACTAGGAGACCTAGAAGTATATACCTATAATGGGTCACAGGACCCAATTCCAGTTAAATATACCAATTTAACCATTAAAAAAAACAAATATTCCCCCCTGACCAGAGCCCAAAATGCCATTCAGGTGCCCAAATCATCTTTTCCCATTGCCTCTATATATTCTAAAGTGAAATGTGGAATCATTTTCAGAATGGGTATAGTCTGAGAGATGGCTGACTCAGAAATATGTTTTCATAGGCACGGGTGCTGTATGGTTTTATCATGGGTGCTGTGGGTGTTGGGCTGTTTCCATACCCTTAAAACCCACCGAGGAGCCCAAACTTTGTGCAAACTATTTGCATAGATGCATACCTATCCACAAACAACAAAAGTGCTGGAAGTAGATACATATAATGGGTCATATGGCCCAATTCAAGTTAAATATACCAATTTAACTTGAATTGTCATGGGTGCTGTGGGTGTTGGGCTGTCTCCATACCCTTAAAACCCACTAAGGAGCCCAAACTTTTGCATATCTTCTTATAATGATGCAGATCTTTCCAAAAACACTAGGAGACCTAGAAGTATATACCTATAATGGGTCACAGGACCCAATTCCAGTTAAATATACCAATTTAACCATTAAAAAACCCAAATATTCCCCCCTGACCAGAGCCCAAAATGCCATTCAGGTGCCCAAATCATCTTTTCCCATTGCCTTTATATATTCTAAAGTGAAATGTGGAATCATTTTCAGAATGGGTATAGTCTGAGAGATGGCTGACTCAGAAATATGTTTTCACAGGCACGGGTGCTGTATGGTTTTATCATGGGTGCTGTGGGTGTTGGGCTGTTTCCATACCCTTAAAACCCACCGAGGAGCCCAAACTTTGTGCAAACTATTTGCATAGATGCATACCTATCCACAAACAACAAAAGTGCTGGAAGTAGATACATATAATGGGTCATATGGCCCAATTCAAGTTAAATATACCAATTTAACTTGAATTGTCATGGGTGCTGGGCTGTCTCCATACCCTTAAAACCCACTAAGGAGCCCAAACTTTTGCATATCTTCTTATAATGATGCAGATCTTTCCAAAAACACTAGGAGACCTAGAAGTATATACCTATAATGGGTCACAGGACCCAATTCCAGTTAAATATACCAATTTAACCATTAAAAAAACCAAATATTCCCCCCTGACCAGAGCCCAAAATGCCATTCAGGTGCCCAAATCATCTTTTCCCATTGCCTCTATATATTCTAAAGTGAAATGTGGAATCATTTTCAGAATGGGTATAGTCTGAGAGATGGCTGACTCAGAAATATGTTTTCATAGGCACGGGTGCTGTATGGTTTTATCATGGGTGCTGTGGGTGTTGGGCTGTTTCCATACCCTTAAAACCCACCGAGGAGCCCAAACTTTGTGCAAACTATTTGCATAGATGCATACCTATCCACAAACAACAAAAGTGCTGGAAGTAGATACATATAATGGGTCATATGGCCCAATTCAAGTTAAATATACCAATTTAACTTGAATTGTCATGGGTGCTGGGCTGTCTCCATACCCTTAAAACCCACTAAGGAGCCCAAACTTTGGCATATCTTCTTATAATGATGCAGATCTTTCCAAAAACACTAGGAGACCTAGAAGTATATACCTATAATGGGTCACAGGACCCAATTCCAGTTAAATATACCAATTTAACCATTAAAAAACCCAAATATTCCCCCCTGACCAGAGCCCAAAATGCCATTCAGGTGCCCAAATCATCTTTTCCCATTGCCTCTATATATTCTAAAGTGAAATGTGGAATCATTTTCAGAATGGGTATAGTCTGAGAGATGGCTGACTCAGAAATATGTTTTCACAGGCACGGGTGCTGTATGGTTTTATCATGGGTGCTGTGGGTGTTGGGCTGTTTCCATACCCTTAAAACCCACCGAGGAGCCCAAACTTTGTGCAAACTATTTGCATAGATGCATACCTATCCACAAACAACAAAAGTGCTGGAAGTAGATACATATAATGGGTCATATGGCCCAATTCAAGTTAAATATACCAATTTAACTTGAATTGTCATGGGTGCTGGGCTGTCTCCATACCCTTAAAACACACTAAGGAGCCCAAACTTTGGCATATCTTCTTATAATGATGCAGATCTTTCCAAAAACACTAGGAGACCTAGAAGTATATACCTATAATGGGTCACAGGACCCAATTCCAGTTAAATATACCAATTTAACCATTAAAAAACCCAAATATTCCCCCCTGACCAGAGCCCAAAATGCCATTCAGGTGCCCAAATCATTTTTTCCCATTGCGTCTATATATTCTAAAGTGAAATGTGGAATCATTTTCAGAATGGGTATAGTCTGAGAGATGGCTGACTCAGAAATATGTTTTCACAGGCACGGGTGCTGTATGGTTTTATCATGGGTGCTGTGGGTGTTGGGCTGTTTCCATACCCTTAAAACCCACCGAGGAGCCCAAACTTTGTGCAAACTATTTGCATAGATGCATACCTATCCACAAACAACAAAAGTGCTGGAAGTAGATACATATAATGGGTCATATGGCCCAATTCAAGTTAAATATACCAATTTAACTTGAATTGTCATGGGTGCTGGGCTGTCTCCATACCCTTAAAACCCACTAAGGAACCCAAACTTTTGCATATCTTCTTATAATGATGCAGATCTTTCCAAAAACACTAGGAGACCTAGAAGTATATACCTATAATGGGTCACAGGACCCAATTCCAGTTAAATATACCAATTTAACCATTAAAAAAACCAAATATTCCCCCCTGACCAGAGCCCAAAATGCCATTCAGGTGCCCAAATAATATTTTCCCATTGCCTCTATATATTCTAAAGTGAAATGTGGAATCATTTTCAGAATGGGTATAGTCTGAGAGATGGCTGACTCAGAAATATGTTTTCATAGGCACGGGTGCTGTATGGTTTTATCATGGGTGCTGTGGGTGTTGGGCTGTTTCCATACCCTTAAAACCCACCGAGGAGCCCAAACTTTGTGCAAACTATTTGCATAGATGCATACCTATCCACAAACAACAAAAGTGCTGGAAGTAGATACATATAATGGGTCATATGGCCCAATTCAAGTTAAATATACCAATTTAACTTGAATTGTCATGGGTGCTGGGCTGTCTCCATACCCTTAAAACACACTAAGGAGCCCAAACTTTGGCATATCTTCTTATAATGATGCAGATCTTTCCAAAAACACTAGGAGACCTAGAAGTATATACCTATAATGGGTCACAGGACCCAATTCCAGTTAAATATACCAATTTAACCATTAAAAAAACCAAATATTCCCCCCTGACCAGAGCCCAAAATGCCATTCAGGTGCCCAAATCATCTTTTCCCATTGCCTCTATATATTCTAAAGTGAAATGTGGAATCATTTTCAGAATGGGTATAATCTGAGAGATGGCTGACTCAGAAATATGTTTTCATAGGCACGGGTGCTGTATGGTTTTATCATGGGTGCTGTGGGTGTTGGGCTGTTTCCATACCCTTAAAACCCACCGAGGAGCCCAAACTTTGTGCAAACTATTTGCATAGATGCATACCTATCCACAAACAACAAAAGTGCTGGAAGTAGATACATATAATGGGTCATATGGCCCAATTCAAGTTAAATATACCAATTTAACTTGAATTGTCATGGGTGCTGGGCTGTCTCCATACCCTTAAAACCCACTAAGGAGCCCAAACTTTTGCATATCTTCTTATAATGATGCAGATCTTTCCAAAAACACTAGGAGACCTAGAAGTATATACCTATAATGGGTCACAGGACCCAATTCCAGTTAAATATACCAATTTAACCATTAAAAAAACCAAATATTCCCCCCTGACCAGAGCCCAAAATGCCATTCAGGTGCCCAAATCATCTTTTCCCATTGCCTCTATATATTCTAAAGTGAAATGTGGAATCATTTTCAGAATGGGTATAGTCTGAGAGATGGCTGACTCAGAAATATGTTTTCATAGGCACGGGTGCTGTATGGTTTTATCATGGGTGCTGTGGGTGTTGGGCTGTTTCCATACCCTTAAAACCCACCGAGGAGCCCAAACTTTGTGCAAACTATTTGCATAGATGCATACCTATCCACAAACAACAAAAGTGCTGGAAGTAGATACATATAATGGGTCATATGGCCCAATTCAAGTTAAATATACCAATTTAACTTGAATTGTCATGGGTGCTGGGCTGTCTCCATACCCTTAAAACCCACTAAGGAACCCAAACTTTTGCATATCTTCTTATAATGATGCAGATCTTTCCAAAAACACTAGGAGACCTAGAAGTATATACCTATAATGGGTCACAGGACCCAATTCCAGTTAAATATACCAATTTAACCATTAAAAAAACCAAATATTCCCCCCTGACCAGAGCCCAAAATGCCATTCAGGTGCCCAAATAATATTTTCCCATTGCCTCTATATATTCTAAAGTGAAATGTGGAATCATTTTCAGAATGGGTATAGTCTGAGAGATGGCTGACTCAGAAATATGTTTTCATAGGCACGGGTGCTGTATGGTTTTATCATGGGTGCTGTGGGTGTTGGGCTGTTTCCATACCCTTAAAACCCACCGAGGAGCCCAAACTTTGTGCAAACTATTTGCATAGATGCATACCTATCCACAAACAACAAAAGTGCTGGAAGTAGATACATATAATGGGTCATATGGCCCAATTCAAGTTAAATATACCAATTTAACTTGAATTGTCATGGGTGCTGGGCTGTCTCCATACCCTTAAAACACACTAAGGAGCCCAAACTTTGGCATATCTTCTTATAATGATGCAGATCTTTCCAAAAACACTAGGAGACCTAGAAGTATATACCTATAATGGGTCACAGGACCCAATTCCAGTTAAATATACCAATTTAACCATTAAAAAAACCAAATATTCCCCCCTGACCAGAGCCCAAAATGCCATTCAGGTGCCCAAATCATCTTTTCCCATTGCCTCTATATATTCTAAAGTGAAATGTGGAATCATTTTCAGAATGGGTATAATCTGAGAGATGGCTGACTCAGAAATATGTTTTCATAGGCACGGGTGCTGTATGGTTTTATCATGGGTGCTGTGGGTGTTGGGCTGTTTCCATACCCTTAAAACCCACCGAGGAGCCCAAACTTTGTGCAAACTATTTGCATAGATGCATACCTATCCACAAACAACAAAAGTGCTGGAAGTAGATACATATAATGGGTCATATGGCCCAATTCAAGTTAAATATACCAATTTAACTTGAATTGTCATGGGTGCTGGGCTGTCTCCATACCCTTAAAACCCACTAAGGAGCCCAAACTTTTGCATATCTTCTTATAATGATGCAGATCTTTCCAAAAACACTAGGAGACCTAGAAGTATATACCTATAATGGGTCACAGGACCCAATTCCAGTTAAATATACCAATTTAACCATTACAAAAACCAAATATTCCCCCCTGACCAGAGCCCAAAATGCCATTCAGGTGCCCAAATCATCTTTTCCCATTGCCTCTATATATTCTAAAGTGAAATGTGGAATCATTTTCAGAATGGGTATAGTCTGAGAGATTGCTGACTCAGAAATATGTTTTCATAGGCACGGGTGCTGTATGGTTTTATCGTGGGTGCTGTGGGTGTTGGGCTGTTTCCATACCCTTAAAACCCACCGAGGAGCCCAAACTTTGTGCAAACTATTTGCATAGATGCATACCTATCCATAAACAACAAAAGTGCTGGAAGTAGATACATATAATGGGTCATATGGCCCAATTCAAGTTAAATATACCAATTTAACTTGAATTGTCATGGGTGCTGGGCTGTCTCCATACCCTTAAAACCCACTAAGGAGCCCAAACTTTTGCATATCTTCTTATAATTATGCAGATCTTTCCAAAAACACTAGGAGACCTAGAAGTATATACCTATAATGGGTCACAGGACCCAATTCCAGTTAAATATACCAATTTAATCATTAAAAAAAAAAAAAATATTCCCCCCTGACCAGAGCCCAAAATGCCATTCAGGTGCCCAAATCATTTTTTCCCATTGCCTCTATATATTCTAAAGTGAAATGTGGAATCATTTTCAGAATGGGTATAGTCTGAGAGATGGCTGACTCAGAAATATGTTTTCACAGGCACGGGTGCTGTATGGTTTTATCATGGGTGCTGTGGGTGTTGGGCTGTTTCCATACCCTTAAAACCCACCGAGGAGCCCAAACTTTGTGCAAACTATTTGCATAGATGCATACCTATCCATAAACAACAAAAGTGCTGGAAGTAGATACATATAATGGGTCATATGGCCCAATTCAAGTTAAATATACCAATTTAACTTGAATTGTCATGGGTGCTGGGCTGTCTCCATACCCTTAAAACCCACTAAGGAACCCAAACTTTTGCATATCTTCTTATAATGATGCAGATCTTTCCAAAAACACTAGGAGCCCTAGAAGTATATACCTATAATGGGTCACAGGACCCAATTCCAGTTAAATATACCAATTTAACCATTAAAAAAAACAAATATTCCCCCCTGACCAGAGCCCAAAATGCCATTCAGGTGCCCAAATAATATTTTCCCATTGCCTCTATATATTCTAAAGTGAAATGTGGAATCATTTTCAGAATGGGTATAGTCTGAGAGATGGCTGACTCAGAAATATGTTTTCATAGGCACGGGTGCTGTATGGTTTTATCATGGGTGCTGTGGGTGTTGGGCTGTTTCCATACCCTTAAAACCCACCGAGGAGCCCAAACTTTGTGCAAACTATTTGCATAGATGCATACCTATCCACAAACAACAAAAGTGCTGGAAGTAGATACATATAATGGGTCATATGGCCCAATTCAAGTTAAATATACCAATTTAACTTGAATTGTCATGGGTGCTGGGCTGTCTCCATACCCTTAAAACCCACTAAGGAACCCAAACTTTTGCATATCTTCTTATAATGATGCAGATCTTTCCAAAAACACTAGGAGACCTAGAAGTATATACCTATAATGGGTCACAGGACCCAATTCCAGTTAAATATACCAATTTAACCATTAAAAAAACCAAATATTCCCCCCTGACCAGAGCCCAAAATGCCATTCAGGTGCCCAAATAATATTTTCCCATTGCCTCTATATATTCTAAAGTGAAATGTGGAATCATTTTCAGAATGGGTATAGTCTGAGAGATGGCTGACTCAGAAATATGTTTTCATAGGCACGGGTGCTGTATGGTTTTATCATGGGTGCTGTGGGTGTTGGGCTGTTTCCATACCCTTAAAACCCACCGAGGAGCCCAAACTTTGTGCAAACTATTTGCATAGATGCATACCTATCCACAAACAACAAAAGTGCTGGAAGTAGATACATATAATGGGTCATATGGCCCAATTCAAGTTAAATATACCAATTTAACTTGAATTGTCATGGGTGCTGGGCTGTCTCCATACCCTTAAAACACACTAAGGAGCCCAAACTTTGGCATATCTTCTTATAATGATGCAGATCTTTCCAAAAACACTAGGAGACCTAGAAGTATATACCTATAATGGGTCACAGGACCCAATTCCAGTTAAATATACCAATTTAACCATTAAAAAACCCAAATATTCCCCCCTGACCAGAGCCCAAAATGCCATTCAGGTGCCCAAATCATTTTTTCCCATTGCCTCTATATATTCTAAAGTGAAATGTGGAATCATTTTCAGAATGGGTATAGTCTGAGAGATGGCTGACTCAGAAATATGTTTTCACAGGCACGGGTGCTGTATGGTTTTATCATGGGTGCTGTGGGTGTTGGGCTGTTTCCATACCCTTAAAACCCACCGAGGAGCCCAAACTTTGTGCAAACTATTTGCATAGATGCATACCTATCCACAAACAACAAAAGTGCTGGAAGTAGATACATATAATGGGTCATATGGCCCAATTCAAGTTAAATATACCAATTTAACTTGAATTGTCATGGGTGCTGGGCTGTCTCCATACCCTTAAAACCCACTAAGGAACCCAAACTTTTGCATATCTTCTTATAATGATGCAGATCTTTCCAAAAACACTAGGAGACCTAGAAGTATATACCTATAATGGGTCACAGGACCCAATTCCAGTTAAATATACCAATTTAACCATTAAAAAAACCAAATATTCCCCCCTGACCAGAGCCCAAAATGCCATTCAGGTGCCCAAATAATATTTTCCCATTGCCTCTATATATTCTAAAGTGAAATGTGGAATCATTTTCAGAATGGGTATAGTCTGAGAGATGGCTGACTCAGAAATATGTTTTCATAGGCACGGGTGCTGTATGGTTTTATCATGGGTGCTGTGGGTGTTGGGCTGTTTCCATACCCTTAAAACCCACCGAGGAGCCCAAACTTTGTGCAAACTATTTGCATAGATGCATACCTATCCACAAACAACAAAAGTGCTGGAAGTAGATACATATAATGGGTCATATGGCCCAATTCAAGTTAAATATACCAATTTAACTTGAATTGTCATGGGTGCTGGGCTGTCTCCATACCCTTAAAACACACTAAGGAGCCCAAACTTTGGCATATCTTCTTATAATGATGCAGATCTTTCCAAAAACACTAGGAGACCTAGAAGTATATACCTATAATGGGTCACAGGACCCAATTCCAGTTAAATATACCAATTTAACCATTAAAAAACCCAAATATTCCCCCCTGACCAGAGCCCAAAATGCCATTCAGGTGCCCAAATCATTTTTTCCCATTGCCTCTATATATTCTAAAGTGAAATGTGGAATCATTTTCAGAATGGGTATAGTCTGAGAGATGGCTGACTCAGAAATATGTTTTCACAGGCACGGGTGCTGTATGGTTTTATCATGGGTGCTGTGGGTGTTGGGCTGTTTCCATACCCTTAAAACCCACCGAGGAGCCCAAACTTTGTGCAAACTATTTGCATAGATGCATACCTATCCACAAACAACAAAAGTGCTGGAAGTAGATACATATAATGGGTCATATGGCCCAATTCAAGTTAAATATACCAATTTAACTTGAATTGTCATGGGTGCTGGGCTGTCTCCATACCCTTAAAACCCACTAAGGAACCCAAACTTTTGCATATCTTCTTATAATGATGCAGATCTTTCCAAAAACACTAGGAGACCTAGAAGTATATACCTATAATGGGTCACAGGACCCAATTCCAGTTAAATATACCAATTTAACCATTAAAAAAACCAAATATTCCCCCCTGACCAGAGCCCAAAATGCCATTCAGGTGCCCAAATAATATTTTCCCATTGCCTCTATATATTCTAAAGTGAAATGTGGAATCATTTTCAGAATGGGTATAGTCTGAGAGATGGCTGACTCAGAAATATGTTTTCATAGGCACGGGTGCTGTATGGTTTTATCATGGGTGCTGTGGGTGTTGGGCTGTTTCCATACCCTTAAAACCCACCGAGGAGCCCAAACTTTGTGCAAACTATTTGCATAGATGCATACCTATCCACAAACAACAAAAGTGCTGGAAGTAGATACATATAATGGGTCATATGGCCCAATTCAAGTTAAATATACCAATTTAACTTGAATTGTCATGGGTGCTGGGCTGTCTCCATACCCTTAAAACACACTAAGGAGCCCAAACTTTGGCATATCTTCTTATAATGATGCAGATCTTTCCAAAAACACTAGGAGACCTAGAAGTATATACCTATAATGGGTCACAGGACCCAATTCCAGTTAAATATACCAATTTAACCATTAAAAAACCCAAATATTCCCCCCTGACCAGAGCCCAAAATGCCATTCAGGTGCCCAAATCATTTTTTCCCATTGCCTCTATATATTCTAAAGTGAAATGTGGAATCATTTTCAGAATGGGTATAGTCTGAGAGATGGCTGACTCAGAAATATGTTTTCACAGGCACGGGTGCTGTATGGTTTTATCATGGGTGCTGTGGGTGTTGGGCTGTTTCCATACCCTTAAAACCCACCGAGGAGCCCAAACTTTGTGCAAACTATTTGCATAGATGCATACCTATCCACAAACAACAAAAGTGCTGGAAGTAGATACATATAATGGGTCATATGGCCCAATTCAAGTTAAATATACCAATTTAACTTGAATTGTCATGGGTGCTGGGCTGTCTCCATACCCTTAAAACCCACTAAGGAACCCAAACTTTTGCATATCTTCTTATAATGATGCAGATCTTTCCAAAAACACTAGGAGACCTAGAAGTATATACCTATAATGGGTCACAGGACCCAATTCCAGTTAAATATACCAATTTAACCATTAAAAAAACCAAATATTCCCCCCTGACCAGAGCCCAAAATGCCATTCAGGTGCCCAAATAATCTTTTCCCATTGCCTCTATATATTCTAAAGTGAAATGTGGAATCATTTTCAGAATGGGTATAGTCTGAGAGATGGCTGACTCAGAAATATGTTTTCATAGGCACGGGTGCTGTATGGTTTTATCATGGGTGCTGTGGGTGTTGGGCTGTTTCCATACCCTTAAAACCCACCGAGGAGCCCAAACTTTGTGCAAACTATTTGCATAGATGCATACCTATCCACAAACAACAAAAGTGCTGGAAGTAGTTACATATAATGGGTCATATGGCCCAATTCAAGTTAAATATACCAATTTAACTTGAATTGTCATGGGTGCTGGGCTGTCTCCATACCCTTAAAACACACTAAGGAGCCCAAACTTTGGCATATCTTCTTATAATGATGCAGATCTTTCCAAAAACACTAGGAGACCTAGAAGTATATACCTATAATGGGTCACAGGACCCAATTCCAGTTAAATATACCAATTTAACCATTAAAAAAACCAAATATTCCCCCCTGACCAGAGCCCAAAATGCCATTCAGGTGCCCAAATCATCTTTTCCCATTGCCTCTATATATTCTAAAGTGAAATGTGGAATCATTTTCAGAATGGGTATAATCTGAGAGATGGCTGACTCAGAAATATGTTTTCATAGGCACGGGTGCTGTATGGTTTTATCATGGGTGCTGTGGGTGTTGGGCTGTTTCCATACCCTTAAAACCCACCGAGGAGCCCAAACTTTGTGCAAACTATTTGCATAGATGCATACCTATCCACAAACAACAAAAGTGCTGGAAGTATATACATATAATGGGTCATATGGCCCAATTCAAGTTAAATATACCAATTTAACTTGAATTGTCATGGGTGCTGGGCTGTCTCCATACCCTTAAAACACACTAAGGAGCCCAAACTTTGGCATATCTTCTTATAATGATGCAGATCTTTCCAAAAACACTAGGAGACCTAGAAGTATATACCTATAATGGGTCACAGGACCCAATTCCAGTTAAATATACCAATTTAACCATTAAAAAACCCAAATATTCCCCCCTGACCAGAGCCCAAAATGCCATTCAGGTGCCCAAATCATTTTTTCCCATTGCCTCTATATATTCTAAAGTGAAATGTGGAATCATTTTCAGAATGGGTATAGTCTGAGAGATGGCTGACTCAGAAATATGTTTTCACAGGCACGGGTGCTGTATGGTTTTATCATGGGTGCTGTGGGTGTTGGGCTGTTTCCATACCCTTAAAACCCACCGAGGAGCCCAAACTTTGTGCAAACTATTTGCATAGATGCATACCTATCCACAAACAACAAAAGTGCTGGAAGTAGATACATATAATGGGTCATATGGCCCAATTCAAGTTAAATATACCAATTTAACTTGAATTGTCATGGGTGCTGGGCTGTCTCCATACCCTTAAAACCCACTAAGGAACCCAAACTTTTGCATATCTTCTTATAATGATGCAGATCTTTCCAAAAACACTAGGAGACCTAGAAGTATATACCTATAATGGGTCACAGGACCCAATTCCAGTTAAATATACCAATTTAACCATTAAAAAAACCAAATATTCCCCCCTGACCAGAGCCCAAAATGCCATTCAGGTGCCCAAATAATCTTTTCCCATTGCCTCTATATATTCTAAAGTGAAATGTGGAATCATTTTCAGAATGGGTATAGTCTGAGAGATGGCTGACTCAGAAATATGTTTTCATAGGCACGGGTGCTGTATGGTTTTATCATGGGTGCTGTGGGTGTTGGGCTGTTTCCATACCCTTAAAACCCACCGAGGAGCCCAAACTTTGTGCAAACTATTTGCATAGATGCATACCTATCCACAAACAACAAAAGTGCTGGAAGTAGATACATATAATGGGTCATATGGCCCAATTCAAGTTAAATATACCAATTTAACTTGAATTGTCATGGGTGCTGGGCTGTCTCCATACCCTTAAAACACACTAAGGAGCCCAAACTTTGGCATATCTTCTTATAATGATGCAGATCTTTCCAAAAACACTAGGAGACCTAGAAGTATATACCTATAATGGGTCACAGGACCCAATTCCAGTTAAATATACCAATTTAACCATTAAAAAAACCAAATATTCCCCCCTGACCAGAGCCCAAAATGCCATTCAGGTGCCCAAATCATCTTTTCCCATTGCCTCTATATATTCTAAAGTGAAATGTGGAATCATTTTCAGAATGGGTATAATCTGAGAGATGGCTGACTCAGAAATATGTTTTCATAGGCACGGGTGCTGTATGGTTTTATCATGGGTGCTGTGGGTGTTGGGCTGTTTCCATACCCTTAAAACCCACCGAGGAGCCCAAACTTTGTGCAAACTATTTGCATAGATGCATACCTATCCACAAACAACAAAAGTGCTGGAAGTAGATACATATAATGGGTCATATGGCCCAATTCAAGTTAAATATACCAATTTAACTTGAATTGTCATGGGTGCTGGGCTGTCTCCATACCCTTAAAACCCACTAAGGAGCCCAAACTTTTGCATATCTTCTTATAATGATGCAGATCTTTCCAAAAACACTAGGAGACCTAGAAGTATATACCTATAATGGGTCACAGGACCCAATTCCAGTTAAATATACCAATTTAACCATTAAAAAAAACAAATATTCCCCCCTGACCAGAGCCCAAAATGCCATTCAGGTGCCCAAATCATCTTTTCCCATTGCCTCTATATATTCTAAAGTGAAATGTGGAATCATTTTCAGAATGGGTATAGTCTGAGAGATTGCTGACTCAGAAATATGTTTTCATAGGCACGGGTGCTGTATGGTTTTATCGTGGGTGCTGTGGGTGTTGGGCTGTTTCCATACCCTTAAAACCCACCGAGGAGCCCAAACTTTGTGCAAACTATTTGCATAGATGCATACCTATCCACAAACAACAAAAGTGCTGGAAGTAGATACATATAATGGGTCATATGGCCCAATTCAAGTTAAATATACCAATTTAACTTGAATTGTCATGGGTGCTGGGCTGTCTCCATACCCTTAAAACCCACTAAGGAACCCAAACTTTTGCATATCTTCTTATAATGATGCAGATCTTTCCAAAAACACTAGGAGACCTAGAAGTATATACCTATAATGGGTCACAGGACCCAATTCCAGTTAAATATACCAATTTAACCATTAAAAAAACCAAATATTCCCCCCTGACCAGAGCCCAAAATGCCATTCAGGTGCCCAAATAATATTTTCCCATTGCCTCTATATATTCTAAAGTGAAATGTGGAATCATTTTCAGAATGGGTATAGTCTGAGAGATGGCTGACTCAGAAATATGTTTTCATAGGCACGGGTGCTGTATGGTTTTATCATGGGTGCTGTGGGTGTTGGGCTGTTTCCATACCCTTAAAACCCACCGAGGAGCCCAAACTTTGTGCAAACTATTTGCATAGATGCATACCTATCCACAAACAACAAAAGTGCTGGAAGTAGATACATATAATGGGTCATATGGCCCAATTCAAGTTAAATATACCAATTTAACTTGAATTGTCATGGGTGCTGGGCTGTCTCCATACCCTTAAAACACACTAAGGAGCCCAAACTTTGGCATATCTTCTTATAATGATGCAGATCTTTCCAAAAACACTAGGAGACCTAGAAGTATATACCTATAATGGGTCACAGGACCCAATTCCAGTTAAATATACCAATTTAACCATTAAAAAACCCAAATATTCCCCCCTGACCAGAGCCCAAAATGCCATTCAGGTGCCCAAATCATTTTTTCCCATTGCCTCTATATATTCTAAAGTGAAATGTGGAATCATTTTCAGAATGGGTATAGTCTGAGAGATGGCTGACTCAGAAATATGTTTTCACAGGCACGGGTGCTGTATGGTTTTATCATGGGTGCTGTGGGTGTTGGGCTGTTTCCATACCCTTAAAACCCACCGAGGAGCCCAAACTTTGTGCAAACTATTTGCATAGATGCATACCTATCCACAAACAACAAAAGTGCTGGAAGTAGATACATATAATGGGTCATATGGCCCAATTCAAGTTAAATATACCAATTTAACTTGAATTGTCATGGGTGCTGGGCTGTCTCCATACCCTTAAAACCCACTAAGGAACCCAAACTTTTGCATATCTTCTTATAATGATGCAGATCTTTCCAAAAACACTAGGAGACCTAGAAGTATATACCTATAATGGGTCACAGGACCCAATTCCAGTTAAATATACCAATTTAACCATTAAAAAAACCAAATATTCCCCCCTGACCAGAGCCCAAAATGCCATTCAGGTGCCCAAATAATCTTTTCCCATTGCCTCTATATATTCTAAAGTGAAATGTGGAATCATTTTCAGAATGGGTATAGTCTGAGAGATGGCTGACTCAGAAATATGTTTTCATAGGCACGGGTGCTGTATGGTTTTATCATGGGTGCTGTGGGTGTTGGGCTGTTTCCATACCCTTAAAACCCACCGAGGAGCCCAAACTTTGTGCAAACTATTTGCATAGATGCATACCTATCCACAAACAACAAAAGTGCTGGAAGTAGTTACATATAATGGGTCATATGGCCCAATTCAAGTTAAATATACCAATTTAACTTGAATTGTCATGGGTGCTGGGCTGTCTCCATACCCTTAAAACACACTAAGGAGCCCAAACTTTGGCATATCTTCTTATAATGATGCAGATCTTTCCAAAAACACTAGGAGACCTAGAAGTATATACCTATAATGGGTCACAGGACCCAATTCCAGTTAAATATACCAATTTAACCATTAAAAAAACCAAATATTCCCCCCTGACCAGAGCCCAAAATGCCATTCAGGTGCCCAAATCATCTTTTCCCATTGCCTCTATATATTCTAAAGTGAAATGTGGAATCATTTTCAGAATGGGTATAATCTGAGAGATGGCTGACTCAGAAATATGTTTTCATAGGCACGGGTGCTGTATGGTTTTATCATGGGTGCTGTGGGTGTTGGGCTGTTTCCATACCCTTAAAACCCACCGAGGAGCCCAAACTTTGTGCAAACTATTTGCATAGATGCATACCTATCCACAAACAACAAAAGTGCTGGAAGTATATACATATAATGGGTCATATGGCCCAATTCAAGTTAAATATACCAATTTAACTTGAATTGTCATGGGTGCTGGGCTGTCTCCATACCCTTAAAACACACTAAGGAGCCCAAACTTTGGCATATCTTCTTATAATGATGCAGATCTTTCCAAAAACACTAGGAGACCTAGAAGTATATACCTATAATGGGTCACAGGACCCAATTCCAGTTAAATATACCAATTTAACCATTAAAAAACCCAAATATTCCCCCCTGACCAGAGCCCAAAATGCCATTCAGGTGCCCAAATCATTTTTTCCCATTGCCTCTATATATTCTAAAGTGAAATGTGGAATCATTTTCAGAATGGGTATAGTCTGAGAGATGGCTGACTCAGAAATATGTTTTCACAGGCACGGGTGCTGTATGGTTTTATCATGGGTGCTGTGGGTGTTGGGCTGTTTCCATACCCTTAAAACCCACCGAGGAGCCCAAACTTTGTGCAAACTATTTGCATAGATGCATACCTATCCACAAACAACAAAAGTGCTGGAAGTAGATACATATAATGGGTCATATGGCCCAATTCAAGTTAAATATACCAATTTAACTTGAATTGTCATGGGTGCTGGGCTGTCTCCATACCCTTAAAACCCACTAAGGAACCCAAACTTTTGCATATCTTCTTATAATGATGCAGATCTTTCCAAAAACACTAGGAGACCTAGAAGTATATACCTATAATGGGTCACAGGACCCAATTCCAGTTAAATATACCAATTTAACCATTAAAAAAACCAAATATTCCCCCCTGACCAGAGCCCAAAATGCCATTCAGGTGCCCAAATCATCTTTTCCCATTGCCTCTATATATTCTAAAGTGAAATGTGGAATCATTTTCAGAATGGGTATAATCTGAGAGATGGCTGACTCAGAAATATGTTTTCATAGGCACGGGTGCTGTATGGTTTTATCATGGGTGCTGTGGGTGTTGGGCTGTTTCCATACCCTTAAAACCCACCGAGGAGCCCAAACTTTGTGCAAACTATTTGCATAGATGCATACCTATCCACAAACAACAAAAGTGCTGGAAGTAGATACATATAATGGGTCATATGGCCCAATTCAAGTTAAATATACCAATTTAACTTGAATTGTCATGGGTGCTGGGCTGTCTCCATACCCTTAAAACACACTAAGGAGCCCAAACTTTGGCATATCTTCTTATAATGATGCAGATCTTTCCAAAAACACTAGGAGACCTAGAAGTATATACCTATAATGGGTCACAGGACCCAATTCCAGTTAAATATACCAATTTAACCATTAAAAAAACCAAATATTCCCCCCTGACCAGAGCCCAAAATGCCATTCAGGTGCCCAAATCATCTTTTCCCATTGCCTCTATATATTCTAAAGTGAAATGTGGAATCATTTTCAGAATGGGTATAATCTGAGAGATGGCTGACTCAGAAATATGTTTTCATAGGCACGGGTGCTGTATGGTTTTATCATGGGTGCTGTGGGTGTTGGGCTGTTTCCATACCCTTAAAACCCACCGAGGAGCCCAAACTTTGTGCAAACTATTTGCATAGATGCATACCTATCCACAAACAACAAAAGTGCTGGAAGTAGATACATATAATGGGTCATATGGCCCAATTCAAGTTAAATATACCAATTTAACTTGAATTGTCATGGGTGCTGGGCTGTCTCCATACCCTTAAAACCCACTAAGGAGCCCAAACTTTTGCATATCTTCTTATAATGATGCAGATCTTTCCAAAAACACTAGGAGACCTAGAAGTATATACCTATAATGGGTCACAGGACCCAATTCCAGTTAAATATACCAATTTAACCATTAAAAAAAACAAATATTCCCCCCTGACCAGAGCCCAAAATGCCATTCAGGTGCCCAAATCATCTTTTCCCATTGCCTCTATATATTCTAAAGTGAAATGTGGAATCATTTTCAGAATGGGTATAGTCTGAGAGATTGCTGACTCAGAAATATGTTTTCATAGGCACGGGTGCTGTATGGTTTTATCGTGGGTGCTGTGGGTGTTGGGCTGTTTCCATACCCTTAAAACCCACCGAGGAGCCCAAACTTTGTGCAAACTATTTGCATAGATGCATACCTATCCATAAACAACAAAAGTGCTGGAAGTAGATACATATAATGGGTCATATGGCCCAATTCAAGTTAAATATACCAATTTAACTTGAATTGTCATGGGTGCTGGGCTGTCTCCATACCCTTAAAACCCACTAAGGAGCCCAAACTTTTGCATATCTTCTTATAATTATGCAGATCTTTCCAAAAACACTAGGAGACCTAGAAGTATATACCTATAATGGGTCACAGGACCCAATTCCAGTTAAATATACCAATTTAATCATTAAAAAAAAAAAAAATATTCCCCCCTGACCAGAGCCCAAAATGCCATTCAGGTGCCCAAATCATTTTTTCCCATTGCCTCTATATATTCTAAAGTGAAATGTGGAATCATTTTCAGAATGGGTATAGTCTGAGAGATGGCTGACTCAGAAATATGTTTTCACAGGCACGGGTGCTGTATGGTTTTATCATGGGTGCTGTGGGTGTTGGGCTGTTTCCATACCCTTAAAACCCACCGAGGAGCCCAAACTTTGTGCAAACTATTTGCATAGATGCATACCTATCCATAAACAACAAAAGTGCTGGAAGTAGATACATATAATGGGTCATATGGCCCAATTCAAGTTAAATATACCAATTTAACTTGAATTGTCATGGGTGCTGGGCTGTCTCCATACCCTTAAAACCCACTAAGGAACCCAAACTTTTGCATATCTTCTTATAATGATGCAGATCTTTCCAAAAACACTAGGAGACCTAGAAGTATATACCTATAATGGGTCACAGGACCCAATTCCAGTTAAATATACCAATTTAACCATTAAAAAAAACAAATATTCCCCCCTGACCAGAGCCCAAAATGCCATTCAGGTGCCCAAATAATATTTTCCCATTGCCTCTATATATTCTAAAGTGAAATGTGGAATCATTTTCAGAATGG
Organism: Siphonodentalium dalli; assembly: GCA_032622095.1. Lineage (NCBI taxonomy): Eukaryota > Metazoa > Mollusca > Scaphopoda > Gadilida > Siphonodentaliidae > Siphonodentalium > Siphonodentalium dalli. The sequence goes on from CP136066.1 coordinate 174,970,911, forward strand.
GTATAGTCTGAGAGATGGCTGACTCAGAAATATGTTTTCATAGGCACGGGTGCTGTATGGTTTTATCATGGGTGCTGTGGGTGTTGGGCTGTTTCCATACCCTTAAAACCCACCGAGGAGCCCAAACTTTGTGCAAACTATTTGCATAGATGCATACCTATCCACAAACAACAAAAGTGCTGGAAGTAGATACATATAATGGGTCATATGGCCCAATTCAAGTTAAATATACCAATTTAACTTGAATTGTCATGGGTGCTGGGCTGTCTCCATACCCTTAAAACCCACTAAGGAACCCAAACTTTTGCATATCTTCTTATAATGATGCAGATCTTTCCAAAAACACTAGGAGACCTAGAAGTATATACCTATAATGGGTCACAGGACCCAATTCCAGTTAAATATACCAATTTAACCATTAAAAAAACCAAATATTCCCCCCTGACCAGAGCCCAAAATGCCATTCAGGTGCCCAAATAATATTTTCCCATTGCCTCTATATATTCTAAAGTGAAATGTGGAATCATTTTCAGAATGGGTATAGTCTGAGAGATGGCTGACTCAGAAATATGTTTTCATAGGCACGGGTGCTGTATGGTTTTATCATGGGTGCTGTGGGTGTTGGGCTGTTTCCATACCCTTAAAACCCACCGAGGAGCCCAAACTTTGTGCAAACTATTTGCATAGATGCATACCTATCCACAAACAACAAAAGTGCTGGAAGTAGATACATATAATGGGTCATATGGCCCAATTCAAGTTAAATATACCAATTTAACTTGAATTGTCATGGGTGCTGGGCTGTCTCCATACCCTTAAAACACACTAAGGAGCCCAAACTTTGGCATATCTTCTTATAATGATGCAGATCTTTCCAAAAACACTAGGAGACCTAGAAGTATATACCTATAATGGGTCACAGGACCCAATTCCAGTTAAATATACCAATTTAACCATTAAAAAACCCAAATATTCCCCCCTGACCAGAGCCCAAAATGCCATTCAGGTGCCCAAATCATTTTTTCCCATTGCCTCTATATATTCTAAAGTGAAATGTGGAATCATTTTCAGAATGGGTATAGTCTGAGAGATGGCTGACTCAGAAATATGTTTTCACAGGCACGGGTGCTGTATGGTTTTATCATGGGTGCTGTGGGTGTTGGGCTGTTTCCATACCCTTAAAACCCACCGAGGAGCCCAAACTTTGTGCAAACTATTTGCATAGATGCATACCTATCCACAAACAACAAAAGTGCTGGAAGTAGATACATATAATGGGTCATATGGCCCAATTCAAGTTAAATATACCAATTTAACTTGAATTGTCATGGGTGCTGGGCTGTCTCCATACCCTTAAAACCCACTAAGGAACCCAAACTTTTGCATATCTTCTTATAATGATGCAGATCTTTCCAAAAACACTAGGAGACCTAGAAGTATATACCTATAATGGGTCACAGGACCCAATTCCAGTTAAATATACCAATTTAACCATTAAAAAAACCAAATATTCCCCCCTGACCAGAGCCCAAAATGCCATTCAGGTGCCCAAATAATATTTTCCCATTGCCTCTATATATTCTAAAGTGAAATGTGGAATCATTTTCAGAATGGATATAGTCTGAGAGATGGCTGACTCAGAAATATGTTTTCATAGGCACGGGTGCTGTATGGTTTTATCATGGGTGCTGTGGGTGTTGGGCTGTTTCCATACCCTTAAAACCCACCGAGGAGCCCAAACTTTGTGCAAACTATTTGCATAGATGCATACCTATCCACAAACAACAAAAGTGCTGGAAGTAGATACATATAATGGGTCATATGGCCCAATTCAAGTTAAATATACCAATTTAACTTGAATTGTCATGGGTGCTGGGCTGTCTCCATACCCTTAAAACACACTAAGGAGCCCAAACTTTGGCATATCTTCTTATAATGATGCAGATCTTTCCAAAAACACTAGGAGACCTAGAAGTATATACCTATAATGGGTCACAGGACCCAATTCCAGTTAAATATACCAATTTAACCATTAAAAAACCCAAATATTCCCCCCTGACCAGAGCCCAAAATGCCATTCAGGTGCCCAAATCATTTTTTCCCATTGCCTCTATATATTCTAAAGTGAAATGTGGAATCATTTTCAGAATGGGTATAGTCTGAGAGATGGCTGACTCAGAAATATGTTTTCACAGGCACGGGTGCTGTATGGTTTTATCATGGGTGCTGTGGGTGTTGGGCTGTTTCCATACCCTTAAAACCCACCGAGGAGCCCAAACTTTGTGCAAACTATTTGCATAGATGCATACCTATCCACAAACAACAAAAGTGCTGGAAGTAGATACATATAATGGGTCATATGGCCCAATTCAAGTTAAATATACCAATTTAACTTGAATTGTCATGGGTGCTGGGCTGTCTCCATACCCTTAAAACCCACTAAGGAACCCAAACTTTTGCATATCTTCTTATAATGATGCAGATCTTTCCAAAAACACTAGGAGACCTAGAAGTATATACCTATAATGGGTCACAGGACCCAATTCCAGTTAAATATACCAATTTAACCATTAAAAAAACCAAATATTCCCCCCTGACCAGAGCCCAAAATGCCATTCAGGTGCCCAAATAATATTTTCCCATTGCCTCTATATATTCTAAAGTGAAATGTGGAATCATTTTCAGAATGGGTATAGTCTGAGAGATGGCTGACTCAGAAATATGTTTTCATAGGCACGGGTGCTGTATGGTTTTATCATGGGTGCTGTGGGTGTTGGGCTGTTTCCATACCCTTAAAACCCACCGAGGAGCCCAAACTTTGTGCAAACTATTTGCATAGATGCATACCTATCCACAAACAACAAAAGTGCTGGAAGTAGATACATATAATGGGTCATATGGCCCAATTCAAGTTAAATATACCAATTTAACTTGAATTGTCATGGGTGCTGGGCTGTCTCCATACCCTTAAAACACACTAAGGAGCCCAAACTTTGGCATATCTTCTTATAATGATGCAGATCTTTCCAAAAACACTAGGAGACCTAGAAGTATATACCTATAATGGGTCACAGGACCCAATTCCAGTTAAATATACCAATTTAACCATTAAAAAACCCAAATATTCCCCCCTGACCAGAGCCCAAAATGCCATTCAGGTGCCCAAATCATTTTTTCCCATTGCCTCTATATATTCTAAAGTGAAATGTGGAATCATTTTCAGAATGGGTATAGTCTGAGAGATGGCTGACTCAGAAATATGTTTTCACAGGCACGGGTGCTGTATGGTTTTATCATGGGTGCTGTGGGTGTTGGGCTGTTTCCATACCCTTAAAACCCACCGAGGAGCCCAAACTTTGTGCAAACTATTTGCATAGATGCATACCTATCCACAAACAACAAAAGTGCTGGAAGTAGATACATATAATGGGTCATATGGCCCAATTCAAGTTAAATATACCAATTTAACTTGAATTGTCATGGGTGCTGGGCTGTCTCCATACCCTTAAAACCCACTAAGGAACCCAAACTTTTGCATATCTTCTTATAATGATGCAGATCTTTCCAAAAACACTAGGAGACCTAGAAGTATATACCTATAATGGGTCACAGGACCCAATTCCAGTTAAATATACCAATTTAACCATTAAAAAAACCAAATATTCCCCCCTGACCAGAGCCCAAAATGCCATTCAGGTGCCCAAATAATCTTTTCCCATTGCCTCTATATATTCTAAAGTGAAATGTGGAATCATTTTCAGAATGGGTATAGTCTGAGAGATGGCTGACTCAGAAATATGTTTTCATAGGCACGGGTGCTGTATGGTTTTATCATGGGTGCTGTGGGTGTTGGGCTGTTTCCATACCCTTAAAACCCACCGAGGAGCCCAAACTTTGTGCAAACTATTTGCATAGATGCATACCTATCCACAAACAACAAAAGTGCTGGAAGTAGTTACATATAATGGGTCATATGGCCCAATTCAAGTTAAATATACCAATTTAACTTGAATTGTCATGGGTGCTGGGCTGTCTCCATACCCTTAAAACACACTAAGGAGCCCAAACTTTGGCATATCTTCTTATAATGATGCAGATCTTTCCAAAAACACTAGGAGACCTAGAAGTATATACCTATAATGGGTCACAGGACCCAATTCCAGTTAAATATACCAATTTAACCATTAAAAAACCCAAATATTCCCCCCTGACCAGAGCCCAAAATGCCATTCAGGTGCCCAAATCATTTTTTCCCATTGCCTCTATATATTCTAAAGTGAAATGTGGAATCATTTTCAGAATGGGTATAGTCTGAGAGATGGCTGACTCAGAAATATGTTTTCACAGGCACGGGTGCTGTATGGTTTTATCATGGGTGCTGTGGGTGTTGGGCTGTTTCCATACCCTTAAAACCCACCGAGGAGCCCAAACTTTGTGCAAACTATTTGCATAGATGCATACCTATCCACAAACAACAAAAGTGCTGGAAGTAGATACATATAATGGGTCATATGGCCCAATTCAAGTTAAATATACCAATTTAACTTGAATTGTCATGGGTGCTGGGCTGTCTCCATACCCTTAAAACCCACTAAGGAACCCAAACTTTTGCATATCTTCTTATAATGATGCAGATCTTTCCAAAAACACTAGGAGACCTAGAAGTATATACCTATAATGGGTCACAGGACCCAATTCCAGTTAAATATACCAATTTAACCATTAAAAAAACCAAATATTCCCCCCTGACCAGAGCCCAAAATGCCATTCAGGTGCCCAAATAATCTTTTCCCATTGCCTCTATATATTCTAAAGTGAAATGTGGAATCATTTTCAGAATGGGTATAGTCTGAGAGATGGCTGACTCAGAAATATGTTTTCATAGGCACGGGTGCTGTATGGTTTTATCATGGGTGCTGTGGGTGTTGGGCTGTTTCCATACCCTTAAAACCCACCGAGGAGCCCAAACTTTGTGCAAACTATTTGCATAGATGCATACCTATCCACAAACAACAAAAGTGCTGGAAGTAGATACATATAATGGGTCATATGGCCCAATTCAAGTTAAATATACCAATTTAACTTGAATTGTCATGGGTGCTGGGCTGTCTCCATACCCTTAAAACACACTAAGGAGCCCAAACTTTGGCATATCTTCTTATAATGATGCAGATCTTTCCAAAAACACTAGGAGACCTAGAAGTATATACCTATAATGGGTCACAGGACCCAATTCCAGTTAAATATACCAATTTAACCATTAAAAAAACCAAATATTCCCCCCTGACCAGAGCCCAAAATGCCATTCAGGTGCCCAAATCATCTTTTCCCATTGCCTCTATATATTCTAAAGTGAAATGTGGAATCATTTTCAGAATGGGTATAATCTGAGAGATGGCTGACTCAGAAATATGTTTTCATAGGCACGGGTGCTGTATGGTTTTATCATGGGTGCTGTGGGTGTTGGGCTGTTTCCATACCCTTAAAACCCACCGAGGAGCCCAAACTTTGTGCAAACTATTTGCATAGATGCATACCTATCCACAAACAACAAAAGTGCTGGAAGTAGATACATATAATGGGTCATATGGCCCAATTCAAGTTAAATATACCAATTTAACTTGAATTGTCATGGGTGCTGGGCTGTCTCCATACCCTTAAAACCCACTAAGGAGCCCAAACTTTTGCATATCTTCTTATAATGATGCAGATCTTTCCAAAAACACTAGGAGACCTAGAAGTATATACCTATAATGGGTCACAGGACCCAATTCCAGTTAAATATACCAATTTAACCATTAAAAAAAACAAATATTCCCCCCTGACCAGAGCCCAAAATGCCATTCAGGTGCCCAAATCATCTTTTCCCATTGCCTCTATATATTCTAAAGTGAAATGTGGAATCATTTTCAGAATGGGTATAGTCTGAGAGATTGCTGACTCAGAAATATGTTTTCATAGGCACGGGTGCTGTATGGTTTTATCGTGGGTGCTGTGGGTGTTGGGCTGTTTCCATACCCTTAAAACCCACCGAGGAGCCCAAACTTTGTGCAAACTATTTGCATAGATGCATACCTATCCATAAACAACAAAAGTGCTGGAAGTAGATACATATAATGGGTCATATGGCCCAATTCAAGTTAAATATACCAATTTAACTTGAATTGTCATGGGTGCTGGGCTGTCTCCATACCCTTAAAACCCACTAAGGAGCCCAAACTTTTGCATATCTTCTTATAATTATGCAGATCTTTCCAAAAACACTAGGAGACCTAGAAGTATATACCTATAATGGGTCACAGGACCCAATTCCAGTTAAATATACCAATTTAATCATTAAAAAAAAAAAAAATATTCCCCCCTGACCAGAGCCCAAAATGCCATTCAGGTGCCCAAATCATTTTTTCCCATTGCCTCTATATATTCTAAAGTGAAATGTGGAATCATTTTCAGAATGGGTATAGTCTGAGAGATGGCTGACTCAGAAATATGTTTTCACAGGCACGGGTGCTGTATGGTTTTATCATGGGTGCTGTGGGTGTTGGGCTGTTTCCATACCCTTAAAACCCACCGAGGAGCCCAAACTTTGTGCAAACTATTTGCATAGATGCATACCTATCCATAAACAACAAAAGTGCTGGAAGTAGATACATATAATGGGTCATATGGCCCAATTCAAGTTAAATATACCAATTTAACTTGAATTGTCATGGGTGCTGGGCTGTCTCCATACCCTTAAAACCCACTAAGGAACCCAAACTTTTGCATATCTTCTTATAATGATGCAGATCTTTCCAAAAACACTAGGAGACCTAGAAGTATATACCTATAATGGGTCACAGGACCCAATTCCAGTTAAATATACCAATTTAACCATTAAAAAAAACAAATATTCCCCCCTGACCAGAGCCCAAAATGCCATTCAGGTGCCCAAATAATATTTTCCCATTGCCTCTATATATTCTAAAGTGAAATGTGGAATCATTTTCAGAATGGGTATAGTCTGAGAGATGGCTGACTCAGAAATATGTTTTCATAGGCACGGGTGCTGTATGGTTTTATCATGGGTGCTGTGGGTGTTGGGCTGTTTCCATACCCTTAAAACCCACCGAGGAGCCCAAACTTTGTGCAAACTATTTGCATAGATGCATACCTATCCACAAACAACAAAAGTGCTGGAAGTAGATACATATAATGGGTCATATGGCCCAATTCAAGTTAAATATACCAATTTAACTTGAATTGTCATGGGTGCTGGGCTGTCTCCATACCCTTAAAACCCACTAAGGAACCCAAACTTTTGCATATCTTCTTATAATGATGCAGATCTTTCCAAAAACACTAGGAGACCTAGAAGTATATACCTATAATGGGTCACAGGACCCAATTCCAGTTAAATATACCAATTTAACCATTAAAAAAACCAAATATTCCCCCCTGACCAGAGCCCAAAATGCCATTCAGGTGCCCAAATAATATTTTCCCATTGCCTCTATATATTCTAAAGTGAAATGTGGAATCATTTTCAGAATGGGTATAGTCTGAGAGATGGCTGACTCAGAAATATGTTTTCATAGGCACGGGTGCTGTATGGTTTTATCATGGGTGCTGTGGGTGTTGGGCTGTTTCCATACCCTTAAAACCCACCGAGGAGCCCAAACTTTGTGCAAACTATTTGCATAGATGCATACCTATCCACAAACAACAAAAGTGCTGGAAGTAGATACATATAATGGGTCATATGGCCCAATTCAAGTTAAATATACCAATTTAACTTGAATTGTCATGGGTGCTGGGCTGTCTCCATACCCTTAAAACACACTAAGGAGCCCAAACTTTGGCATATCTTCTTATAATGATGCAGATCTTTCCAAAAACACTAGGAGACCTAGAAGTATATACCTATAATGGGTCACAGGACCCAATTCCAGTTAAATATACCAATTTAACCATTAAAAAAACCAAATATTCCCCCCTGACCAGAGCCCAAAATGCCATTCAGGTGCCCAAATAATATTTTCCCATTGCCTCTATATATTCTAAAGTGAAATGTGGAATCATTTTCAGAATGGGTATAGTCTGAGAGATGGCTGACTCAGAAATATGTTTTCATAGGCACGGGTGCTGTATGGTTTTATCATGGGTGCTGTGGGTGTTGGGCTGTTTCCATACCCTTAAAACCCACCGAGGAGCCCAAACTTTGTGCAAACTATTTGCATAGATGCATACCTATCCACAAACAACAAAAGTGCTGGAAGTAGATACATATAATGGGTCATATGGCCCAATTCAAGTTAAATATACCAATTTAACTTGAATTGTCATGGGTGCTGGGCTGTCTCCATACCCTTAAAACACACTAAGGAGCCCAAACTTTGGCATATCTTCTTATAATGATGCAGATCTTTCCAAAAACACTAGGAGACCTAGAAGTATATACCTATAATGGGTCACAGGACCCAATTCCAGTTAAATATACCAATTTAACCATTAAAAAACCCAAATATTCCCCCCTGACCAGAGCCCAAAATGCCATTCAGGTGCCCAAATCATTTTTTCCCATTGCCTCTATATATTCTAAAGTGAAATGTGGAATCATTTTCAGAATGGGTATAGTCTGAGAGATGGCTGACTCAGAAATATGTTTTCACAGGCACGGGTGCTGTATGGTTTTATCATGGGTGCTGTGGGTGTTGGGCTGTTTCCATACCCTTAAAACCCACCGAGGAGCCCAAACTTTGTGCAAACTATTTGCATAGATGCATACCTATCCACAAACAACAAAAGTGCTGGAAGTAGATACATATAATGGGTCATATGGCCCAATTCAAGTTAAATATACCAATTTAACTTGAATTGTCATGGGTGCTGGGCTGTCTCCATACCCTTAAAACCCACTAAGGAACCCAAACTTTTGCATATCTTCTTATAATGATGCAGATCTTTCCAAAAACACTAGGAGACCTAGAAGTATATACCTATAATGGGTCACAGGACCCAATTCCAGTTAAATATACCAATTTAACCATTAAAAAAACCAAATATTCCCCCCTGACCAGAGCCCAAAATGCCATTCAGGTGCCCAAATAATATTTTCCCATTGCCTCTATATATTCTAAAGTGAAATGTGGAATCATTTTCAGAATGGGTATAGTCTGAGAGATGGCTGACTCAGAAATATGTTTTCATAGGCACGGGTGCTGTATGGTTTTATCATGGGTGCTGTGGGTGTTGGGCTGTTTCCATACCCTTAAAACCCACCGAGGAGCCCAAACTTTGTGCAAACTATTTGCATAGATGCATACCTATCCACAAACAACAAAAGTGCTGGAAGTAGATACATATAATGGGTCATATGGCCCAATTCAAGTTAAATATACCAATTTAACTTGAATTGTCATGGGTGCTGGGCTGTCTCCATACCCTTAAAACACACTAAGGAGCCCAAACTTTGGCATATCTTCTTATAATGATGCAGATCTTTCCAAAAACACTAGGAGACCTAGAAGTATATACCTATAATGGGTCACAGGACCCAATTCCAGTTAAATATACCAATTTAACCATTAAAAAACCCAAATATTCCCCCCTGACCAGAGCCCAAAATGCCATTCAGGTGCCCAAATCATTTTTTCCCATTGCCTCTATATATTCTAAAGTGAAATGTGGAATCATTTTCAGAATGGGTATAGTCTGAGAGATGGCTGACTCAGAAATATGTTTTCACAGGCACGGGTGCTGTATGGTTTTATCATGGGTGCTGTGGGTGTTGGGCTGTTTCCATACCCTTAAAACCCACCGAGGAGCCCAAACTTTGTGCAAACTATTTGCATAGATGCATACCTATCCACAAACAACAAAAGTGCTGGAAGTAGATACATATAATGGGTCATATGGCCCAATTCAAGTTAAATATACCAATTTAACTTGAATTGTCATGGGTGCTGGGCTGTCTCCATACCCTTAAAACCCACTAAGGAACCCAAACTTTTGCATATCTTCTTATAATGATGCAGATCTTTCCAAAAACACTAGGAGACCTAGAAGTATATACCTATAATGGGTCACAGGACCCAATTCCAGTTAAATATACCAATTTAACCATTAAAAAAACCAAATATTCCCCCCTGACCAGAGCCCAAAATGCCATTCAGGTGCCCAAATAATCTTTTCCCATTGCCTCTATATATTCTAAAGTGAAATGTGGAATCATTTTCAGAATGGGTATAGTCTGAGAGATGGCTGACTCAGAAATATGTTTTCATAGGCACGGGTGCTGTATGGTTTTATCATGGGTGCTGTGGGTGTTGGGCTGTTTCCATACCCTTAAAACCCACCGAGGAGCCCAAACTTTGTGCAAACTATTTGCATAGATGCATACCTATCCACAAACAACAAAAGTGCTGGAAGTAGTTACATATAATGGGTCATATGGCCCAATTCAAGTTAAATATACCAATTTAACTTGAATTGTCATGGGTGCTGGGCTGTCTCCATACCCTTAAAACACACTAAGGAGCCCAAACTTTGGCATATCTTCTTATAATGATGCAGATCTTTCCAAAAACACTAGGAGACCTAGAAGTATATACCTATAATGGGTCACAGGACCCAATTCCAGTTAAATATACCAATTTAACCATTAAAAAAACCAAATATTCCCCCCTGACCAGAGCCCAAAATGCCATTCAGGTGCCCAAATCATCTTTTCCCATTGCCTCTATATATTCTAAAGTGAAATGTGGAATCATTTTCAGAATGGGTATAATCTGAGAGATGGCTGACTCAGAAATATGTTTTCATAGGCACGGGTGCTGTATGGTTTTATCATGGGTGCTGTGGGTGTTGGGCTGTTTCCATACCCTTAAAACCCACCGAGGAGCCCAAACTTTGTGCAAACTATTTGCATAGATGCATACCTATCCACAAACAACAAAAGTGCTGGAAGTATATACATATAATGGGTCATATGGCCCAATTCAAGTTAAATATACCAATTTAACTTGAATTGTCATGGGTGCTGGGCTGTCTCCATACCCTTAAAACACACTAAGGAGCCCAAACTTTGGCATATCTTCTTATAATGATGCAGATCTTTCCAAAAACACTAGGAGACCTAGAAGTATATACCTATAATGGGTCACAGGACCCAATTCCAGTTAAATATACCAATTTAACCATTAAAAAACCCAAATATTCCCCCCTGACCAGAGCCCAAAATGCCATTCAGGTGCCCAAATCATTTTTTCCCATTGCCTCTATATATTCTAAAGTGAAATGTGGAATCATTTTCAGAATGGGTATAGTCTGAGAGATGGCTGACTCAGAAATATGTTTTCACAGGCACGGGTGCTGTATGGTTTTATCATGGGTGCTGTGGGTGTTGGGCTGTTTCCATACCCTTAAAACCCACTGAGGAGCCCAAACTTTGTGCAAACTATTTGCATAGATGCATACCTATCCACAAACAACAAAAGTGCTGGAAGTAGATACATATAATGGGTCATATGGCCCAATTCAAGTTAAATATACCAATTTAACTTGAATTGTCATGGGTGCTGGGCTGTCTCCATACCCTTAAAACCCACTAAGGAACCCAAACTTTTGCATATCTTCTTATAATGATGCAGATCTTTCCAAAAACACTAGGAGACCTAGAAGTATATACCTATAATGGGTCACAGGACCCAATTCCAGTTAAATATACCAATTTAACCATTAAAAAAACCAAATATTCCCCCCTGACCAGAGCCCAAAATGCCATTCAGGTGCCCAAATAATCTTTTCCCATTGCCTCTATATATTCTAAAGTGAAATGTGGAATCATTTTCAGAATGGGTATAGTCTGAGAGATGGCTGACTCAGAAATATGTTTTCATAGGCACGGGTGCTGTATGGTTTTATCATGGGTGCTGTGGGTGTTGGGCTGTTTCCATACCCTTAAAACCCACCGAGGAGCCCAAACTTTGTGCAAACTATTTGCATAGATGCATACATATCCACAAACAACAAAAGTGCTGGAAGTAGATACATATAATGGGTCATATGGCCCAATTCAAGTTAAATATACCAATTTAACTTGAATTGTCATGGGTGCTGGGCTGTCTCCATACCCTTAAAACACACTAAGGAGCCCAAACTTTGGCATATCTTCTTATAATGATGCAGATCTTTCCAAAAACACTAGGAGACCTAGAAGTATATACCTATAATGGGTCACAGGACCCAATTCCAGTTAAATATACCAATTTAACCATTAAAAAAACCAAATATTCCCCCCTGACCAGAGCCCAAAATGCCATTCAGGTGCCCAAATCATCTTTTCCCATTGCCTCTATATATTCTAAAGTGAAATGTGGAATCATTTTCAGAATGGGTATAATCTGAGAGATGGCTGACTCAGAAATATGTTTTCATAGGCACGGGTGCTGTATGGTTTTATCATGGGTGCTGTGGGTGTTGGGCTGTTTCCATACCCTTAAAACCCACCGAGGAGCCCAAACTTTGTGCAAACTATTTGCATAGATGCATACCTATCCACAAACAACAAAAGTGCTGGAAGTAGATACATATAATGGGTCATATGGCCCAATTCAAGTTAAATATACCAATTTAACTTGAATTGTCATGGGTGCTGGGCTGTCTCCATACCCTTAAAACCCACTAAGGAGCCCAAACTTTTGCATATCTTCTTATAATGATGCAGATCTTTCCAAAAACACTAGGAGACCTAGAAGTATATACCTATAATGGGTCACAGGACCCAATTCCAGTTAAATATACCAATTTAACCATTAAAAAAAACAAATATTCCCCCCTGACCAGAGCGCAAAATGCCATTCAGGTGCCCAAATCATCTTTTCCCATTGCCTCTATATATTCTAAAGTGAAATGTGGAATTATTTTCAGAATGGGTATAGTCTGAGAGATGGCTGACTCAGAAATAAGTTTTCATAGGCATGGGTGCTGTATGGTTTTATCATGGGTGCTGTGGGTGTTGGGCTGTTTCCATACCCTTAAAACCCACCGAAGAGCCCAAACTTTGTGCAAACTATTTGCATAGATGCATACCTATCCACAAACAACAAAAGTGCTGGAAGTAGATACATATAATGGGTCATATGGCCCAATTCAAGTTAAATATACCAATTTAACTTGAATTGTCATGGGTGCTGTGGGTGTTGGGCTGTCTCCATACCCTTAAAACCCACTAAGGAGCCCAAACTTTTAGCATATCTTCTTATAATGATGCAGATCTTTCCAAAAACACTAGGAGACCTAGAAGTATATACATATAATGGGTCACAGGACCCAATTCCAGTTAAATATACCAATTTAACCATTAAAAAACCCAAATATTCCCCCCTGACCAGAGCCCAAAATGCCATTCAGGTGCCCAAATCATTTTTTCCCATTGCCTCTATATATTCTAAAGTGAAATGTGGAATCATTTTCAGAATGGGTATAGTCTGAGAGATGGCTGACTCAGAAATATGTTTTCATAGGCACGGGTGCTGTATGGTTTTATCATGGGTGCTGTGGGTGTTGGGCTGTCTCCATACCCTTAAAACCCACCGAGGAGCCCAAACTTTGTGCAAACTATTTGCATAGATGCATACCTATCCACAAACAACAAAAGTGCTGGAAGTAGATACCTAACAGTGATGGAATAGGTTATGTACAGTGCCCAAATTGGAGTTAAATGAATGATACTAATTTTAATATTTAAAAAAAAACATATAGTTGCCTTAGGCTACCCTGAGCCCAAAATCGGTTCTAATAAGTTATATGTGCCCAAGTCATAATTATAGATCCCAAGTGAACCAGTTTTCAACATATGTAATATATGACACAAAACCCCCCTGCCAACTGTGACTATAAACATGGCCTAAACGAATATATATATATCTGGTAATTGTTTGTATTATTTTGATTGCAACTGTACTACTGATAGCTAGTATAGGCGTTATCATTGCATTCGTAGTAAAATATCATATCAGATCTCGTATTGCGCATGTGCTAGCGGATGTTTTCATTGTGTGTTTATATTATTTGTTGTGGGTGGGTGGTTGGTCTCCCGTCTGGAGCATTCCCTATTAGGAATTTTATATTGCACAGGATAAATAAATCAATGGATGGATGTATGAATGAGTGGACAGCTCAATGTACAGCTAGACGGATCAAATTACAGGATCAAACAAACGGACGGAAGACCGCATGGGCGGCCAACCAACCATGCAGACATACGGATAATGTTGAAGTTATGGGTACTACTAATTCTATTACCCACTCTCAAAAATATGGTCAATTGTCTTTCTTCAATGAACATATGAGAATGGTCTGTAATCCGAATTAAACGACGAAAAAGGGGTTCCCATATTTGGCGCCAATTTTGTGGGTAAAATATAGGTCACACAGGTTGACATGCACCTGGCATGTATTCAGGACAGTCGAGATAGGTTTAAAACAAGTCAGCCTGTCAAGTGCATCAAAAATGCCTATTTGGCTTCAATTAACTGTCCCCCCCCCCCCAAATGTTCGACCAGTCTAATACAAGTTATGGGTACTACTTCGGCCAATGTGTGAAAACTATGCAGGGGGGGGGGGGGTCGGAAAAAAAAATTAAGGCACGTATGCTGATTTTTTCCTTTCGACCCTTGTTGGGACCCACCGACCCCCGTGTCCAAACAAATTTCCGTTTTCGGCAGTTTATCAGTTAGATTTACATTATTTCTCTTATTCTAATGTGTTTTAAGCCAAACTCATTGCAAAAACAATCAAAAAGACTTGCAGGAAATAAAATTTTGTGTTGGGGAAAATGTTTTTTGTTGGTCTCATCGACCACCCACCCACCCGACATAAGTGTCCGGAAAAAGATCCACCCCCTTGATGTCAGTGTGAAATTAATTAGTATCTACTCCATATTTTAACCGGAACGCAGGATTCACTCCTCTTTGTTAACTGGTATTCGGGATACAGGGGGTAGGGGTGACACCATCATATGCTCATATATTAATATCAGTAAAGTAAAATTCATCTTGAGGTATAGCCGACCAAATGAAATGATAATTTATTGTCAAATATTGGCACAATCTTGACAATGATATATAAGGCTACTAATGAATGGTCAAAATAAATAATAATAAATAAATAAATTGTCTGGTTTAAGCTATACCATCGATATGCAGCACAACCGTCTCAGGCCGAACTGCTAATAATGTAATTTCCATACAAGGCAGTATATTTACATAGTTAATGAAAGTACACATTGTTATATCTATGTGCGTAAGCTTGCAATACATCTATAAGTTGTTTAAACTAGGTAAAATGTAAGTGGTAGCTGTGTATACAACCAGTTGATTATTTTCAATTACACTTCCTGTATATGGTAACCAAAACATATCGGCTGAACTCTCATTCAAACAAAAAACTCTCTAGAATCACCAAACGCTCTCTAATGTAAACGCTCTCTACTCGCGATTATGTTGCTATGTGATAACATATGACAATTCTATGACCCACTCTCAAATATGGTCAATACGATACGTGTCAGTTGTCTTTCTTCAATACACATATGAGAATGCTCTTTAATCCGAATTAAATGACGAAAAAGGGGGTCCCATATTTGGCGCCAATTTTGTGGATCACACGGGTTGACATGCACCTGGAATGTATTCAGGACAGTCGAGATAGGTTGTAGAAAAGTCAGCCTGTCAAGTTTTCTTCAAAAATGCCTCTTTGGCTTCAATTAGCTGTTTCTCCCCATATTTTCGACCAGTCTAATACAAGTTACCTTCATCTTCGGTATTGCCACTATATATAAGAGTCTACGACTATTCATTGTTATTCTTGTTTCTGTGTTAGTAACTATTATATATAATTAGCCTGATAAACATTTCAAGACCCAATGAGTCAATGACCCACCGTTGTCGGAAATATGTCAAACACGTTATTCTGTTTCCTGCCAGGGTGCATGGTGTCATGTGACATGTTCCCGGCCTGGAAATTATATTCCAACTCGCGCTGGGGCGGCTCGATTGAATATAAATTCGAGACCGGGAAAGACGCATTGAAGTAATAACAAACATTACAGTGTTTGGGTCTCAAACACAAAACAGCCAAATTACTCCCGTCGCCTCAATGAAAGCAATGCATCTGTAGAGATTCAATAAGCAAAACAATTCCTCCATTCCATAAGTTATTGTAATTAAATTTCAGTTCAGCTTCACGCCATTCCATCATTATTAGCTTTACGTTGTATCTACTATTGCTAATAAATGTATTATTCGTTACAGACCACATCGAGTATATCACAGATTGAAAGACAGAGAGACACATGTGACCCCATATCTTGCTTTACTATGTCCGTATGCCCACCTGGCCATCTGTCCAGCCATAGACGCAACTTTGTCCGATCTTTCATTTTTCGGTAATTTGTTTTTGAAACTTGTCACAGATATTACTGCCACGGGAACCTGTGCACCTGCCCAACTTGTTTGTGGAGTTATTCCCCTTTTTCAACTTAGAAATATTTCTCACAATGCATAATTTTGTCTGAGGTTTTATTCCTATACATTTGTCCATCAATTGTTTTAAAACTTGACACATATATTTAGTACCAAGGAAACATTTGCATCTGCGATTCTCATGTATCTCCGTCCGAACCGTTTTGTGGAATTATTCCCCTTTTAAGACTTAGAAAATTCTGACCGAGCTTGTATTCCTACATTTTCCTGTAAATTATTTTAAAACTTGGCACACAGGCTGATTGGGAAATCTTGTTTGCAGTTGTTCTCAACTGCCCATTGGGACAGCCCACTTCTTGTTTGGTTGATCATATTCAGTTTTTACAGGGAAATGGTGACGGTGGTGTTGGGGTCGCACCCCCAGCCACCCAACTTTGGCCATACTTTTTCAACAGTTGTTCAATTCATGCCTGACACAACAATATATGGAAATTTCAGACAAAACATAGGTTTATTTTATTCTGAAAAACGATATTCAAACCAGTATTTAGTGTGAGAATCATTGTTTTTAGAGCTACACTGCTCAGATAAACATTATATGATTTGTATTGAGCTATTGTTTCGATTCACTTTCTCACTATAATTTTAAAATGATTGGTCAAAAATTACAACTCCAGGTAGTACGGTACGGAATGTTAACAACGTTGTGATTTTGAAGCACTAATGAACACTCTAATCCAAACTGCGATATAGCACTGCCACAAGGATGGTACTTTGCGGACCGATACGTCTATTTTTACATATCGTCGGAACTATATTTAGTCACCTATTATCTTATTTTGACCGCCAAAAGTTTGCAATAATGGCAATTCTTTCGGTATTGATAAGAACAATATAGACTGATGCCAGACATAGACAATTTTATCCTAAAACATAAGAACTGAGAACGCGTAAGAAATCCTTACCAAATGTCCTTATAGCAGTGATATCTCAGCGAAGCGAGGCCTGGAGTTTGATTATAATCTACTTTATGTTTTTATGCCGATTTGTGTGAGATGGTTAAAGCGACTCAACAATAAACGAACTGAAAACAGGTCTGAGAATATGGTGCCTGTCATTAGCAGAATGAGGTCTCCAGAGGGTGAATTTAGTGACGCTATCCCTCACAGCGGTTTAGCATAACTAAATTCGCCCTCTGTGGGACCTCATTCAGCTTAGGCCTCATCTTCTCTGGAAAGTTTCTTTATAATCAAATTTCTATAGAAACTTCTTCACATAGATTCTATTTCTTTTTTAGTTAGTTTCTCTATAACCCCAAATTGGCAGAAGACACATTGCATAATCGAGGTTCCCAGTGGGTGTACATCACAATATTCAGCATTTTGGAACTTCAATCTGAGTCTATGTTTCCCATACGCGGGATAGTGTCACTAAATTCACCCTCCAGGGATCTCATTCTGCAACTGACACTAAACTCATTCTTGACTGAAAACTAACCAGTGTTCAAATTATAAATAGAAATTTGGTAAAGGTGTACTTTGTGCAACACGGTTCTCATAACAACACAGCATTTAAGTTGTTACAGAATGTGAAGGTCATAAAGTGTTTGTGTGTCTTTCAGTAAAATTCTATATTGAATTTATTCTACAGGTGAGAATATGTTCCATGGGAAAGTCTCACACCTTGTCATTGAGAGGAAGATTCTGAGTCAGGAACTGATGGAAGCTGGTGAATCTGTGCATATGGTCTTCCTCGGCCACTATGTGTTCAATTTAGAATATGGTAAACAAGTCAAGCTTACGATGAAGTTCACTCTGAGGTAAGACACAAACAAGGTCAAATTGATGGTTATTAAAGCAATGCAACTTTGTCAGAGATTTTATTCCTACACTTTTCTGTCAATTTTTTGGAAACTTGGCAAAAATGTACCATATGTAGTAACATGGTAAATCAGTGCACTTGCGGTTATGAGGCAGTCTATTTTTAGTGGAGTTATCCCCTCTTTCGACTCACAAATAGTTCGCAACATTCTGAATTTTGTCCGACCTTGCATTTTCTGGTAAATTGCTTTCAAACTGTTATTTACCGCTATGCGAACCTATGCATGTGCTATTTTGAGGTTCAGTATTAGTTAACTATTAAGATAAATCAATCTTTATTGCAGCCTTAATGTAAAGTCTTTTCAATGAAAGTATGTCTTAGAAAAGTAACGGGATGGGATTCAGTCCAAAACAGCATAAACCCAACCGATATCCCAAGCTGTTGTGGAGGTCTATTCTAGTTCATAAGTGTTGTGTTGTGAGGTTTATTCTAGTTCATAAGTGTTGTGAGGTCAATTCTAGTTCATAATTGTTGTGTTGTGGAGGTCTATTCTAGTTCATAATTGTTGTGTAATGGAGGTATATTCTAGTTCATAAGTGTTGTGTTGTGATGTCTATTCTAGTTCATAACTGTTGTGTTGTGAGGTGTATTCTAGTTGATAATTGTTGTGTTGTGATATCTATTATAGATCATAATTGTTGTGTTCACCGTACCTTGTCAACTAGCACATTATTAAGATAAAACGAGTGCCTTCGTGTCATGAATAACCTTTATTTTCTGCAGATCCGTTATGGATATTAATCCAACCAGAGGGCGGTCATCGGGGAAAATAAGCCCAATGGTGAGGAAACTGCAGACATGTCTGGACGACAAAAGCAATAAAGGGAGGAAATCTTAAGTTGATGACTGGACAACAAAGGCAATAAAGAGAAGAAATCTTAAATCGAACATAATTTGTTGATCGTGTGTGGAAAATCCCATGTATAGCTATAATACCTATATATATCTATTGTAGTGACATATGCAGATCACTCTTGGCTTCTGTGATAATCCACAAGCTGGCGCAACAGAAATTTCAAAGTGGTTTCCTAAAGATAACTTGTACCCTATATTAATATTTCTTTGTCTCCAGGTGTGAAAAATATTTGGCTTGAGTCGTGGAACATTCGCAGAGTTATATTTCGATTTAAAAAATCTATTTAGTTTCTTCACTTCGAATCATAAGGTTGTGCGTGATTTGTAATGCAACTCCACAGCACGTGTCATCATAATAACAACATCTTATGTCACTTTTGATAGGCATGGTATTATAACTTGTCTATTTTCATGAATAAAACATGACTATTGCATCAGAAATAAGTACAACCTCATGCAAACATAACAAAATACTGTCCATTTTGTTTCCATTGAGTTTTCATTGAGATTTATTTCGAAAAATCATATTGATCTTCTATAGCCATATAACCACCATGACCAATGGGCCCCAGTAAATTATGGGGTGTGATGTTAAATCGGACAGCGTATCTATACGGTGTAGCAACATAACATATCTGAACTATATTTTATCTCACGTGACTATCTAAGCCTTATCCACGATTGTATGCAGGAAGAAAATTTAAGTTTGCCCAATTAAAAGCCAAGCAATTTATTGAAGAAAATTTGACAAACAAAAAAACAGAGTGAAAAACGATCGATAAAATATAGTAAATATTGTACGGCTTGTCGGCGACTATGCCAAAATAGTGGTCAAACAGATCAAAACAATGCTTACATGCAATGCAAATTGGTAAAATATTGTTCTATAACCTGCTATAACAGTCATATTTAACTAGAATAGCTATGGTATGTATAACTATTATAGCTGTATATAGATGGGATTTCCCAGACCTGTTGGTATTTGATACTGGTATGTGTGTTATTTGTTTTATTGCTATTGATATATTAAAAGATTTTCTGTTATCCCTTCTCACTTAATTACACAAATTAATGATATTCTCGGTCCATTCAAATATCTGAATCAGTTTCATTCAGCACAATATAATTTCTCTCATATAGTATACATTCAAATTTAGAAGAAAAAAAACTAGAGGTGTGACACCCAATGGGACTAAGGATACCCCCATGTTTTTAAAACACCAAGATGTTTCACATGCCAGTAAACATTTAGTTGAAATAATAAAATAACATATTCCCATTGCATGTGCACAAACCTAACCCTAACCCTAAACCTATTGACCGAAAAATGTAGGAATAAAAGCTCGGGCAAAATTATGCACGTTGCGTAAATGTTCTATGTCGAAAAAGGGGAATAACTCCACACACACAAAACAAAAGTCGGACAGACGTCATAATCGCAGGTGCACAGGTTCCCATGGTACTAAATATATGTGCCAAGTTTCACAAACATTGACCTAATAATGTAGGAATAAAAGCTCGGACAAAATAATGCATGTTGCAAACAAATTCTAAGTAGAAAAAGGGGGATAACTCCACCAAAACAAAAATCGGACAGACGTCATAATCGCAGGTGCATAGGTTCCCATGGTGGTTGATGTCTATGCGAAGTTTCACGGAAAATGATAAAAAAAAAACGACTGAGAAAAACTCCGGACAAATTTGTGTCCACGGACGGATGGACAGTACGGACGACGGACGGACAAGCTTATTCCAGTATGCCCCCAGGTTGCGGGAGTATAAAACATTTCCCTTGATAAATGTAATTTCGTCAATAACGGTCAAATTTAAATAAAAGATCACAAGATCTCCTAAAATGTACGGCATGGCGTTTTATGCTTACGTACGCTCCCACCGTAAATTTCACGGATGAGTGATAGCTTTTTTTCGCAGCTGGTACTACCGTGTTATTTACGGACAAGCGTTTTCTTTCAATAACAGATATACCGTAACAAATACCATTTGTCGTAAAATATCCGGAAAGGCGTTTCTTATTTAGATACGCAACCACCGTAAACATAACGGAAAACCGTATTCCATCCCCATACGGTAGTACAGTAAACAATACGACACAAACTGTTGGTCGCAAAAATTTTAAGGTACTTTTCTGACAGTGTATATTGCCAAATTTGTGGAATCGAACATGACTAACGCAACAGTAGGAAACCGATAAATTGTACACTCATCGAAAAAAAATATATATCCATGTTTACGCCTTTCCGCATCAAAAACTTCTCAAAATTTTTAGTAGAGTCTGATCCAGATCGAAATAGAGTCGGAACTAAAGAACCTAATGTGGTGAGCCCGTGGATATCGAAATAATGTATTGATTGACTCGATTACAGTTATTGTCTAGCCATTGGTAGTCAGGTTATAGTCAGATGGCCATTACACAACCGTCCCTTGGAAACTCATAACCACACCATTGTACACATTACTGCGGTCGACTACCGCTCTAGCCAACAGCCGTTAGTAAAGGTGGTAATTAGTTTAGTGGGCACCTGCATCTCGGTGTGTATACAAGAAGATTACTTTGCACTATCACTGGAATTAATTATGATTTTATAAAGTGGTGTTGTCGCTTATTTAAGCTTAAGATCATGTAGTTAATCAAAGGAAATAATTTTATCAATTGACCTAATGCTCCGACAAATAACGCAAGATATCATAGTTTTTCGGCAGCAGATTTAATTTATATATAATTATGTCCGACCGCCGACTCGAATAGTGCTAGTGAACCGCAGTAACTTTGAGGAATGATTTCACTGACAAACATTATTTTTTCCCCATCATATCGTATATGTTCTTGTTGGCAAAAGACAGACCTTCACGATTATGTAAAAACATCAGCTGATTTGTACAAACCAGCTCCGACAAATGACGTCAAATATCATAGTTTTTCGGCAGCAAATTTAATTTATATATAATTATTTCCGTCCGCCGACTCGAATAGCGGTCGTGGACCGCAGTTGCTTTGAGCAATGATTTCACTGACAAACATTATTTTTACCCCATCATGTCGTATATATTCTTGTTGGCAAAAGACAGACCTTCACGATTATATAAAAACATCAGCTGATTTGTACAAACCAGCTCCGATAAATGACGCCAAATATCATAGTTTTTCGGCAGCAAATTTAATTTATATATAATTATGTCCGTCCGCCGACTCGACTATATAGCGGTAGTGAACCGCAGTTGCTTTGAGGAATGATTTCACTGACAAACATTATTTTTTCCCCATCATGTCGTATATGTTCTTGTTGGCAAAAGACAGACGGTCACGATTATGTAAAAACATCAGCTGATTTGTACAAACCAGCTCCGATAAATGACGCCAAATATCATAGTTTTTCGGCAGCAAATTTAATTTATATATAATTATTTCCGTCCGCCGACTCGAATAGCGGTAGTGGACCGCAATTGCTTTGAGCAATGATCTCACTGACAAACATAATTTTTTCCCCATCATATTGTATATATTCTTCTTGGCAAAAGACAGACCTTCGTGAATATGTAAAAACATCAGCTGATTTGTACAAACCAGCTCCGATAAATGACGCCAAATATCATAGTTTTTCGGCAGCAAATTTAATTTATATATAATTATGTCCGAGTCCGTCCGCCGACTCGAATAGCGGTAGTGGACCGCAGTTGCTTTGAGCAATGATTTCACTGACAAACATTATTTTTACCCCATCATGTCGTATATATTCTTGTTGGCAAAAGACAGACCTTCACGATTATATAAAAACATCAACTGATTTGTACAAACCAGCTCCGACAAATGACGCCAAATATCATAGTTTTTCGGCAGCAAATTTAATTTATATATAATTATTTCCGTCCGCCGACTCGAATAGCGGTAGTGGACCGCAGTTGCTTTGAGCAATGATTTCACTGACAAACATTATTTTTACCCCATCATGTCGTATATATTCTTGTTGGCAAAAGACAGACCTTCACGATTATATAAAAACATCAACTGATTTGTACAAACCAGCTCCGACAAATGACGCCAAATATCATAGTTTTTCGGCAGCAAATTTAATTTATATATAATTATTTCCGTCCGCCGACTCGAATAGCGGTAGTGGACCGCAGTTGCTTTGAGCAATCGGATTTCACTGACAAACATTATTTTTTCCCCATCATGTCGTATATATTCTTGTTGGCAAAAGACAGACCTTCACGATTATATAAAAACATCAGCTGATTTGTACAAACCAGCTCCGATAAATGACGCCAAATATCATAGTTTTTCGGCAGCAAATTTAATTTATATATAATTATGTCCGAGTCCGTCCGCCGACTCGAATAGCGGTAGTGGACCGCAGTTGCTTTGAGCAATGATTTCACTGACAAACATTATTTTTTCCCCATCATGTTGTATATATTCTTGTTGGCAAAAGACAGACCTTCACGATTATATAAAAACATCAACTGATTTGTACAAACCAGCTCCGATAAATAACGCCAAATATCATAGTTTTTCGGCAGCAAATTTAATTTATATATAATTATGTCCGAGTCCGTCCGCCGACTCGAATAGCGGTAGTGAACCGCAGTTGCTTTGAGCAATGATTTCACTGACAAACATTATTTTTTCCCCATCATATCGTATATGTTCCTGTTGGCAAAAGACAGACCTTCGTGAATATGTAAAAACATCAGCTGATTTGTACAATCCAGCTCCGATAAATGACGCCAAATATCATAGTTTTTCGGCAGCAAATTTAATTTATATATAATTATGTCTTTCCGCCGACTCGGTCACTCGGATAGTGGTAGTGAACCGCTGTAACTTTAAGCAATGATTTCACCGACAACCATTATTTTTCCCCCATCATATTATGTACCGACTTGTTGGCAAAAGACATATATACAATAATAGACTGAAATGTGCGCCCCATTCTAGAAGGTCGTTCCAGAAATCGAGTCCGAAAGTGGATAATTTGACGACTGAAGTAATGTGTCCTACTGCATGCAATTATGAGTTTCCAGGGGCAGTATTGCGATGGATTTTAAAACATAGTTCAAGTTTTGATACAAATTCTGCCGATCTTTCTCAGATATAAATAAAAGTTAAACGGTACTCTTTTTTTAATTAACAGATAAGATAATCAAAATCTATGCTCCTAACTTCAAAGATATACCAACAATATGCGACTAGTTTAACAATTGCACAAATTCTGAACGGCTGTCAGGAGTCAGGACAGGCGGTGCATCAACAAAGTAATTACTTACGTAACGGTAATCCCTTTGTATTGTCGGCACTTACACACCAGACGGAATCACACGTCTAGTTTATTAGGTGAGTTTACTGGCAGTACCCGAATATTCGCCGATTGTTGATTCCGGCGCTGTAAATGTTTATTAGGCCACTAATACCCGAACAGTATATATATTGTGCTACTTAGGTTGTGGATACGATCATCACAGTCTGCAATACACCAGGTTGGCACGGGTTCTAACCCCGACATGGGCGAAAATCTGAATCGATTTTCATGCCACCGCTTCAAGTTGATTTGTTGAGGAATACCCCAATGTGCCATTCCGATCGATAAATGGACATTTCGATAAGAGATGGGTATTTGTTCACGCTCACTAAATTAAGCGCATATGACACCGCGGCTGAATGAATAATCATACTGAGTTTGTGTCTCCATAACTTTGATGTATTGGGAAAGGATAATGCATGAACCATAGATGTGTCTTATAATTTATTTATACTTCAGATAATATGACTTGAACATTCTTACATAAACGTTTCATGCTTGCCGAACAAATATATACACTATACACAAAGAACAAAATATATAAATTAACTATTATCTAGATATATACTGTGCAATAAGAATAAGTGATTTCACATTTACGACTAACCATGAAATATATCAAAGGTAAGCTTTTATATTTTAAAACAATACAAAATAACTCATTATGAAGCACTATAAACTATTGCTTTTAAAATGTAAAAGCTTAATTACCTTTGAAGTTTAATGGCGGGTTCCTGTGATTGCAAAGATGCATAGCATTCGGATTATTTCCAACTCATGCATGTTTGTGAACATATTTGAATGTTATGTACCCATACAATTAACTTGTATTCAACTTAATTCCAAATACGAACACAACGTTTTATATGGGGGAGCGATCCCCGTGACAGTCGAGATAAATTTATAAAAGGCAGACTCGGATAGATTGTGGGCTTAAAGAAATTTCCAACATTTAGAAGTTAGTCAATAAGCGGCGGCCTTTTGAACAATGCAGACATGGATGTGACTGTATCAAGGTCACGGTGATGATACATTATCCGTGAATGCTTTGTTATATATATATACTATTCATATAATTATGAACATAGTATTACAATTTTGGTCCAAAATGTTATAATTCAAGCATGTACAAGCTAAAATTGTGACAGTTAGTAACTTGTTCAACCTTTGGTTTGAGAAACATATACGGTTATGTAAGTTCTGAGTGAAAATGGGGGGGGGGTGTCACTCTTTTTACTTTCAACGCTGTACCTGCATTAATTTTTTGGCGCTGTAATGGATATTTGCATGGAAATCCCAATTGAATGTTATCACACGAGCTCGCTCTGACACAATCCGAGGAATCTCAACGAACCGGTATTGTCTGTCTTAATTTTCCTGTTAGTCAAGGCATGAGAGCACCATATCGGATTGTTAATGGGGCATTAAACACTCGTGTATCACAATCGCCCTAAAGAGCTGCAAATTCTGCACATTTTATTTTTATTTTGGATGACCCTGAAATGACGAGAAACAAATAAAGTATAAAATCGAGGGACTCAACTCCACTTTTCGAAATGAATTAAAACTCGTGAAAAACAGCAACAGATATCAGACAGGATTTGTTCATTTCGGCATCCATGAAAGAATTTATGACTGGCCTGAAATTTCTTGATAGCAGTTTGTTTGATAATAGCTTATAACTACTCACTTGTCTCGCCTGTTGAAATTGTCCAATCGCGCGCAGGCGACTAATGCTATCAATGATTGGTGTGACCATGTAAAATACATGGATTTTACATACAGAAATTACATGCATGTGTGTATCCACCCTAATGACAGCTACTAATGAGTACAAGGAATAAATCGTATCTAAGTTTTGTATTCCCCAAATGTATTACAAAAATCATAGCTAGCGGCTTCAACTTTACAAATACGGTGCATGTGTGATGTGAGATCAAAGTCGGCAATAATAATGTCAATTAATATCAAATGATATTTTACGCCCGTAAGCATTATATTGGGCAGTATGCGAATAATATGTCGGAGTCATCATGCATAAAACTGTAATGCGGGATGTCTATAAAAGACCATAATTGTGGCGTTATAATTTTTTAATATTCGGTACAAAAAAACAATATTAAATTCGTTACAAAAAAATGTGACATCTGTTTTTCATGTCATTTGCTATTCAAAACTCAGCTAACCTATCAATCCGCAGAATGGGATCTGTTGCCGGGCGGCAAAAGTAGCCTTTGATCGCACAGGCTATTTTCTGATTAGTTGACGATGTCAGATGGCCTGCTTTCATTTTTCTAATTGGTCAAGCAAAATTTGACATAAAAGTACTCACCTGGCATTATTTCTTGTCGTGCATTTAATTTAATTGTTATAAATATATATCACAATTAAATTAAATGCACGGCATGAAATAATGCCTGAGTACAAACTGCACACTTTGTGGCAGATCTGACCCTTGATGGGACAACCATCTTGCCTCCCTTTGAGGTTTCTATTACTCTTCCTCTATTAGGGGCAGAATTGGAGGCAACTGAACTAAAACTATAACTGTTGCTATAACAATTATTGAAAGTTCTCCAACAAAAAAATGCCGCACTATGAAATTATTGTTATGTAAACAGAACTGTTACAGTGATTTGTCAACAACTTAGTAGTGAAATAAGTTCGATTACTTTAGTCGAAAATATTATTAGATTATTTCTCAATGCTTTGAGCTTTTCCAATGCCATTTGTTTGGTATCTTATTGGATTAATTTAATTTACTCAGTAATGCCATTCTGACTGTAACAGTAATGTTCACATAACAATGGTTTTGTGAAGTTAAATCTCGTCATTGACTCATTGGACAGTTGTTCAAGTTAATAATGACAATTAGAACATTGCAGAAAGTGAACACCATCCATACTTTTTATATCTAAATCCTAAGTTGTGAGATATAACCAATCTCATAAGTTTATGCTGACATCCATCTCAGCCTGGTGGCCAGTTTTACCAGAAATTAATTGGTGTTATGCGCCAGAATACGCCAAACGTGAAACCTTAAAGAGCGTTTCAAAAGTTTTAACCGTAAATTATTAACGAAAATACGCCCCCACTGAACTCTATATTAACTGATGATTATATCATTATAATAAATATATATTGTTCTCACTTCCCACAAACTGGGATAGAAATTTTACAAATCCAAATTACAAATTTAAATTAAATCCTGCTGAAATTGAATACTTAATAAAGTCTCATAGAATTTTAAAAGGTCGGCTGGCTAAAGCTAAAAAATGTGTACGGTTAACCTTAAGTGTGTATAATTCGGGCAGAAATGTGAAAAAATACTGTAATATACATTAATTTGCACCTGAAATACCATTCAATTTGCCTGAATCGATTGAGCTTTCAAAACGTTGGGAGGGGCTGCAGCCATCCAAGCCCCACTCCCGGCCCATGCGGCTATGATGCAATGCAGTTCACTTGTTCTGTCTTGCTTAACATTTTTCGACCGGCAGATCGATACTAGTATACGAATATATAATATTATTATAATTTGAGTGTTTACCGTCCGATTTTTGTAACTGACGAGTCAAACTATACAGAAATTGTTGTATATTTAACAATGCATAGTTGATTTAGAAGTTTGAGCGCACACTGAAAAGATAACATTTTAACTAGGAATCTCCAGAGTCTCGTGTCATGTTACGCAATGTTTATTCAAACAACGGCTGGTACCCGCGAGGCCGCGACAGCAGGCTACTCAAGGGGAATAACTCTATCTGCTTATATGATACTATATCCTATCGCGGTAGCCTTACCAGGGGACAGTTGTGTAATGCTTAGCAACAATTTTCAGGATTAACGTTACCGGCCGGACAAAAGTACCAAATTTGGCATGGAGTTTCTTTTCGACCTATCTATTGATTTTATCCGTGGAACCCACTTGATCGGTTCCGATTTTCCAAGATGGCGGCCAAAATCCAAGATGGCCGCCAGAAAAAAAGAAAAACTACTATAATTTTGGAACTTCTGTCTGTTTGTTGTTTGTATATCATATAAGCGTCATGTGTATCAGATACAGGATATCAAGTAATGTCTGAAGATGGCCTAGTTTAAAAAGCAAAACCTGCAATTATCTCTCAACTTTACATGTATACTATGTACATGTATATTTGACTCATCTAGCCAACAATTAAACTCCATTTTAGTTTACAAGCTTTATGTCGCTTAATATACTCCAACATGACCATCAGACTAATGTAGGAGATATATTACTACACTGAATTATGGATGGAAAGCACATTAGCAGTGCCCACAGGCATTGTTTGGCAACTTCAGGGTGACAGTGAATTGACAGAATTTGCTATCTAAGGGTAAAATCCACGGGAATGGTCATCGGACCGCTTTTGAGAACGCCCGAGCACTCCTTTTCCATGCCCCTGTCATCGTCCTTGGCAGGGGGTGCATAACACAATCCATATTTGGTATTGTTAACCTAATAACGCTCTTTATTCTGTCCATATTTGCGCCTACGGCTGTTTGCAAGCTATTTTCCATATTTGGTTTTGTTCACCGAAAAACGCTCTTTATTCTGTCCATATTTGGAAGCTGAATCTATCAGTGCACATGGGCACCTTGTTTCAACATTACAGTATCCTATCCATTTCTTTTCAGATAAAGCAATATGGAGCTAGACTTTAGCCGATGCATTATCTGACAAGAAAAAACAACTGAAGACTTAAGATGTCCCCTTCTCAACCCGTCAGTAGGCGGCGATAAGACATCTGCGTATCAGTCATTCTTTACGAATGTTGAACAGTTCCGTGAGATTAATCAGCTCCCAACCGGAATGAAGTTTGGGAGTGATCAAACCGTTGACATGTTTGTGAAAAATTCTGCGTCGTGGCATACATCCTGTCGTGTACAGTTCAGCAACTACAAACTGGCAAGAGCGAGAAAGCGAAAGGAATCCAATCCACATGAAAATTATAATGAACAAGGTAGACAACCTAGTAAGCGGAGCTCAATCATCATGATAGAACAATGTTTCTTTTGCGAGAAAGGCGCAGACGAGGATAATCCCCTCCACCACGTTTCATCATATGATATGGATACGGGCCTTAAGACTATGGTTAGTGAACTGCAGGATACCCAGCTACTTGCTAGGATTGTTGGGTCAGATCTCATGGCCATGGATGCGACATATCATTTAACATGTTTGACCCACCTTCGAAATCGATATCGCAGTCACATGAGACAGTTAAAGAAGGCAACAACAAACACTGACGATATAATGAATGAGGCAAGAACATTTGTTGAACTTGCTGGTCATATTGAAATGTCAGTCAATGCTGGAACTCTTATCTTCAAATTATCAGAGTTACACACCCTGTGTGTTAATCGGCTTGAGGAGCTGAACATTACAAAGGCTATCAACAAAACCAGATTTACGGAGCAGTTGCTTGAATGGTTCTCTGATGCACAAGCACATCATGATGGTCGGAACATCGTTATACTATTCAAGAATGGAATGAAAGACATGATTAAAGACGCCCTGAAAAAACGTGACTTTACTGAAGATGCCCTGATAATGGCACAAGCAGCAACAATCGTTAGAAAGGATATCTTTCATCATGAAGGATTCCAATTCACCTGCCAGTTTCCACCTGGTTGTCAGGAGAAATCATTACCATCGAGTCTACAGTGTCTCGTCTCCATGATTGTTAATGGTCCAAATCTGATAGAGAGTAACGATTCACAAGTGTGTCTAACTGTTGGACAAACCATCGTCCACAACGTCAAGAAACGTAAACCTAATTCGCCTACGAAAGTCAGGCACACTCTGGACAGAGAACCTCCACTACCAATTTACATTGGCATAAATATACACGCACTGACTAGAAGTAAGAAGATCATCCAACAGTTACACCAGATGGGTATCAGTGTTTCCTATGACAGGGTGATGCAGATTGAAGAGTGGCTCGCCACAGCTGTATGTGAAAGGTTTGAAGATGATGGTGTAGTAGCACCAACTATTCTGCGAAAAGGACTCTTTACTGTGGGCGCTCTTGGCAATCTCGATCACAATCCAAGTGCAACAACAGCCACGACATCTTTTCATGGCACTGGCATTAGTACATTTCAATTCCCAAGCACGAGGGAATCTGGTGTCATAAGGGAACCTGTCACATTACCGCCATCAAGGGCGAATACTCACTCGCTTCCAGACCATTATGCTTATGTTCCTGCAGTTTGGTTGAAGTCTACTGGTGTTCAGGTACCAGAGAGTAATAGTGAACCTGTGAAGTTTGACCTGGCAGAAGCAAAACGTGAAGAATATGACTGGATAAAACATAGTCTTCAACATATCAGTGATGTGGAACTGTGCAAGACGAGTTCACTTACATGGTCTGCTTATCACGCCACTCAACAACAGCCAACATCAGAGCTAACAGCAATATGTGCACTGCCCCCTCTCTTCTATGAAAAATCAGACACACCAGCAATGTTTAAACATGGCATGGATGTACATCGGCAGGCAACAGAGTATCTCAACCCAGGACAAATCCCAGTGATTACGTTTGACCAGCCTCTGTTCACACTCGCCAGGTACGTACAATGGAAATGGCCAGATCTCTATGGCGAGAAAGTCTATGTAGTTATGATGGTCGGACTGCACATTGAGAAGGCGCCATGGAACACTGTTGGCGATTTATTAGATGGGTCAGGTTGGACGACAGCGCTCACTGAATCTGAAGTTGCTTCATCTGGAACAGCTGATTCATTCCTGAAAGTATCACATATTACAAGGACTCGGCATGCTCACCAGGTCACTTTTCTTGTTCATCACAGGCTACTGAATGAAGCATTCAACCAGAGATCTAATGTTGATGAGAGTTTCAGCAACTGGCTGGAACAAATGTGTAAGAAATCTCCCACGTTCAAGTTCTGGCACATGATCGCACACTATGAGATTCTGATTCTCATATTTGTTAGAGCCCATCGGGAGAGAAACTTCCCACTGTATGTTACTGTATTAGAGCCACTCGTACCATTGTTCTTTGCGTTAGACCATGTGAACTATTCTCGGTGGCTGTCTGTACACCTCAGAGACATGAAGGCGCTGCCACAAGAGATCAAAGATGAGTTTGAAACTCGGAATCACTGGACAATCGCAAAGTCGTCACACAGATACTCTGCGATCCCAATAGAACAAGCGTATGAGCAGGAGAATAAAGTGGTGAAAGCATCCGGTGGTGCAGTAGGACTCACTGAGAATACAGTTGCCTTCAGACGCTGGATGACCGCTGGACCCGAGCTTGCCAGACTTCTGAGACAGTACGAGAATGGATATCTTCATGACGATGATCCGGAAAACCCGCTAACTTCGAACACCATGAACAGGGACTTGCAGCACAGAAAACCTTACAGCGACAGGTTGATAGCCTATCTAACACAACACACCAGATGGGAAATCCCTTCCTGGATGACTTCCCAGAGTTGGTAACTCTTGATAGTCGTAACTGTGCGAATGAGGCGGTAGTGAATACAATCCGTACACTGGAAGACACAGGCACAAAGAAGTATCAAGAGTATGTGAATACTGTGCTCGTGGATCGGAGTCACTCCATACATTATACGATCTCAAAGAATTCACTACCCCTGTTCTCAACAAAGCTCAAAGTCAGAACGAAGGATTGCAAGAAAGAAAAGGTGCTTGAGAACAATGTGGCACTCTTCGGCCAGTTATGCATCTCTTTACAAAATAGAGATGGTGACATCAGTGAATTCTTTACACACGAAGTTCAGTCGTATCCTCCATCCCTGTCTGCTTTTGGAAAGCTTAATCTCTCTGGTACCAAATGTCATCTGTTACAATGTATCGAGGAACCAAACCAGACAGAGGCACCTGTATTATATGACTGCAAAGTTATGGATGGTGCGGTGACAGTACATGCATTGCCTGTAACAAATGTCTCAACATTCCAGGAATAAGCTGACAATGTGTTTATACCCCACCTGGAACGTCAGCTGCGTGACACAAAGCGAGTGGCTGTTGTGTGGGACGAATACCGGCCAGATAGCCTGAAGGAGAGAACCAGGGAGAAACGATGC
The DNA here is from genome assembly GCA_032622095.1 of Siphonodentalium dalli. NCBI lineage: Eukaryota > Metazoa > Mollusca > Scaphopoda > Gadilida > Siphonodentaliidae > Siphonodentalium > Siphonodentalium dalli. The sequence continues at coordinate 175,003,531 of CP136066.1, forward strand.
AAAGGTGTGCGTAGGAAAGTATCAGGTGACACCAAGCTGCCGGGCAACTGGAATGACTTCCTCCGTTATCCAATCAACAAGAAGGAACTCTTTGAATTCCTGTCGTCAAAAGTTGCGGATTGCAGCATCCCTCCTGAGTGTTCGGTATATATCACAGCTGGAGAGCATGTTACATGTGTTGGAACGCAGATCGAAATGTCCATCTGCAACCAGGAAGAAGCAGACACTAGGATTGTGGTTCACGTGAAGCATGCTTTGGAGAATGGAGCAAAATCCATCCAGGTGCGAACGGTGGACACATACGTCGTCGTTGTTCTTATCGGTGTGTTTCATGACCTATCTCAGATAAATGCTGATCTTGATCTCTGGGTAGCATTTGGAAAGCAACTGGAAACAACTACACGCATTACAGCATCAACGCCATTTGTGCCCATCTTGGTGAACAGAAATCATGTTCCCTGCCCGTTTTCCACTCCTTGTCAGGATGTGATACTACATCAACGTTTAGAGGGAAAGGGAAGAAATCGTTCTGGCAGGCATGGAATGCTTATGAGGAAGTTACTGATGCCTTTGTTCATCTTGCCGCACATCCGTTTGAGCATCTTGACTTACATTCTGAATCATTTCAAAGAATCGAGAGACTAGTTGTCGTAGTTTATGACAAAACAAGTAACGCCATGAATGTTAACAGTGCCCGGATGGAGCTGTTCAGCCAGAAAAGGCAAGCTGTTGACAAGATACCACCTACTCATAATGCACTACTCTCAACAAACTAATCCTTGTCCAACCGACTATGCGTGGGTTCAAGTTGGGAACTCATGGGAACCTGTCTGGTCTACCATTCCAGAGGCGTCTAAAGCGTGCAGAGAATTCGTGAAATGTGGCTGCAAAATGGCCTGTACAGTCTGCAAATGCAACAAGGCAAATCTGCCTTGCACATCTCTTTGTCGGTGCACATGTTCATCCAAATAGGATACATCGATTGTGAACTGTCTGGTAGAGATGCATTGTATTGAAACATTGTAGATAGAATTCCTAAATACTACCAGTATGTACTTAACAGTGACAACATGTGTATTTTCTGTTATATTGGCCGCCATCTTGGAAATGGGTGACCCGAGCAACATGCCATGACCAGCATCTGTTTCAGTGACCCCGGAAACACCTGAATTGATACCTCATTTATTCATTTCCGATTTTTACAGCCAAATATATGACATTTCCTTTTTTTCTGGCGGCCATCTTGGATTTTGGCCGCCATCTTGGAAAATCGGAACCGATCAAGTTTTCCACGGATAAAATCAATAGATAGGTCGAAAACAAACTCCATGCCAAATTTGGTACTTTTGTCCGGCCGGTAACGTTAAATTTGCTAAGCCACCTGACTATTAGTGTTTGCGACAGTTGCTCGGTCTTTTGATATCCACCCAATTATATAGGCTTAAAGGTCTTAGTTATATATACGGAAGGAGGAGTATATTTATTTACTAAAGTAGCTCATGGTGGTTTTGTATGCACTTGTATGTCCAGAGCAAAACTTTTCATGAATCCACTAATTGAAGGTACACGAACAATATTTGGTTGGTAACACATTTCCCATTGACGGCGAAATGGGTCAAATGGCCACGCCCCTTTTTGTGCGAAGTACTACCACCCGTCGTGACTATATCTCCAGAACCGTTGGACATAGGGGGTCGTGTGACCAATCAAAATGTGCGGAATGGCCACATTATGGGGGGAGGTCAGTAATACATTTTCATATCCAAAAGTCAAAGGTTTTTAAGATAATTGCCAAAAACCAAAACAAATCCATTTTTGAGGGCCTGAACCCCAATTTTGGGATTCAGCACTTTTATCTCAAAGTTGAGCCCCCAATTAGAATTTTATTGACCTATATCCATCGGTGCCACATACAGGTATCATTTCTGATATTTTCTGTACCATTATCGGATGGGATTGACCTTCAGGGAGCTCTTGACCCTGAAAATAAGGTTTTTGGATGGAATATATTGGTCGTAGAATGAAAAACAGACATTTTCCCAATAACAAAGATGTTGAGGAAATCATCAATTACAGGGTATTTGATCAGTAACCTAAAACTCATACAAAAAGGTTACCTGGTGATATAATTTGAATGTAGTTCATCTTTTGTTATCTAGATTTCATGGCCTTTGATGTGAGATGGTTGCCAAATTGGTTATAAATGGAATGACATATACATGTATCACATTAGCAATATACATGTAAATGAGTTCAATGTGTTATTTTCATTAAACTTATGGGAGAACAGGGTGTTTTTATGTTATTCTAATGTTGAATTGAATTATACTCAGCCCACAAGCAGGTTTAGTGATGATGAGTTACTACAATTTGATCAATCAGTATGATTCGGTAGTCGAGCAGGTTGTGTCTTTATCAGTCCCACATCAATTTTAATTGGCTGCGTCACCATTTTGTATAAAGGTTCTACAATTTCCCTAACACGTACATTATTTTAGAACAAATAATGGCTAGCCTGGCATGATCGCCTATATTTATATCCTGTATATTTGGCCTAAATTTTTTCTGGTTCAAATTTGGGAGTTTGGAAGAAATTAAGTCATAAGAAAGATGCAGTTGCAGTAATATTAAAATATATTGTCCTGTTCAAAACTAACAAATACATGTCTATTGATTATTGGTGTGATATCCAGTAATAAAGACTAAAATAATCCTTCTATAAGGGCTTTAGTCCAGTTATAATAAATCCACACATTAAAAATATAGGGCTTCCATACAAACAGAATATTTTCCAACTTGACAATCGTTCCTTGTGTTCAACTGAGTGAGTTCTGTGAGGTTCATGGAAATTTATTTGGCAAGCTTGATTCTAAAGTGTCTAGCTTTATGGGCTTGAAATTCCGAATGCAATCCTGTTGCGTTGTGAGCTCAGAGTGAGTTAGAAGATAAATACAAGCATCAGTTGATATGCAGATATAAATACATACAAATCTACATTCTAAATCTACATTCTGCAGGTAGCCATGCATGCTATGCAATCCTCCCTCATGTTTCAACTTATCAATGACTATGATAGTCAGATGTTTTTGTAGATTGTGTAGATTTGTGGATGTTGTAGATTTTGTAGATTTGTAGATCTCCATTATAGTTGCACAAATTTATTTTTCATTTCGTCCCTTTAAATTGACTTTTATTCTTTATGTATGTATATGTGCCACTCCAAAAATGTCAGTAAAAGTACTGTAAACCGTTTGGTTTGATGTTATAGGCACATGAGATATATATATATATACTTTACATGTCAAATATTGTGAACCCTGCAGGCACGTGTATGTGTGTCAGTCGCCTTATGTGTGTGATGTACATGCAGTAACTACCTGTATATTCTAGTGAAATATATGGTCTACTCTCTGCAGTATTTCAAAAACATGCTATGGCCATGCATACATATACATATGTACACTGATTCTAACACAATGATTGTCAAGTTATAATCTATGTTTGAGGAAAGTTATTATGTATTTTTCATTTGTGCTGCATTTGTCAATATTAATGGGTCACAGGGGCCCAGATGTTACTAGTGCAGAGCCCATTGGTAGACTTCATGTCTATACTCCTAAATAAACATGACTCTGAGTCTTATCAGACCAAGACGGTATTGTGTAGGTTTTACTAGAATTATATTTAGAAAAGACTCAACCATTATTTTTCCACTACCCTATATATCACCATATATTCATTTGGCAGTATTCATCCCAAGTTTAGTGGTGAAGCTAATAAATTTGGTATGACAGTCAAGTAGAGCAAAGCGATCTGAACAAATCGAGGATAAGCCACTATGTGTAGTGTACATTAAAAAACATGTATATTGTGAAATATTTTAATAATGGGTGCTGGTTTTAACACACTGGCCATAATTGAGATGACTATTCCTGTTGTTTACCAAACATCAGCGTACACATTAAATATTTTGAAGTATATATGTTCTTGAGTGTTTCATACATACACTGACTTTTGCACAAATTGCTCGGATTAGCCAAACAATGCAAAAAGAACCAACTTTAGGTAAAATGATGGTACTATTTCTTAACAGAATCGCCTTGACCTACACACATCGATCATAGCAATCCAGCAGTACCCATCAGCAAATTATAAAATTAGCAGGACCACTTAACCTGGGGTGGTATTGAAAATGAAAATATCTTTAAAATGGTTATGAGGGCTATTAGCTATTATGAAGAATTATGTTAGTGAAATTATAGACCCCCATCTTCTCCAACCTGCAACTATCATGGCCAATCAAAACTAATGTGGGACTGACAAAGGCTCATTCTACTATTGATTGAATAGTGATGATTCCATCATTTCCTAAAACTTTTTGTGAGATGAGGTGTCCTTTTGGGGAGAATTGATTACTTCTGAAATATATACTGGTATATATGGTCATCTCTCGTCTGATTACAACATGTTTTTACTATGCCCAGATGCAGTACCCATTTTAAGATCGCAACATGTGGCTGCTGCATGAAGCAAACAGCTGGTCATTCCATTTAATAAAAGTGTTTAGCATGTTTCATAGCTTGGTCACTTAAATCAGATCAGCTGTTAAATGTTGATAACAAATTTTGAAAACCTGTTTTGTTCAATCTGTACATTTCTGTCGATTAGAGCACAATTGTTACCTGATTTTTGCTAAAGCACACCAGTTTCCAAGGCATGTTCAGTCGGGAATAGCTCATGTTGTGTGTCGGGGTTAACACATCCTCAGCAGTAATTTCTAGCTAATCCCATTGTGTGTGGTCAATTGTGCTCTTAAGTTGATCAGAGAATGCGGATAGTTCTTTAAAAAGTGTCCTTGTGGTATTGTATACTTGTGGTGCATTACATGCTGAAATCGGTGTTTGGCAATAATCTTAAAAACCATTGACTTTTGGATATGAAAATGTATTACTGACCCCCCCCCATAATGTGGATTGTCAGGGTCAAGAGCTCCTTGAAGGTCAATCCCATCCGAAAATGGTACAGAAATTATACCTATATGTGGCAATGATGGATATAGATAAATAAAATTCTACTTTGGGGCTCAGCTTTGAGATAAAAGTGCTGAACCCAAAAATTGGGGTTCAGGCCCTCAAAAATTGATTTGTTTTTTGTTTTTGGCAATTATCTTAAAAACCATTGACTTTTGGATATTAAAATGTATTACCGACCCCCCATAATGTGGCCATTCCGCACATTTTGACTATGTCCAACGGTTCTGGAGATATAGTCACGACGGTGGTAGTACTTCGCGCAAAAAGGGGCGTGGCCATTTGACCCATTTCGCCGTCAATGAGAAATGTGTTACCAACCAAATATTGTTCGTGTACCTTCAATTAGTGGATTCATGAAGAGTTTTGCTCTGGACATACAAGTGCATACAAAACCACCATGAGATACTAGAGTAATTGCAATTGTATATGTCGCGAAGCTTTTTATGCTTACACGACTGTTGCAGTTTCCAGTCTCTTCGATGTATCAGTTGTTTTATAATATCGCGTTAAGGTTTATCAAGAAAGTAAAAGCCTTTTATATTTTACAAGACTATTGACGTTTCTAGTTTAAATGTTGTTTTATACGTCCATCAAGGTAACACCAAATTTACATCAGTTGTACATTTTCTGAAATATTTTATTTACAATAGTGTTGAAGTTTCTACACTGATCACCAGTAGAAGAAAAAAATTCACCTTACCGTCCCATTATGCAACATCATATCCACTCAGGCCTATATATATCAGGTCCCATTAACATAAATATATGGTACTTTTGCAGTAAAGATGTGTTTAGAATTGTTACCCAGCATCTATCTGGGATATATATAAAGTCTCCGGTAAAATCAAAATAACAGAGTCTAAAATGTGTTTTTGGCAGTTTAAAAAAACCCCACACTGTGTAAGTTCCTGGAAAAACTAGTGAAGGCAGTTACCACCACGTACATGTTATTTGGAGATAGCTTCTTGCTTGGCATCGTTTATTATTAAAAATGCAACAAACCGACAACCGTGAGTCCGTGACATACTACTCCTTAACGAGCACTTAAAGTTCACAGAGAAAGAACTTGTAACCAATGACACACACAGTAAACACTGAGGGTACGTTCATACACTGGCATGTTTGCACAGTATGGTGTGAAGACATTCCGTCGTAGAAAACGATATGGTGCCAGAATATGAACGGAAATAAGCACATAAGAAGCATCTGTACTACAACTAACTAGGTGCGAAGTAAAATCTTTGTAGTTCCACCTGTAGCGATGCCACCGGAATTTGCCTGTAAATAGCATGCAATGATCCCGCAAGAATAAATCATACAGGTATTTGAAGGCAAATTACAGTAGCACCGTTACAAGTGGGACTACATAAATTTTACTTCTCATGTCGTTAGCTTTCGTAAAGATGCATGTTATGTGCACGTTTTCGTTCATATTCTGGCACCATGTCGTTTTCTATGACGAAATGCCCGCAAAAACATACCGTGCAAACTTACCAGCGTATGAACACCCCGAGGACAATGGGCTCGCGTGGTTGTTATATAACGATTCTCTAATTCCTACGCAGGTGACTCTCATACTAACATTTGTATACAGAAATGCAAGCAAGTAACTGGGGCGTTGCTAGGACTTGTCCAATCCGAATTGAGGAAATTATAGAAAACGTATAGTATTACGTACCCTTAACACTGGTTGCGTTGTACTTATCTAGGATATGATTCTCAGTTGCCTTGACGACGAACGCTGGGAACAGGTTGTAGCTAATGAGTGAATCACCAATAAATGTAAATGTATTTCCATTGAAAGAAGAACAAATATCGTCGTTTGAGAAACGTCTTTGCTGGCACGCATTATTGTGTGGCTTCCAATCAGCGTTATGTTTGTGAATATGTTTGCGCGCCATAAAGTTTGTACACGTAGCGCAGTTACAATTGTGTTCCGTTAAAGGTTGACATATGTTATCTTTGCAACACGGTTTACTACCCAGTGGCTCACACATTGCTCTGAATATCATGCCAGGATAGTATGTTATGTTTAGGCATACCCCATCAGATCTCTGGAATGAGTCCCATTTTATGGTGAAACCATTCCTCCGACGAGCATAGTACTTTTCCAGCGCGATCCATTCTGACTGAGTGGGGGCCGTGTATAACCATGTTCCATTGAACACATCTTTACTATAATCTGGACATTCCGTGATAATAGAACACTGTCTTCCATTGTGTTGCTTCATCTCGTCACTCGTCCTTCCTATTCGCTCATTTGTCGCTGGCCTTGCATATTTATCCTGTTTATCGGTATCAGCTTTCACACGCAGATCATTGATTCGATAAAGAACAAAGTACATTAGTCCACACAAAACGATGAAGCAAACTAGTATACGTCGGTTCCACATTATATTAGTTTATCGCGCGCATAACGTTTATTCCGGGAACTGGTGAAGAAAAATTAACAAATATGTTGACACCTATAACAGTTAATATCGGTCAATTGCATTCGAACACAATGTCTGTATCTAAACATGCATAGTTTTCTGTGCATGTGGCGAATGCTGGCCATAAATTATTATGCTCACTTGAATCAAGTATATCCACTACCCGATTTGCATACCGTGGTAATAGTACACGAACGAAAGAACTCACAATTAATGTCCACTGAACCGCATGCATATACTGCAAATACAAGCAAATGTAATGGTATAAAGAACGTGCGTATACTGTGAGCGGTAATACCATACCTTTCCCATTGAAAACAAACAATGGCCAATGACAGCTATCACAGTTTTGTTTCGGGTCATGGTGTCGTAATAGGGTTCATCATAGAGATGCCGACTATTGTTCATATCTTAATTTGGTGGATAGTTCTCATTCACCGGACACAATGAGGGAAGCGAGCGAATTAATTGCCCTTGTCGTTAACAGAGGGCGTGCTAGGTAATCCGGTCCAAATTAACTACTGCTTGCCGAAGCCGCGATATTAGCGCCTGGCAGCCAATGGCCATGGGTATATAACAGTAGTATATGTCGGTTGTTGCATTAAACATCAATATTTGTATAAGTAAAAGCAGAAATAAATTTGTCCGAATTAAAAGAAGAACTTCGAAAGAGGGGAGCTAAAGTGTCTGGGAGGAAAAAAAAAGGGTTAGAAGACAGGTATGTGTATAAATTAAAACATTTAATATATGTATATATACCGGTAAGGTGTATAATATTTCGACATAATGTCCCCACATGTATAGTGCCTGTTCGGCCCATTTCCAAAACGGGTCATTTCTCATGTTTTTATTGAATTTCTAAATAATTACTTAATTATTTAATTAATGGCACAATTACTTCTTACTTTATCAATTTAATTCGTTATTACCTCAACGATTGAAGAGTTATATACTATTAAGACATTACGAGACACCCATAATTATACAAATATCAGACATCAGAACATGAGAAAATAATTTCGTTTTATCTAATAATATGATCTAATTATATTAGATAATATAATAAAGATATATATATTCTACATTTGTATATGTGAATGCCATTTTGCACATTCTCAATGAGCGTGGGCTTCATAAATAACAATACAGACGTCAGAAGTACGCGTGCCGGTTGGTGGAATGTTTGCTTAATTGTGTCATCAAATTGTCCACCCATTCGTTGATCTATTTCCGGATACGTGTCTGAAAGTAATTTTATTGGCTTACGTCATTAAAGAGTTATGACACCGAGTTGCGCGTGTCGTGTAGTTATAGGATTAACTGGGGAGCCCATCTGCATTTATATACACTTATAAACTGTTGTGACAAAATATTAACTCATTTGTTTGACTTGCGGTAAATCTCAATTTACTTGTGGTTTATAATGTACTCAATAAACTTACGCGATTATTTTTTTTAACAGGTTGGAGTTTTACAAGAGAAACGATTATGTTCAGCTCAAGGCGACATGAAATTACAAAAGATACAGTAAAATACCTCTGTCACGACGAAAGTGGAAATATGACCTTGGCAACAAAATGTTCATCAATGACATGTTATTGGAACTTTCTAAATTTTTTAATTCCCGTTTGAAAGATGTATTAAAGAAGTATTTCTACAAACTAATGTACTAGTAAACATGCCACCAAAACGCATTAATAGACAGGTTGTGGTTAATTTGAAAGATTTAACTTCTAACAAAATATACAGTAGGCCTACAGTATATACTGTATATCTTATATCTGGCTAATATTCATATCTCGCATAGAAATATTCACGATTTGAAAATGGTATATGTACTGTAGTACATACACAGAAAAATGTCAGATGTCTTTCAAAATTTCTACATAACTTATGTTATACCAATGGGTTTGACACAAGAAAATACACGACTATACATATACCAACACAAAAATCAAACGTTTGAATGAATTGAAAATAATGATATACAACTCAGTACACATTGCAGCTATGCCAGAATATAATGATATATGTATATATATACATGTATATTGATCACTTTACATTTTGTGTTTGCATATCTGACATTTTCTATGTGCATGTGTTCATTCCATTAGGAATACTGTAAACTGTAAATAAACATATATCCATTTCAGTAATAAAACTGTCTCTAAACAAACGAGGTTTCCCCATGTTAACATTTTGCTATGGTCACCGCATGTCATTAATTTTCTTTTCCGGATGGAGGCCATCCTCAGGCATGTTGTGGCATGATGCAGTCCCTAAAGTTACATAACATGAAACACGAGAATATTATCCCAGACGACATTTTCGTCTCTGTCCCAGAAATTGCGTCTACAATCACCCGATATGTCTTCCTGAGGCCTATAACACGTTCAATGTGAACCCTTTTAGACGACACCTTCCTGTCCTTGAGGACAATTTTACCAGTCAAACGATTCTTCTTTTGAAGAATGTTGGGATATTTATTCAAGATTATGTCATACGGGGCGAAAATATCCTGCACGTTAAATCCCTTGTCGGTCATAATGTAATATTTTTTAGGTTTTCTCTACATAATCCGATGACGCGAAGTGCTGTTTGGAAACAACACTTGATTTCGTTGGCTTGAAAGTCGCGTATTATTTGCACGTTTTATGGCATAAATCCATGCGTTCCGAATAGACTATTCTGCAGGGAATAAATGTCATCCCTTCCGTTACATAACGGGACACAACAACCCGAAGATGGCATTATTATACGTCGTCATCGTTATCGTTATCATCGGACCTCCAGAGAGCTCGGATCGCCACCTCTCAGGATGAACTCGCCACCGCTAATTCCAATTAGTGTCACCAGCATGCTGGAAGCCCTGCATGTCACGCCTTGTGTGAGCTGGTCATTCCACGCTCACAAAGGCGGATACCAGCTGATTCTGGACTTCCAGTCCGGCCCGGCAAAGCCCTTCTCAGGGCTCCCTACCGGGAAGGGCTCGGATATTACCGAATCAGCTCGGAAGCCGCGACAGAAGATAAGAAAGAAGAAAAAGAAAACACCATCGATGAAAAAGAGAGATGCCGAAAGACTGGCTGCATGGAAAGCGAAGAAATCGACCGGAACTCCACCAGTCGACATCGCCCAACCAGCTGAGAACCCGGCCCAGTCTGTCGTCCAGGTGATGGAATCACCATCACCATCACCACCACCATCATGGCCAGACGAGGTTATTACAAACGAAGACGAGGACCCCTCTGACTTCGTCCCGAAGACTCCGGAATACCCCGAGACTTCGCACTCACCAATACCAAAAGCCGCCGGATCCCTGAGAGATAGCGACCCAAACTGGGAAGACGAAGACGAGCCTACCAGACGCTTTAATAGCACAATTGCAGAAATTTTCGGAGTTTCACAATCAGAATCATCATCCTGTGAGTCATCATCACCACCAAAAAAGAAACGAAAGAATTCCAAAAAGAAAAAGAAAAACAAAAAGAAAAAATCTCTTAACAGCTAGAACCCCACTTCACCTGATCCTCCTGAGCCACGACCTAGACATATCACCTACATATCCAAGAAAAACTCAAGACAGGGCGTAAGGGCGACCTCCGGGTGAGCCCACACCGTCCTCGTGCCGCCCTGCGGGCGGGCACGCAAATCCTTTCTCTGCTTTTAGACGACACCTTCCTGTCCTTGAGGACAATTTTACCAGTCAAACGATTCTTCTTTTGAAGAATGTTGGGATATTTATTCAAGATTATGTCATACGGGGCGAAAATATCCTGCACGTTAAATCCCTTGTCGGTCATAATGTAATATTTTTTAGGTTTTCTCTACATAATCCGATGACGCGAAGTGCTGTTTGGAAACAACACTTGATTTCGTTGGCTTGAAAGTCGCGTATTATTTGCACGTTTTATGGCATAAATCCATGCGTTCCGAATAGACTATTCTGCAGGGAATAAATGTCATCCCTCCGTTACATAACGGGACACAACAACCCGAAGATGGCATTATTATACGTCGTCAAAGAACCACGATTCTGATATGATTGACTGTACTTCCTTACATTGACAGCGATCTGTTTACATTCCCAGGACCGCATTACCTAGAGCGCCACCTGGGCGGTAGATAATCGGATCGTATTCCTCATTGTAGCATATATATATCTATAATTATTTATATATATATATATACACTACAATATAATATGGGTTATGTGGTCAGTAATCAGAGGGTTTGTGTCGGTTTGGAATATAGTTTTTTGGTATACCCCAGGAGTTCATTGTTATGTGGTGTGTTTGAACCAGGAACCAGTTTCCATCGACAACCGGTGGTTTCTGGACCTGAACCTCGCTGATGGCACAACAATATTCTTGTTGTCGATATCGATGAATTTTGGTCGGGTAAACTTTGCTCTATTGCATCTATAAAATGTAAATGTGTTTGATCTAGCCATAGAGCAATGCTATTTGTGTGTAATAAGTCAGTCAGCGTTTGTTTCACAGTCGCTGAGAAAATCTTCACACAATGGACCGACTGAGACTGAGTCGTCCAGATATATGCCATGCCCATAGAATTCAAAATATTTCTGATAAAACGGAGCCAGTGGTTTCTGATAGTTTCGCTCGTTGATGCACTAAACAATAAGTAATAGCGCTATGGGGTATTATCGTACATTTCATGGAAATGATTCAGCCACAGTGACACAATAGCTTCTACTTGTTCAATCTAAACCTGCCCAGTAACCAAATCAAAATCTCTTTTAAAGCCAATTACAGTGGAATTTCAAACAATACGTATTTTGTTCATGATAAGACAGCTGTACAATGGGTCGGATGCGTCATTTCATCAAAATTCGAGCAGGGCGTCGATGAACATCGTGCGAAAATGTATTATTGTATTATCATGTTCAATACTATATTTAAACGCAATGGTCATGTGTGTCTTGTTATAGTCATTCTGTATCGTATTATTATGCCACTACCAGTGTGTTATCTCTATTTATAGGTAAAATTGACAGGCTGTTTAATACATCAAACGAAAAAAATCAACCATTATAGTCTGACAACACATACGATTGTCCTTCCTGTTATCGGAGACCAATTGCGGCGTGTATTTCATAAATTGAACCTATATTTTACTATCAGAACGTTAGCTTTTAGTTATCCTGTGCCGGGTCGGATACTATATTTTGTTTTTGGTCACATTTTGTATGGGTGAGTCCTTCCTGTTACTACCAGTCCCTCCTGTTACCAAATGATAGCATAACATGCATCAGACTCTCAGTTAATTCATTTTGTTTCCAGTTGTGGTACGCATTTTGTCCAGTTGGATCTCGTTCACTTATAGAAAGTGACATTTTGTTTTATTGTTAGAAATAATGTTTCCACAAGTATGTGCATAATAAAACTGTCCCTTCTGTTACTTCAAGTGTCTCTCCTGTTACTGGCTTGTCCCATCTGTTACCGTGGATCTTTTCTGTCGTATCGAGATTAATTTGAATTAGATTCCCTCATCCCGATAGAATTGTGGAGTATTTACCTTACCCTTTGGAAAAATATATGGTCATAATCAAATAGAAATGCACATCATTCCAGGTCGAGAACAATCGATCCCCGGATATCGGAAATATATGCATATCACGTATACATTATCATAACTCATTATGCGCATCATATTTTGGGTATATTTTTGGAAATTTTAATGACCATGCACACAATTATTTTCCATGCACCTCTATATCACATAAAATTATATTTATATTGACAAAATTAACGGTAACAGTAGGGACACTAGGTGTGGGTGCATTGTCATTGGACCTGATCCGGATAGGATCTAGAAGTGATTAAGGTTGCACAGTACATTCCTCAGTTCTACTGGATATCCCTCAACCAGGAAAACATGTAAGATACGTGCTTTCGTAGAAATTTTTTGATTCTTGAATACCCAAATCGGCCACATTTTTTTGGAAAAATGCCCAAATAAGCTTATTTGAAGCTTCCACGAGTGATCTCGAATATTCGAACAGATTGTCCCGTCAAAGAATGTTTCCTTCGCCATATCATAGTGGTTGTTCAGAATTTTGTACGTTTCAACATGGGACTAGTATACAGGGATAGCCTACTGCCTCTACGCCTATATAAACACGTCCCGGCGGTCCAATTAGTTTTATGACCTTGTCGTGAGAGCGCGCGAGTCGGTCGTAATTCAAATTGTGTTAGCCTGCGAGCACGGATTTGTTTTGCTGATATTTCATTCTTTTGGATCCAATTATACGGTAAGTTTAACAAGACATGTTATTTATTAGTACTAATATTTGTTTAATGTCATATATATTCTTGATTAGAACCGACTGGATTAACTAATTTAGTTTTGGTCGTGTTTTAAATGATGTTGAAAGTATGAATTTTCTCTATATACCCACTCGCATAGAGTTGGCCACCAACTATACCATATCGATTTTGCCGACTTTCATGCTATTTTACTGTACTGTGATCGATGATACGAACAAAAAATAAATCACACCAGTTGCAATATGTAAGAATCTACAGAACAATCATTTAATGAAAGCATTGTTTTCAATCAGTTATAAGACGAAAGTGTCATTTCAAACGGGCTATCTTTGCAAACGACGCCATGATGATCAAAATATGACGCAATTCGCTAAATTAGTTCTTCAAATTATCTTTGTTAAATTAGACTAACCACGATCTTATTACTTTATAAGCTTCATATATTACCAGAGAATGGATTGGTAGCATTTTGATTATGATTTATAACCATATCTCTGAAAAATACATCAACAAAATCTGGAAAAACGCGGATTGTGCCACATTTACTCAGAAAATACACAAATTTAATAGCTTATATATTTCATAATCGTGCACCAAAGACCACAAAAATATGTTATATATTAAACTAAAAACATTAAATTTTGGACCGGTAGTGATCTTTATTTGATTTTTATCGTGATTAGTTGATAAAATTGTATACGACGCAAACGACCTATTGAGGAATTTTCCGATTTACGATTCATCAATTCTCTTTTATGCTAAGCTACTTCTTCAAATTATCTTTGTTAAATTAGACAAACCACGATCTCATTAACTGTATAAGCTTCATATATTACCAAAGAGTGGATTGTGGCATTTTGATTATGATTAATAACCATATCTCTGAAAAACACATCAATAAAATCTGGAAAAACGCTGATTTTGCCACATTTACTCAGAAAATTTACAAATAGCAACTTATGTATGTGTGATATGTCTATAAAAGCTTCCAACAACCGTGTCGTCCTATTGCAGCATCCCACCACTTTGTTGAAAAGGTTGTTATGCATATTAGTATGTACATTAACAGCTCATGTAACCGATATACTCGTGTCAATACCTCGTGTACTTGTTCATCAAGTAAATAAATATTCGTGTTGCTTGTGGTCTGAAATTACAATAATCCCCTTTGCGAATATGATCAGCTACTTATGAGTAGCTATTATGAACATTAAATGAAATGATGTCTGATTTATGTACATGTATGTATAGGCCAGGTTATCTAAATATACCATTTTCTCTCTTTCTCTCATTTAGTGCTCATCTAACTAAACTGAAGCAAAGTACAACATTATGGACATTTTTGACAGGTTAGTACATATAGTAAACTATAGTAAAGATTTCAATCACAATAATTCAGCTCAGACCAGACATGTAATTTTCAAATGTACTGAAACATTTGCCCATCTACTCGCCATGATGCCATGTCCTGATGAATATAAGCACGTTTTTCTTTCCAAGCGTTTAAACACGCATTTAAACAGACATGGCTCATTCGAACCTCAAAGTTTTGTCTACGTAATTTGGAGGGACAGACAGCAAAGGTCGATAAATACACGAAATATTAATATACATGTACCGGCTTCATATGCTCTGCAAAACACTTGCCAACACATCAATTTTCCAGCCATTGTAATTTTTTTCTCCATATAGGAAATAGACTAACACGGAATGTTCTGTTCTGTTCCATGTCGTACAAATGGCAAAAGCGAATATTACTTGTATTATGTGTACTTCGGAGCACAAACCGCCATGTGGCTTTAATGAAGCGAGTTTCACACCATTACTATTTTCTATTTGCAGGATGCCACCAAATAAACGCAACGCATTGGAAAAATCTGCTATCGGCTGTCAGACTACACCCGGACCGTGTAACATGGATTCCCCCTCCTGACCAGAAGGTGAAATTTGTGCTTCTTTGTGCTTTATTACGTTTCGTGTTTATGTATTCATTAAATTAATGTTTAGTAAATTATTTTCTTCCTTGTGATCATATAATGGTGTGTAAATAAATAAAATATTTGTGTGAAAATAATGCTTTCCGTTAACTATATCCCGAAATATTGTAGAAAATTGAAATTATGGTATTGTAGATCACTAAATAAGGGTATATAGATCCAGGGTTTCAACAAATATAATTTCATTCTGCACAAATCATTTTTCAATCCGCATGCTTAGTCATTGATGGGGGAGGAAATCCTTGGTGTGAATTATCACCTCGTTTCCTTTCTATTGAATAAACGTATTTCATGCGTTTGCTAACTTGAATAACACCACAGTCCTGTCTCCATTGTTGGCAGATTTAATTGCTTTGAGTGTAAACAAATCGGTGTTTTCAAAAAAGAACGATTGAGATAGATTACATAACAGGATGCAGTTAGCATATATACTTACCGTTTATATGTTGTAAGCCACGTTTGTTCATCGTGTGCCCCCTGAATCCGCTCCTTGATTTATATATTTTGTCGCACATTGGGCAAACGTATTCGTACCGGGTTGTGGGACTATGATGACGCTTTTGTTCGTCATTCTTGCAAGTTTCTGTTTTTCGGTCGGTAGTTTTCTTAATGGAGCATGGCGTTGATGTTCTTTTCTGTTCGATTTCCACTTCGCGAAAACTGTCACTGTCAGTATACTCTTCGAGCAATATATCCAAATCTAAATCATCCCACCAGAAGAATTGTGATGAAGGCATTTCAAAGTTCAAGTGATGTGGACAACTATATTTCTGAAATGGATAGCCTCCTCGTTCAATTTGATTGTGAGTTGGATTTTTCCGTATTTGTAACGTTTATGGAAGGAATTAATCACACCTACAGTTAGACTTGAGGTGTGAGTACCCATTAACTTTTATAAACAAATATAATACGGGATATTATTTCCATACTTAAAACTTAACCGTCGACAACCTAATTGCCGCTAAGTTACAAAATTGTTCTTGTTCATTTTATGAAAAGTTGCCACTATTAAGTTAATGTATGAACTTCATCGACTTACGCAGGCTTTTGTTTTATGTAATTAATGCACATTGCATGCCAATATGTAGTGGGATTAAGGTAGGCGAGATTTATTTATCAGCGTCGGGGAATCTGACAGGTCGTCTTCATTTGTATACTAGTCCCAGTTTCAACCATGTCACTGCGAAATCTCCTATAATTCGACGATGTCAAATTTAATATACACAATCTGTCCACGTGACTAAATTTACGCCGGACTTACACTAGTCGAGATGCTCTTCGTTGCACAGATTCTGTTACGTGACTGGCCTAACATACAGTAATGCTCTAAGTAATCGACTCTTTAACCCTTTACCCAACAGAAGGGCCCTGTGCCAATGCATTCTCTTATATATGCAAGTCGACCATAGGTCGCCTCACATATATAAGAGAATGCATTGGCTTAACACATTAAAAATTATAAAATTGTTAAAGAATGTAAGAAAAAATGGTAAAAAGTGTTAAAAAAAAGATTTTTTTTAGGCCAATGCATTCTCTTATATATGCGAGGCGACCTATGGTCGACTCGCATATATAAGAGAATGCATTGGCACAGGGCATAACTATAACCATCACAATGTGGTCAATGAGCCGGTTCCAATGATATCCATATTTGTATGGTTCTATTGAGACAGACCGAAGATATTTTAGGCTGTTGAAGCTTTATTTGGCCGGTTTTGGCCGTTTTGTTGGGTAAAGTGTTAACCACAGCAGAATTATGGGTAATTTTTCAGGATTTAGTCGGAAATATGGCTTGTTGCCATTCATCGGAAAGCCATATTTCCGACTAAATCCTGAAAAGTTACCCATAATTCTGCTGTGGTTAAAGAGTCGATTACTTAGAGCATTACTGTATGCGGGTTACATACTTTGCAACAATATTTCATTATCGGCCGCACAACTGTAGTGTAAAGTCTCCCGAGTGTCATTGAATCGAACTGGGGACATGTCTCTATTCCGAAGGTTCGCTATTCCGAAGGTTCATTATTCCGAAGGTTCGCTATTCCGAAGGTTCTCTATTCCGAAGGTTCGCTATTCCGAAGGTTCTCTATTCCGAAGGTTTTTGTTATTTTAAAGGTTGATTCTATATTCTAAAGTATTGAGAAGGTTCTTTATCACGAAGACTCTGTGTATGAAGGAAATAACTTAAAACATTAACACAATAAATGTGATTTTTTTTTGTTTTCGCGGGTTTGGTTGAGATTTAATGTCGTTACGTGTGACGTTATTTGTTAATACATATTCACGTCACGCAGCCCACACAATTGCTATGTTTCGATTTAATGTCATTGACATTATATCTCAACAATCTTAGAGGCAATAATACGCCAGCTAAAGGAGGATTATAACAGTGAGGCTACTCAGGCTATATAATTAATACTGGAGCGCCATAACATACTGCGTAGCAGAATATCGCTGAATAGACGGGTATGAGATGGACCTAACTGCAATTGTGACTTTGTATTGACATTAAAGGCCCGCTTAATTTTCAAGTCACCGATTATTTTTTTATAGTGCCTTGATATACGGTTTTAATAACAAACTATGCCATAAAATATTATTAAAATAGTATAATTCATCACCATTTGAAACATCTGTGTCTCAGAAGGTGCTCATGGAGTAATAGCAAATAACTGAAATCATAAAATCATTTCCCCCGTTAAAGCTCCCAGAATGGAACAGAATTCAAATAATAGTTTATTTTCAATTGAAGGGGAATAATTCTATATCTAAATATATAGTTATTCCCCTTCCATTGAAAATAATAGACTTTGTGTAGAAGATTCAGCACAGACCAGGCGTCGGTATCTCAACGAAAACAACATGTTCACATAGAAAAATAGAAAACAGCTGAAATCATAAAAAGATTTCCCCCGTTATGGCTCCCAGAATGCAACCTAATTCAAACTAAAATGTATTTTCAATGGAAGGGGAATAACGCTATCTTTAAAATAAAGAGTTATCCCACTCCATTGAAAATAATATACTTTGCGCAACAAAACCAGATGAAACTGAAGCACAAAACATGTTGGTAACTCACCCAAATTTTGATTCATTTCTGGTTAAATACGTCCAGAATAGAAAATCGTCGGAATAGCGAAACTTCGTTTTGCGAACCTTCGGAATAGGGCACCTTTGGAATAATGAACATTCGGAATAGGGAACAATCGGAATAATGAACCTTCGGATAGCGAACCTTCGGAATAATGAACCTTCGGAATAGAGAACCATACCCATCGAACGTGGTTGACATTCCGGTTTATTACTTCAAAGATTTGGTTTGCTTGATTCACCACATAATTAACTTGATCAGCAAATTTCAACTTAGTATCGCTGATTACACCGAGGTACTTCTCCGATTCCTTGGGTTCAATTGGAAGTTGTATTTTTGTGTCTGTCGTATGATACTTGTTGTGGGAGTTATTGTGTCCGAAATGTAGCACGTTGATTATATATATATATATATGGTAGCATTTACATAACTTGCTAAACTTAGGAATAAATATAAATAATGTTCATACATTATAAGTAATAATGTTAAGGTGTTTGAAAATAACTCGTTTGTTCCAACCTAAGTTCGTTTGTATTTTTTGGTTCAATTACATATAGACTAAACTAAACTGAAATTTGACTATATTCGCTTGATTTCTGATTCCCACAAAGGCGAATTGCTTCGACGTTATTACCAGGAATATCGTTGTTTCGTTATTTTTTTATCAAGATGTCCACGACCATTCATTCATCTCTATCAAACGATTGTGGATATAGTAACTGGAAAACTGTAGCAGATTTTTTATTTTCAACAGTCATACTTGCAAAGAAGCAACATATGTTGAACCTGCTACTCCAACAATTATACGATTCGCAAAATCAGTCAGATACGAAAAGGGAAACGGAAAAAGTTCACAAAAGTTCGGGGTATAGAGTGTCTGTAAGTTACAACCTGACTGAGTATCATAACTCATAAACTGTCAGTGGACGGCACACCTCGAATTTTCGACAATTCCAACACTTATGTTATTTTGACATATTCCAAATAAGAAACAACACACAGCTTGTGCGTTGGTAATGATATGCCACTAGCTTTTATACATAATTTTAGGCCAATCGACGGATAAATATGGATCGGCCGGTACGACAATAGTTCTCGTATTTTCTGAATGTCATGTCAACTATATTATATATTGGCGAATGTCCTTCGCAACATATGTTGACAATAAATAATTTCTTTTTCTTTTAAAAGCAAACAATAATACTTGCAACATATAAACACAACATCTATACATGGGCATTTACAGACACGCTATATATACATTGGCAGAGACATGCGCGTGCATAAATAGTGTGCTACATGTATTGAAATACCTCTCAAATAAATCAAACATAGTCAACTAACTACAGTCCGCATATATACTGAGATTTTGGAAGGGGCATTTCCTCAATAGAATGCCGGACGGAAACCGGATATTTAACCTGACATTTTGGTTGCGATATTATTGCAATATTTTGCGCTTAATATTGCGACATCTTGCGCTCAAAATTGAATTTAAAGCAAATTATTGCTTCTTCTATATTTTTATTGCATAAATAGAGACAATGTTTAAGATTTGTATATAATTATAGTTGGAAATGCTATATGTATACTATATGTACACTATATGCACAGTATTAATCTAATATAAATATAACACTATCGGGTCTGTATGATATTTTGCGCGCTTAATATCGAAATATTTTGCGCTCAATATCGCAATAATAAGCGCGACAGATTTCCGGTATAGCGCTATAATCGCGCCTATTTCGAAATTAAGCGCGCTCAATATCGCAATAAAGGCGCGCCTCAATATACCACTTCGTCTGACTGGTACTGTAGCTTCTTGCTTGGCATAGTTTATTATTAAAAAAATGCAACAAACCGACCACCGTGACATACAACTTCTTAACGATCACTTCAAGTTCACAGAGAAAGAACTTGTAACTAATGACACAAAGTAAACACTAAGTAAACTCACCCAGGGGACAATGGGCTCGCGTGGATGTTATATAACGATTCTCCAATTCCTACGCAGGTGCCTCTGATACTAACATTTGTATACAGAAATGCAATCAAGTAACTGGGGCGTTGCTAGGACTTGTCCAATCCGAATTGAGGAAAAGTAGAGAAAACATAGGTGAAATTACGTACCCTTAACCTTGGTTGCTTCGTACTTATCTAGGATATGATTCTCCGTTGCCTTGACGACGAACGCTGGGAACAGGTTGTAGCTAATGAGTGAATCACCAATAAATGTAAATGTATTTCCCTTGAAAGAAGAACATATATCATCGTTTGAGAAACGTCTTTGCTGACACGCGCGATTGTGTGGCTTCCAATCAGCGTTATGTTTGTGAATATGTTTGCGCGCCATAAAGTTTGTACACGTAGCGCAGTTACAATTGTGTTCCATTAAAGGTTGACATATATTATCTTTGCAACATGGTTTACTACCCAGTGGCTCACACATTGCTCTGAAGATCATGCCAGGATAATATATAATGTTTAGGCATACCCCATCAGATCTCTGGAATGAGTCCCATTTTGTGGTGAAACCATTCCTCCGACGAGCATAGTACGTTTCCAGCGCGATCCATTCTGACTGAGTGGGGGCCGTGTATAACCATATTCCATTGAACACATCTTTACTATAATCTGGACATTCCGTGATAATAGAACACTGTCTTCCATTGTGTTGCTTCATCTCGTCACTCGTCCTTCCTATTCGCTCATTTGTCGCTGGCCTTGCATATATATCCTGTTTATCGGTATCAGCTTTCTCACGCAGAGCATTGCTTCGATTAAGAACAAAGTACATTAGTCCACAAAAAACGACGAAACAAACCAGAATAAGTCGGTTCCACATTATATTAGTTTATCGCGTGCTTCACGTTTTTCCGGGAACTGGGTGGCACAAACATAACAAATTTGTTGACATATATAACAACTAATATCCGTCAATCGCATTCGAACAAACTGTCTGTATCTCTACCTGTATAGTTTTCAGTGCATATGGACTCCCTGATTAATTTGAATTGGATTCCCTCATCGCGATAGAATTGTGGTGTATTAACATTACCCTTCAGAAATCAGCCATAATCAAAAAGAAATGCATATCATTCCAGGTCCAGAAAACTCGAACCTGGATATCGGAATTGTATGCCTATCACGTATACATTATCATAACTCATAATGCTCATCATATTTTGGTGTTTATTTTTGCAAATTCTGATGACTAAACAATGCACATGTTGCGGATATATTATTTTCCACCTCTATATCACACAAAATCATATTTATATTGAAAATATGAACGGTAACAGTAGGGACACTATGTGTGGGTGCAATGTCATTGGACCTGATCCGGACAGGATCTAGGGGTTATTAAGGTTGCACTTTACTTTCCTCTCTTCTTCTGGATATCCCTCAACCAGGAAAGGTGGATAAAATATGTTCTCTCGTAGAAATAATTATGTATAATCCATGGGTGTTGGTGGTCCTGTTGATATAGCGAAATTAGATAAGCGTTTACTTGTATAATCCATGGATGTTGGTGGTCCTGCTGATATAGCGATATTAGATAAGCATTTACTTGTATAATCCATGGGTGTTGGTGGTCCTGCTGATTCAGCGATATTAGATAAGCGATTACATGTATAATCCATGGGTGTTGGTGGTCCTGCTGATATAGCGATATTAGATAAGCGATTACATGTATAATCCATGGATGTTGGTGGTCCTGCTGATATAGCGATATTAGATAAGTGTTTACATGTATAATCCATGGATGTTGGTGGTCCTGCTGATTTAGCGATATTAGATAAGCGTTTACTTGTATAATCCATGGATGTTGGTGTTCCTGCTGATTTAGCGATATTAGATAAGCGATTACATGTATAATCCATGGATGTCGGTGGTCCTGTTGATATAGCGATATTAGATAAGTGTTTACTTGTATAATCCATGGATGTTGGTGGTCCAGCTGATTTAGCGATATTAGATAAGTGTTTACTTGTATAATCCATGGATGTTGGTGGTCCTGCTGATTTAGCGATATTAGATAAGTGTTTACTTGTATAATCCATGGATGTTGGTGGTCCAGCTGATTTAGCGATATTAGATAAGTGTTTACTTGTATAATCCATGGGTGTTGGTGGTCCTGCTGATTTAGCGATATTAGATAAGTGTTTACTTGTATAATCCATGGATGTTGGTGGTCCAGCTGATTTAGCGATATTAGATAAGTGTTTACTTGTATAATCCATGGATGTTGGTGGTCCTGCTGATTTAGCGATATTAGATAAGTGTTTACTTGTATAATCCATGGATGTTGGTGGTCCTGCTGATATAGCGATATTAGATAAGTGTTTACTTGTATAATCCATGGATGTTGGTGCTCCTGCTGATATAGCGATATTAGATAAGCGTTTACATGTATAATCCATGGGTGTTGGTGGTCCTGCTGATTTAGCGATATTAGATAAGTGTTTACATGTATAATCCATGGATGTTGGTGGTCCTGCTGATATAGCGATATTAGATAAGCGTTTACTTGTATAATCCATGGGTGTTGGTGGTCCTGTTGATTCAGCGATATTAGATAAGTGTTTACATGTATAATCCATGGATGTTGGTGGTCCTGCTGATATAGCGATATTAGATAAGCGTTTACTTGTATAATCCATGGGTGTTGGTGGTCCTGCTGATTTAGCGATATTAGATAAGCGTTTACATGTATAATCCATGGGTGTTGGTGGTCCTGTTGATTCAGCGATATTAGATAAGTGTTTACATGTATAATCCATGGATGTTGGTGGTCCTGTTGATTCAGCGATATTAGATAAGCGATTACTTGTATAATCCATGGATGTTGGTGGTCCTGTTGATTTAGCGATATTAGATAAGTGTTTACATGTATAATCCATGGATGTTGGTGGTCCTGCTGATTTAGCGATATTAGATAAGCGTTTACATGTATAATCCATGGATGTTGGTGGTCCTGCTGATTCAGCGATATTAGATAAGTGTTTACATGTATAATCCATGGATGTTGGTGGTCCTGCTGATTTAGCGATATTAGATAAGTGTTTACATGTATAATCCATGGGTGTTGGTGGTCCTGTTGATTCAGCGATATTAGATAAGCGTTTGCTTCTATAATCCATGGATGTTGGTGGTCCTGCTGATTTAGCGATATTAGATAAGTGTTTACTTGTATAATTCATGGATGTTGGTGGTCCTGTTGATATAGCGATATTAGATAAGTGTTTACTTGTATAATTCATGGATGTTGGTGGTCCTGTTGATATAGCGATATTAGATAAGCGTTTACATGTATAATCCATGGATGTTGGTGGTCCTGCTGATTTAGCGATATTAGATAAGCGTTTACTTGTATAATCCATGGATGTTGGTGTTCCTGCTGATTTAGCGATATTAGATAAGCGATTACATGTATAATCCATGGATGTTGGTGGTCCTGCTGATTTAGCGATATTAGATAAGCGATTACATGTATAATCCATGGATGTTGGTGGTCCTGCTGATTTAGCGATATTAGATAAGCGTTTACTTGAATAATCCATGGATGTTGGTGGTCCTGCTGATTTAGCGATATTAGATAAGCGTTTACTTGTATAATCCATGGATGTTGGTGGTCCTGTTGATATAGCGATATTAGATAAGTGTTTACTTGTATAATCCATGGATGTTGGTGGTCCTGCTGATATAGCGATATTAGATAAGCGTTTACTTGTATAATCCATGGATGTTGGTGGTCCTGCTGATTTAGCGATATTAGATAAGTGTTTACTTGTACAATCCATGGATGTTGGTGGTCCTGCTGATTTAGCGATATTAGATAAGTGTTTACTTGTATAATCCATGGATGTTGGTGGTCCTGCTGATATAGCGATATTAGATAAGTGTTTACTTGTATAATCCATGGGTGTTGGTGGTCCTGCTGATATAGCGATATTAGATAAGTGTTTACTTGTACAATCCATGGATGTTGGTGGTCCTGCTGATTTAGCGATATTAGATAAGTGTTTACTTGTATAATCCATGGGTGTTGGTGGTCCTGTTGATATAGCGATATTAGATAAGTGTTTACATGTATAATCCATGGATGTTGGTGTTCCTGCTGATTTAGCGATATTAGATAAGCGATTACATGTATAATCCATGGATGTTGGTGGTCCTGCTGATTTAGCGATATTAGATAAGCGATTACATGTATAATCCATGGATGTTGGTGGTCCTGCTGATTTAGCGATATTAGATAAGCGTTTACTTGAATAATCCATGGATGTTGGTGGTCCTGCTGATTTAGCGATATTAGATAAGTGTTTACTTGTATAATCCATGGGTGTTGGTGGTCCTGCTGATTTAGCGATATTAGATAAGTGTTTACTTGTACAATCCATGGATGTTGGTGGTCCTGCTGATTTAGCGATATTAGATAAGTGTTTACTTGTACAATCCATGGATGTTGGTGGTCCTGCTGATTTAGCGATATTAGATAAGTGTTTACTTGTACAATCCATGGGTGTTGGTGGTCCTGCTGATTTAGCGATATTAGATAAGTGTTTACTTGTACAATCCATGGATGTTGGTGGTCCTGCTGATTTAGCGATATTAGATAAGTGTTTACTTGTATAATCCATGGGTGTTGGTGGTCCTGTTGATATAGCGATATTAGATAAGTGATTACATGTATAATCCATGGATGTTGGTGTTCCTGCTGATTTAGCGATATTAGATAAGCGATTACATGTATAATCCATGGATGTTGGTGGTCCTGCTGATTTAGCGATATTAGATAAGCGATTACTTGTATAATCCATGGATGTTGGTGGTCCTGCTGATTTAGCGATATTAGATAAGCGTTTCCTTGTATAATCCATGGATGTTGGTGGTCCAGCTGATTTAGCGATATTAGATAAGCGTTTCCTTGTATAATCCATGGATGTTGGTGGTCCTGCTGATTTAGCGATATTAGATAAGTGTTTCCTTGTATAATCCATGGATGTTGGTGGTCCTGCTGATTTAGCGATATTAGATAAGTGTTTCCTTGTATAATCCATGGATGTTGGTGGTCCAGCTGATTGAGCGATATTAGATAAGCGTTTCCTTGTATAATCCATGGGTGTGGGTGGTCCTGCTTATTAACGATATATGATAAGCGTTTACTTCTATAATCCATGGGTGTTGGTGGTCCTGCTGATATAGCGATATTAGATAAGTGATTAATTGTATAATCCATGGATGTTGGTGGTCCTGCTGATTTAGCGATATTAGATAAGCTTTTAATTGTATAATCCATGGATGTTGGTGGTCCTGCTGATTTAGCGATATTAGATAAGCGTTTCCTTGTATAATCCATGGATGTTGGTGGTCCAGCTGATTTAGCGATATTAGATAAGCGTGTCCTTGTATAATCCATGGATGTTGGTGGTCCTGCTGATTTAGCGATATTAGATAAGTGTTTACATGTATAATCCATGGATGTTGGTGGTCCTGCTGATTTAGCGATATTAGATAAGTGCTTCCTTGTATAATCCATGGATGTTGGTGGTCCTGTTGATATAGCGATATTAGATAGGCGTTTACTTCTATAATCCATGGGTGTTGGTGGACCTGCTGATATAGCGATATTAGATAAGTGTTTACTTGTATAATCCATGGATGTTGGTGGTCCTGCTGATATAGCGATATTAGATAAGCGTTTACATGTATAATCCATGGATGTTGGTGGTCCTGCTGATTTAGCTATATTAGAAAAGCTTTTACTTGTATAATCCATGGATGTTGGTGCTCCAGCTGATTTAGCGATATTAGATAAGCATTTACTTGTATAATCCATGGATGTTGGTGGTCCTGCTGATTAACGATATATGATAAGCGTTTCCTTGTATAATCCATGGATGTTGGTGGTCCTGTTGATATAGCGATATTAGATAGGCGTTTACTTGTATAATCCATGGGTGTTGGTGGTCCTGCTGATATAGCGATATTAGATAGGCGTTTACTTGTATAATCCATGGGTGTTGGTGGTCCTGCTGAAATAGCGATATTAGATAAGCGTTTTCTTGTATAATCCATGGATGTTGGTGATCCTGCTGATATAGCGATATTAGATAAGAGTTTACTTGTATAATCCATGGGTGTTGGTGGTCCTGCTGATATAGCGATATTAGATAAGCGTTTACTTGTATAATCCATGGGTGTTGGTGGTCCTGCTGATATAGCGATATTAGATAAGTGTTTACATGTATAATCCATGGGTGTTGGTGGTCCTGCTGATATAGCGATATTAGATAAGCGTTTACTTGTATAATCCATGGATGTTGGTGGTCCTGCTGATATAGCGATATTAGATAAGCGTTTCCGTGTATAATCCATGGGTGTTGGTGGTCTAGCTGATTGAGCGATATTCGATAAGAGTTTACTTGTATAATCCATGGGTGGTGGTGGTCCTGCTGATATAGCGATATTAGATAAGCGTTTACTTGTATAATCCATGGATGTTGGTGGTCCTGCTGATATAGCGATATTAGATAAGCGTTTCCTTGTATAATCCATGGGTGTTGGTAGTCTAGCTGATTGAGCGATATTAGATAAGCGTTTACTTCTATAATCCATTGGTGTTGGTGGTCCTGCTGATATAGCGATATTAGATAAGCGTTTCCGTGTATAATCCATGGATGTTGGTGGTCAGCTGATTTAGCGATATTAGATAAGAGTTTACTTGTATAATCCATGGATGTTGTTGTTCCTGCTGATTGAGCGATATTAGATAAGCGTTTACTTGTATAATCCATGGATGTTGGTGGTCCTGCTGATTGAGCGATATTAGATAAGCGATTACTTGTATAATCCATGGATGTTGGTGGTCCTGCTGATTTAGCGATATTAGATAAGCGTTTACTTGTATAATCCATGGGTGTTGGTGGTCCAGCTGATTGAGCGATATTAGATAAGCGTTTTCATGTATAATCCATGGATGTTGGTTGTCCTGCTGATATAGCGATATTAGATAAGCGTTTACATGTATAATCCATGGGTGTTGGTGGTCCTGCTGATTTAGCGATATTAGATAAGCGTTTACATGTATAATCCATGGATGTTGGTTGTCCTGCTAATATAGCGATATTAGATAAGCGTTTACATGTATAATCCATGGATGTTGGTTGTCCTGCTGATATAGCGATATTAGATAAGCGTTTACTTGTATAATCCATGGATGTTGGTGGTCCTGCTGATATAGCGATATTAGATAAGCGTTTACTTGTATAATCCATAGATGTTGGTGGTCCTGCTGATATAGCGATATTAGAAAAGCGTTTACTTGTATACTCCATGGGTGTTGGTGTTCCTGCTGATTTAGCGATATTAGATAAGCGTTTACTTGTATAATCCATGGATGTTGGTGGTCCTGCTGATATAGCGATATTAGATAAGTGTTTTCTTGTATAATCCATGGATGTTGGTGGTCCTGCTGATTCAGAGATATTAGATAAGCGATTACTTGTATAATCCATGGGTGTTGGTGGTCCTGCTGACTCAGCGATATTAGATAAGTGTTTACTTGTATAATCCATGGATGTTGGTGGTCCTGCTGATTCAGCGATATTAGATAAGTGTTTACTTGTATAATCCATGGATGTTGGTGGTCCTGCTGATTCAGAGATATTAGATAAGCGATTGCTTGTATAATCCATGGATGTTGGTGGTCCTGCCGAATTAGCGATATTAGATAAGTGTTTACTTGTATAATCCATGGATGTTGGTGGTCCTGCTGATTAAGCGATATTAGATAAGCGTTTACTTGTATAATCCATGGGTGTTGGTGGTCCTGCTGACTCAGCGATATTAGATAAGTGTTTACTTGTATAATCCATGGATGTTGGTGGTCCTGCTGATTTAGCGATATTAGATAAGCGTTTACTTGTATAATCCATGGGTGTTGGTGGTCCTGCTGATATAGCGATATTAGATAAGTGTTTACTTGTATAATCCATGGATGTTGGTGGTCCTGCTGATTTATCGATATTAGATAAGCGTTTACTTGTATAATCCATGGGTGTTGGTGGTCCTGCTGATATAGCGATATTAGATAAGTGTTTACTTGTATAATCCATGGATGTTGGTGGTTCTGCTGAATTAGCGATATTAGATAAGCGTTTACTTGTATAATCCACGGATGTTGGTGGTCCTGCTGATTCAGAGATATTAGATAAGCGTTTACTTGTATAATCCATGGGTGTTGGTGGTCCTGCTGATTTAGCGATATTACAAATGTAGATAAGTGTTTACTTGTATAATCCATGGATGTTGGTGGTCCTGCTGATTCAGCGATATTAGATAAGTGTTTACTTGTATAATCCATGGATGTTGGTGGTCCTGCTGATTCAGCGATATTAGATAAGTGTTTACTTGTATAATCCATGGATGTTGGTGGTCCAGCTGATTTAGCGATATTAGATAAGTGTTTACATGTATAATCCATGGATGTTGGTGGTCCTGCTGATTTAGCGATATTAGATAAGTGTTTACTTGTATAATCCATGGATGTTGGTGGTCCTGCTGATATAGCGATATTAGATAAGTGTTTACTTGTATAGTCCATGGATGTTGGTGGTCCTGCTGATTAACGATATATGATAAGCGTTTACTTCTATAATCCATGGGTGTTGGTGGACCTGCTGATATAGCGATATTAGATAAGTGTTTCATTGTATAATACATGGATGTTGGTGGTCCTGCTGATATAGCGATATTAGATAAGTGTTTACTTTTATAGTCCATGGATGTTGGTGGTCCTGCTGATTAACGATATATGATAAGCGTTTACATGTATAATCCACGGATGTTGGTGGTCCTGCTGATTTAGCGATATTAGATAAGTGTTTACTTGTATAATCCATGGATGTTGGTGGTCCAGCTGATTGAGCGATATTAGATAAGCGTTTCCTTGTATAATCCATGGGTGTGGGTGGTCCTGCTGATTAACGATATATGATAAGCGTTTACTTCTATAATCCATGGGTGTTGGTGGTCCTGCTGATATAGCGATATTAGATAAGTGATTAATTGTATAATCCATGGATGTTGGTGGTCCTACTGATTTAGCGATATTAGATAAGCTTTTAATTGTATAATCCATGGATGTTGGTGGTCCTGCTGATTTAGCGATATTAGATAAGCGTTTCCTTGTATAATCCATGGATGTTGGTGGTTCTGCTGAATTAGCGATATTAGCTAAGCGTTTACTTGTATAATCCACGGATGTTGGTGGTCCTGCTGATTCAGAGATATTAGATAAGCGTTTACTTGTATAATCCATGGGTGTTGGTGGTCCTGCTGATTTAGCGATATTACAAATGTAGATAAGTGTTTACTTGTATAATCCATGGATGTTGGTGGTCCTGCTGATTCAGCGATATTAGATAAGTGTTTACTTGTATAATCCATGGATGTTGGTGGTCCTGCTGATTCAGCGATATTAGATAAGTGTTTACTTGTATAATCCATGGATGTTGGTGGTCCAGCTGATTTAGCGATATTAGATAAGTGTTTACATGTATAATCCATGGATGTTGGTGGTCCTGCTGATTTAGCGATATTAGATAAGTGTTTACTTGTATAATCCATGGATGTTGGTGGTCCTGCTGATTTAGCGATATTAGATAAGTGTTTACTTGTATACTCCATGGGTGTTGGTGTTCCTGCTGATTAACGATATATGATAAGCGTTTACTTCTATAATCCATGGGTGTTGGTGGACCTGCAGATATAGCGATATTAGATAAGTGTTTCATTGTATAATCCATGGATGTTGGTGGTCCTGCTGATATAGCGATATTAGATAAGTGTTTACTTGTATAGTCCATGGATGTTGGTGGTCCTGCTGATTAACGATATATGATAAGCGTTTACATGTATAATCCACGGATGTTGGTGGTCCTGCTGATTTAGCGATATTAGATAAGTGTTTACTTGTATAATCCATGGAAGTTGGTGGTCCAGCTGATTGAGCGATATTAGATAAGCGTTTCCTTGTATAATCCATGGGTGTGGGTGGTCCTGCTGATTAACGATATATGATAAGCGTTTACTTCTATAATCCATGGGTGTTGGTGGTCCTGCTGATATAGCGATATTAGATAAGTGATTAATTGTATAATCCATGGATGTTGGTGGTCCTGCTGATTTAGCGATATTTGATAAGCTTTTAATTGTATAATCCATGGATGTTGGTGGTCCTGCTGATTTAGCGATATTAGATAAGCGTTTCCTTGTATAATCCATGGATGTTGGTGGTCCAGCTGATTTAGCGATATTAGATAAGCGTTTCCTTGTATAATCCATGGATGTTGGTGGTCCTGCTGATTTAGCGATATTAGATAAGTGTTTCCTTGTATAATCCATGGATGTTGGTGGTCCTGCTGATTTAGCGATATTAGATAAGTGTTTCCTTGTATAATCCATGGATGTTGGTGGTCCAGCTGATTGAGCGATATTAGATAAGTGTTTCCTTGTATAATCCATGGGTGTGGGTGGTCCTGCTGATTAACGATATTAGATAAGCGTTTACATATATAATCCATGGATGTTGGTGGTCCTGCTGATATAGCGATATTAGATAAGCGTTTACATGTATACTCCATGGGTGTTGGTGGTCCTGCTGATTTAGCTATATTAGAAAAGCTTTTACTTGTATAATCCATGGATGTTGGTGCTCCAGCTGATTTAGCGATATTAGATAAGCATTTACTTGTATAATCCATGGATGTTGGTGGTCCTGCTGATTAACGATATATGATAAGCGTTTCCTTGTATAATCCATGGATGTTGGTGGTCCTGTTGATATAGCGATATTAGATAGGCGTTTACTTGTATAATCCATGGATGTTGGTGGTCCTGTTGATATAGCGATATTAGATAGGCGTTTACTTGTATAATCCATGGATGTTGGTGGTCCTGCTGAATTAGCGATATTAGATAATTTTTACTTGTATAATCCATGGATGTTGGTGGTCCTGCTGATATAGCGATATTAGATAGGCGTTTACTTGTATAATCCATGGGTGTTGGTGGTCCTGCTGATATAGCGATATTAGATAAGCGTTTACTTGTATAATCCATGGATGTTGGTGGTCCTGCTGATATAGCGATATTAGATAAGCGTTTCCTTGTATAATCCATGGGTGTTGGTGGTCCAGCTGATTGAGCGATATTCGATAAGAGTTTACTTGTATAATCCATGGGTGTTGGTGGTCCAGCTGATTTAGCGATATTAGATAAGCGATTACATGTATAATCCATGGATGTTGGTGGTCCTGCTGATATAGCGATATTAGATAAGCGTTTACTTGTATAATCCATGGATGTTGGTGGTCCTGCTGATTTAGAGATATTAGATAAGCGTTTACATGAATAATCCATGAATGTTGGTGGTCCAGCTGATTGAGCGATATTAGATAAGCGTTTACTTGTATAATCCATGGATGTTGGTGGTCCTGCTGATTTAGCGATATTAGATAAGCGTTTACTTGTATAATCCATGGGTGTTGGTGGTCCAGCTGATTGAGCGATATTAGATAAGCGTTTTCATGTATAATCCATGGATGTTGGTTGTCCTGCTGATATAGCGATATTAGATAAGCGTTTACATGTATAATCCATGGGTGTTGGTGGTCCTGCTGATTTAGCGAATTTAGATAAGCGTTTACATGAATAATCCATGAATGTTGGTGGTCCTGCTGATTTAGCGATATTAGATAAGTGTTTACTTGTATAATCCATGGATGTTGGTGGTCCTGCTGATTTAGCGATATTAGATAAGCGTTTACATGTATAATCCATGGATGTTGGTTGTCCTGCTAATATAGCGATATTAGATAAGCGTTTACATGTATAATCCATGGATGTTGGTTGTCCTGCTGATTTAGCGATATTAGATAGGCGTTTACTTGTATAATCCATGGATGTTGGTGGTCCTGCTGATATAGCGATATTAGATAAGCGTTTACTTGTATAATCCATGGATGTTGGTGGTCCTGCTGATATAGCGATATTAGATAAGCGTTTACTTGTATAATCCATAGATGTTGGTGGTCCTACTGATATAGCGATATTAGAAAAGCGTTTACTTGTATAATCCATGGGTGTTGGTGTTCCTGCTGATTTAGCGATATTAGATAAGCGTTTACTTGTATAATCCATGGATGTTGGTGGTCCTGCTGATATAGCGATATTAGATAAGTGTTTACTTGTATAATCCATGGATGTTGGTGGTCCTGCTGATTCAGAGATATTAGATAAGCGATTACTTGTATAATCCATGGGTGTTGGTGGTCCTGCTGACTCAGCGATATTAGATAAGTGTTTACTTGTATAATCCATGGATGTTGGTGGTCCTGCTGATTCAGCGATATTAGATAAGTGTTTACTTGTATAATCCATGGATGTTGGTGGTCCTGCTGATTCAGAGATATTAGATAAGCGATTGCTTGTATAATCCATGGATGTTGGTGGTCCTGCCGAATTAGCGATATTAGATAAGTGTTTACTTGTATAATCCATGGATGTTGGTGGTCCTGCTGATTAAGCGATATTAGATAAGCGTTTACTTGTATATTCCATGGGTGTTGGTGGTCCTGCTGACTCCGCGATATTAGATAAGTGTTTACTTGTATAATCCATGAATGTTGGTGGTCCTGCTGATATAGCGATATTAGATAAGCGTTTACATGTATAATCCATGGATGTTGGTGGTGCTGCTGATTTATCGATATTAGATAAGCGTTTACTTGTATAATCCATGGGTGTTGGTGGTCCTGCTGATTAAGCGATATTAGATAAGCGTTTACTTCTATAATCCATGGATGTTGGTGGTCCTGCTGATTCAGAGATATTAGATAAGCGATTACTTGTATAATCCATGGATGTTGGTGGTCCTGCTGAATTACCGATATTAGATAAGCGATTACTTGTATAATCCATGGGTGTTGGTGGTCCTGCTGATTTAGCGATATTAGATAAGTGTTTACATGTATAATCCATGGATGTTGGTGGTCCTGCTGATTTAGCGATATTAGATAAGTGTTTACTTGTATAATCCATGGATGTTGGTGGTCCTGTTGATATAATGATATTAGATAAGCGTTTACTTGTATAATCCATGGGTGTTGGTGGTCCTGCTGATTTAGCGATATTACAAATGTAGATAAGTGTTTACTTGTATAATCCATGGATGTTGGTGGTCCTGCTGATTCAGCGATATTAGATAAGTGTTTACTTGTATAATCCATGGATGTTGGTGGTCCTGCTGATTCAGCGATATTAGATAAGTGTTTACTTGTATAATCCATGGATGTTGGTGGTCCAGCTGATTTAGCGATATTAGATAAGTGTTTACATGTATAATCCATGGATGTTGGTGGTCCTGCTGATTTAGCGATATTAGATAAGTGTTTACTTGTATAATCCATGGATGTTGGTGGTCCTGCTGATATAGCGAAATTAGATAAGTGTTTACATGTATAATCCATGGATGTTGGTGGTCCTGCTGATTCAGCGATATTAGATAAGCGTTTACTTGTATAATCCATGGATGTTGGTGGTCCAGCTGATTTAGCGATATTAGATAAGTGTTTACTTGTATAATCCATGGATGTTGGTGGTCATGCTGATTCAGCGATATTACAAATGTAGATAAGTGTTTACTTGTATAATCCATGGATGTTGGTGGTCCTGCTGATTCAGCGATATTACAAATGTAGATAAGTGTTTACTTGTATAATCCATGGATGTTGGTGGTCCTGCTGATTTAGCGATATTACAAATGTAGATAAGTGTTTACTTGTATAATCCATGGATGTTGGTGGTCCTGCTGATTTAGCGATATTAC
The DNA here is from genome assembly GCA_032622095.1 of Siphonodentalium dalli. Lineage (NCBI taxonomy): Eukaryota > Metazoa > Mollusca > Scaphopoda > Gadilida > Siphonodentaliidae > Siphonodentalium > Siphonodentalium dalli. The sequence continues at coordinate 175,038,275 of CP136066.1, forward strand.
AAATGTAGATAAGTGTTTACTTGTATAATCCATGGATGTTGGTGGTCCTGCTGATTTAGCGATATTACAAATGTAGATAAGTGTTTACTTGTATAATCCATGGATGTTGGTGGTCCTGATGATTTAGCGATATTACAAATGTAGATAAGTGTTTACTTGTATAATCCATGGATGTTGGTGGTCCTGCTGATTTAGCGATATTACAAATGTAGATAAGCGTTTACTTGTATAATCCATGGATGTTGGTGGTCCTGCTGATTTAGCGATATTACAAATGTAGATAAGTGTTTACTTGTATAATCCATGGATGTTGGTGGTCCTGCTGATTCAGCGATATTAGATAAGCGTTTACTTGTATAATCCATGGATGTTGGTGGTCCTGCTGATTTAGCGATATTAGATAAGCGTTTACTTGTATAATCCATGGATGTTGGTGGTCCTGCTGATTTAGCGATATTAGATAAGCGTTTACTTGTATAATCCATGGATGTTGGTGGTCCTGCTGATTTAGCGATATTAGATAAGTGTTTACTTGTATAATCCATGGATGTTGGTGGTCCTGCTGATTTAGCGATATTAGATAAGGGTTTTCTTGTATAATCCATGGATGTTGGTGGTCCTGCTGATTTAGCGACATTAGATAAGCGTTTACTTGTATAATCCATGGATGTTGGTGGTCCTGCTGATTTATCGATATTAGATAAGCGTTTACTTGTATAATCCATGGGTGTTGGTGGTCCTGCTGATATAGCGATATTAGATAAGTGTTTACTTGTATAATCCATGGATGTTGGTGGTTCTGCTGAATTAGCGATATTAGATAAGCGTTTACTTGTATAATCCACGGATGTTGGTGGTCCTGCTGATTCAGAGATATTAGATAAGCGTTTACTTGTATAATCCATGGGTGTTGGTGGTCCTGCTGATTTAGCGATATTACAAATGTAGATAAGTGTTTACTTGTATAATCCATGGATGTTGGTGGTCCTGCTGATTCAGCGATATTAGATAAGTGTTTACTTGTATAATCCATGGATGTTGGTGGTCCTGCTGATTCAGCGATATTAGATAAGTGTTTACTTGTATAATCCATGGATGTTGGTGGTCCAGCTGATTTAGCGATATTAGATAAGTGTTTACATGTATAATCCATGGATGTTGGTGGTCCTGCTGATTTAGCGATATTAGATAAGTGTTTACTTGTATAATCCATGGATGTTGGTGGTCCTGCTGATATAGCGATATTAGATAAGTGTTTACTTGTATAGTCCATGGATGTTGGTGGTCCTGCTGATTAACGATATATGATAAGCGTTTACTTCTATAATCCATGGGTGTTGGTGGACCTGCTGATATAGCGATATTAGATAAGTGTTTCATTGTATAATACATGGATGTTGGTGGTCCTGCTGATATAGCGATATTAGATAAGTGTTTACTTTTATAGTCCATGGATGTTGGTGGTCCTGCTGATTAACGATATATGATAAGCGTTTACATGTATAATCCACGGATGTTGGTGGTCCTGCTGATTTAGCGATATTAGATAAGTGTTTACTTGTATAATCCATGGATGTTGGTGGTCCAGCTGATTGAGCGATATTAGATAAGCGTTTCCTTGTATAATCCATGGGTGTGGGTGGTCCTGCTGATTAACGATATATGATAAGCGTTTACTTCTATAATCCATGGGTGTTGGTGGTCCTGCTGATATAGCGATATTAGATAAGTGATTAATTGTATAATCCATGGATGTTGGTGGTCCTGCTGATTTAGCGATATTAGATAAGCTTTTAATTGTATAATCCATGGATGTTGGTGGTCCTGCTGATTTAGCGATATTAGATAAGCGTTTCCTTGTATAATCCATGGATGTTGGTGGTTCTGCTGAATTAGCGATATTAGCTAAGCGTTTACTTGTATAATCCACGGATGTTGGTGGTCCTGCTGATTCAGAGATATTAGATAAGCGTTTACTTGTATAATCCATGGGTGTTGGTGGTCCTGCTGATTTAGCGATATTACAAATGTAGATAAGTGTTTACTTGTATAATCCATGGATGTTGGTGGTCCTGCTGATTCAGCGATATTAGATAAGTGTTTACTTGTATAATCCATGGATGTTGGTGGTCCTGCTGATTCAGCGATATTAGATAAGTGTTTACTTGTATAATCCATGGATGTTGGTGGTCCAGCTGATTTAGCGATATTAGATAAGTGTTTACATGTATAATCCATGGATGTTGGTGGTCCTGCTGATTTAGCGATATTAGATAAGTGTTTACTTGTATAATCCATGGATGTTGGTGGTCCTGCTGATTTAGCGATATTAGATAAGTGTTTACTTGTATACTCCATGGGTGTTGGTGTTCCTGCTGATTAACGATATATGATAAGCGTTTACTTCTATAATCCATGGGTGTTGGTGGACCTGCAGATATAGCGATATTAGATAAGTGTTTCATTGTATAATCCATGGATGTTGGTGGTCCTGCTGATATAGCGATATTAGATAAGTGTTTACTTGTATAGTCCATGGATGTTGGTGGTCCTGCTGATTAACGATATATGATAAGCGTTTACATGTATAATCCACGGATGTTGGTGGTCCTGCTGATTTAGCGATATTAGATAAGTGTTTACTTGTATAATCCATGGAAGTTGGTGGTCCAGCTGATTGAGCGATATTAGATAAGCGTTTCCTTGTATAATCCATGGGTGTGGGTGGTCCTGCTGATTAACGATATATGATAAGCGTTTACTTCTATAATCCATGGGTGTTGGTGGTCCTGCTGATATAGCGATATTAGATAAGTGATTAATTGTATAATCCATGGATGTTGGTGGTCCTGCTGATTTAGCGATATTTGATAAGCTTTTAATTGTATAATCCATGGATGTTGGTGGTCCTGCTGATTTAGCGATATTAGATAAGCGTTTCCTTGTATAATCCATGGATGTTGGTGGTCCAGCTGATTTAGCGATATTAGATAAGCGTTTCCTTGTATAATCCATGGATGTTGGTGGTCCTGCTGATTTAGCGATATTAGATAAGTGTTTCCTTGTATAATCCATGGATGTTGGTGGTCCTGCTGATTTAGCGATATTAGATAAGTGTTTCCTTGTATAATCCATGGATGTTGGTGGTCCAGCTGATTGAGCGATATTAGATAAGTGTTTCCTTGTATAATCCATGGGTGTGGGTGGTCCTGCTGATTAACGATATTAGATAAGCGTTTACATATATAATCCATGGATGTTGGTGGTCCTGCTGATATAGCGATATTAGATAAGCGTTTACATGTATACTCCATGGGTGTTGGTGGTCCTGCTGATTTAGCTATATTAGAAAAGCTTTTACTTGTATAATCCATGGATGTTGGTGCTCCAGCTGATTTAGCGATATTAGATAAGCATTTACTTGTATAATCCATGGATGTTGGTGGTCCTGCTGATTAACGATATATGATAAGCGTTTCCTTGTATAATCCATGGATGTTGGTGGTCCTGTTGATATAGCGATATTAGATAGGCGTTTACTTGTATAATCCATGGATGTTGGTGGTCCTGTTGATATAGCGATATTAGATAGGCGTTTACTTGTATAATCCATGGATGTTGGTGGTCCTGCTGAATTAGCGATATTAGATAATTTTTACTTGTATAATCCATGGATGTTGGTGGTCCTGCTGATATAGCGATATTAGATAGGCGTTTACTTGTATAATCCATGGGTGTTGGTGGTCCTGCTGATATAGCGATATTAGATAAGCGTTTACTTGTATAATCCATGGATGTTGGTGGTCCTGCTGATATAGCGATATTAGATAAGCGTTTCCTTGTATAATCCATGGGTGTTGGTGGTCCAGCTGATTGAGCGATATTCGATAAGAGTTTACTTGTATAATCCATGGGTGTTGGTGGTCCAGCTGATTTAGCGATATTAGATAAGCGATTACATGTATAATCCATGGATGTTGGTGGTCCTGCTGATATAGCGATATTAGATAAGCGTTTACTTGTATAATCCATGGATGTTGGTGGTCCTGCTGATTTAGAGATATTAGATAAGCGTTTACATGAATAATCCATGAATGTTGGTGGTCCAGCTGATTGAGCGATATTAGATAAGCGTTTACTTGTATAATCCATGGATGTTGGTGGTCCTGCTGATTTAGCGATATTAGATAAGCGTTTACTTGTATAATCCATGGGTGTTGGTGGTCCAGCTGATTGAGCGATATTAGATAAGCGTTTTCATGTATAATCCATGGATGTTGGTTGTCCTGCTGATATAGCGATATTAGATAAGCGTTTACATGTATAATCCATGGGTGTTGGTGGTCCTGCTGATTTAGCGAATTTAGATAAGCGTTTACATGAATAATCCATGAATGTTGGTGGTCCTGCTGATTTAGCGATATTAGATAAGTGTTTACTTGTATAATCCATGGATGTTGGTGGTCCTGCTGATTTAGCGATATTAGATAAGCGTTTACATGTATAATCCATGGATGTTGGTTGTCCTGCTAATATAGCGATATTAGATAAGCGTTTACATGTATAATCCATGGATGTTGGTTGTCCTGCTGATTTAGCGATATTAGATAGGCGTTTACTTGTATAATCCATGGATGTTGGTGGTCCTGCTGATATAGCGATATTAGATAAGCGTTTACTTGTATAATCCATGGATGTTGGTGGTCCTGCTGATATAGCGATATTAGATAAGCGTTTACTTGTATAATCCATAGATGTTGGTGGTCCTACTGATATAGCGATATTAGAAAAGCGTTTACTTGTATAATCCATGGGTGTTGGTGTTCCTGCTGATTTAGCGATATTAGATAAGCGTTTACTTGTATAATCCATGGATGTTGGTGGTCCTGCTGATATAGCGATATTAGATAAGTGTTTACTTGTATAATCCATGGATGTTGGTGGTCCTGCTGATTCAGAGATATTAGATAAGCGATTACTTGTATAATCCATGGGTGTTGGTGGTCCTGCTGACTCAGCGATATTAGATAAGTGTTTACTTGTATAATCCATGGATGTTGGTGGTCCTGCTGATTCAGCGATATTAGATAAGTGTTTACTTGTATAATCCATGGATGTTGGTGGTCCTGCTGATTCAGAGATATTAGATAAGCGATTGCTTGTATAATCCATGGATGTTGGTGGTCCTGCCGAATTAGCGATATTAGATAAGTGTTTACTTGTATAATCCATGGATGTTGGTGGTCCTGCTGATTAAGCGATATTAGATAAGCGTTTACTTGTATATTCCATGGGTGTTGGTGGTCCTGCTGACTCCGCGATATTAGATAAGTGTTTACTTGTATAATCCATGAATGTTGGTGGTCCTGCTGATATAGCGATATTAGATAAGCGTTTACATGTATAATCCATGGATGTTGGTGGTGCTGCTGATTTATCGATATTAGATAAGCGTTTACTTGTATAATCCATGGGTGTTGGTGGTCCTGCTGATTAAGCGATATTAGATAAGCGTTTACTTCTATAATCCATGGATGTTGGTGGTCCTGCTGATTCAGAGATATTAGATAAGCGATTACTTGTATAATCCATGGATGTTGGTGGTCCTGCTGAATTACCGATATTAGATAAGCGATTACTTGTATAATCCATGGGTGTTGGTGGTCCTGCTGATTTAGCGATATTAGATAAGTGTTTACATGTATAATCCATGGATGTTGGTGGTCCTGCTGATTTAGCGATATTAGATAAGTGTTTACTTGTATAATCCATGGATGTTGGTGGTCCTGTTGATATAATGATATTAGATAAGCGTTTACTTGTATAATCCATGGGTGTTGGTGGTCCTGCTGATTTAGCGATATTACAAATGTAGATAAGTGTTTACTTGTATAATCCATGGATGTTGGTGGTCCTGCTGATTCAGCGATATTAGATAAGTGTTTACTTGTATAATCCATGGATGTTGGTGGTCCTGCTGATTCAGCGATATTAGATAAGTGTTTACTTGTATAATCCATGGATGTTGGTGGTCCAGCTGATTTAGCGATATTAGATAAGTGTTTACATGTATAATCCATGGATGTTGGTGGTCCTGCTGATTTAGCGATATTAGATAAGTGTTTACTTGTATAATCCATGGATGTTGGTGGTCCTGCTGATATAGCGAAATTAGATAAGTGTTTACATGTATAATCCATGGATGTTGGTGGTCCTGCTGATTCAGCGATATTAGATAAGCGTTTACTTGTATAATCCATGGATGTTGGTGGTCCAGCTGATTTAGCGATATTAGATAAGTGTTTACTTGTATAATCCATGGATGTTGGTGGTCATGCTGATTCAGCGATATTACAAATGTAGATAAGTGTTTACTTGTATAATCCATGGATGTTGGTGGTCCTGCTGATTCAGCGATATTACAAATGTAGATAAGTGTTTACTTGTATAATCCATGGATGTTGGTGGTCCTGCTGATTTAGCGATATTACAAATGTAGATAAGTGTTTACTTGTATAATCCATGGATGTTGGTGGTCCTGCTGATTTAGCGATATTACAAATGTAGATAAGTGTTTACTTGTATAATCCATGGATGTTGGTGGTCCTGCTGATTTAGCGATATTACAAATGTAGATAAGTGTTTACTTGTATAATCCATGGATGTTGGTGGTCCTGATGATTTAGCGATATTACAAATGTAGATAAGTGTTTACTTGTATAATCCATGGATGTTGGTGGTCCTGCTGATTTAGCGATATTACAAATGTAGATAAGCGTTTACTTGTATAATCCATGGATGTTGGTGGTCCTGCTGATTTAGCGATATTACAAATGTAGATAAGTGTTTACTTGTATAATCCATGGATGTTGGTGGTCCTGCTGATTCAGCGATATTAGATAAGCGTTTACTTGTATAATCCATGGATGTTGGTGGTCCTGCTGATTTAGCGATATTAGATAAGCGTTTACTTGTATAATCCATGGATGTTGGTGGTCCTGCTGATTTAGCGATATTAGATAAGCGTTTACTTGTATAATCCATGGATGTTGGTGGTCCTGCTGATTTAGCGATATTAGATAAGTGTTTACTTGTATAATCCATGGATGTTGGTGGTCCTGCTGATTTAGCGATATTAGATAAGGGTTTTCTTGTATAATCCATGGATGTTGGTGGTCCTGCTGATTTAGCGACATTAGATAAGCGTTTACTTGTATAATCCATGGATGTTGGTGGTCCTGCTGATTTAGCGATATTAGATAAGCGTTTACTTGTATAATCCATGGATGTTGGTGGTCCTGCTGATTCAGCGATATTAGATAAGTGTTTACTTGTATTATCCATGGGTGTTGGTGGACCTGCTGATATAGCGATATTAGATAAGCGTTTACTTGTATAATCCATGGATGTTGGTAGTCCTGCTGATTTAGTGATATTAGATAAGCGTTTACTTGTATAATCCATGGATGTTGGTGGTCCTGCTGATTTAGTGATATTAGATAAGTGTTTACTTGTATAATCCATGGGTGTTGGTGGTCCTGCTGATTTATTGATATTAGATAAGCGTTTACTTGTATAATCCATGGGTGTTGGTGGTCCTGCTGATTTAGTGATATTAGATAAGCGTTTACTTGTATAATCCATGGATGTTGGTGGTTCTGCTGATTTAGCGATATTAGATAAGTGTTTACATGTATAATCCATGGGTGTTGGTGGTCCTGCTGATATAGCGATATTAGATAAGCGTTTACTTGTATAATCCATGGGTGTTGGTGGTTCTGCTGATTAACGATATATGATAAGCGTTTACATGTATAATCCATGGATGTTGGTGGTCCTGCTGATTTAGCGATATTAGATAAGCGTTTACTTGTATAATCCATGGGTGTTGGTTGTTCTGCTGATTTAGCGATATTAGATAAGCGTTTACTTGTATAATCCATGGGTGTTGGTGGTTCTGCTGAATTAGCGATATTAGATAAGCGTTTACTTGTATAATCCATGGATGTTGGTGGTCCTGCTGAATTAGCGATATTAGATAAGCGTTTACTTGTATAATCCATGGATGTTGGTGGTCCTGCTGATTTAGCGATATTAGATAAGCGTTTACATGTATAATCCATGGATGTTGGTGGTTCTGCTGATATAGCGATATTAGATAAGTGTTTCCTTGTATAATCCATGGATGTTGGTGGACCTGCTGATATAGCGATATTAGATAAGTGTTTCCTTGTATAATCCATGGATGTTGGTGGTCCTGCTGATATAGCGATATTAGATAAGCGTTTACATGTATAATCCATGGATGTTGGTGGTCCTGCTGATATAGCGATATTAGATAAGCGTTTACATGTATAATCCATGGGTGTTGGTGGTCCTGCTGATATAGCGATATTAGATAAGTGTTTACATGTATAATCCATGGGTGTTGGTGGACCTGCTGATATAGCGATATTAGATAAGTGTTTACATGTATAATCCATGGATGTTGGTGGTCCTGCTGATATAGCGATATTAGATAAGCGTTTACATGTATAATCCATTGGTGTTGGTGGTCCTTACTTGTATAATCCATGGATGTTGGTGGTCCTGCTGATATAGCGATATTAGATAAGTGTTTACTTGTATAATCCATGGATGTTGGTGGTCCTGCTGATTCAGAGATATTAGATAAGCGATTACTTGTATAATCCATGGGTGTTGGTGGTCCTGCTGACTCAGCGATATTAGATAAGTGTTTACTTGTATAATCCATGGATGTTGGTGGTCCTGCTGATTCAGCGATATTAGATAAGTGTTTACTTGTATAATCCATGGATGTTGGTGGTCCTGCTGATTCAGAGATATTAGATAAGCGATTGCTTGTATAATCCATGGATGTTGGTGGTCCTGCCGAATTAGCGATATTAGATAAGTGTTTACTTGTATAATCCATGGATGTTGGTGGTCCTGCTGATTAAGCGATATTAGATAAGCGTTTACTTGTATATTCCATGGGTGTTGGTGGTCCTGCTGACTCCGCGATATTAGATAAGTGTTTACTTGTATAATCCATGAATGTTGGTGGTCCTGCTGATATAGCGATATTAGATAAGCGTTTACATGTATAATCCATGGATGTTGGTGGTGCTGCTGATTTATCGATATTAGATAAGCGTTTACTTGTATAATCCATGGGTGTTGGTGGTCCTGCTGATTAAGCGATATTAGATAAGCGTTTACTTCTATAATCCATGGATGTTGGTGGTCCTGCTGATTCAGAGATATTAGATAAGCGATTACTTGTATAATCCATGGATGTTGGTGGTCCTGCTGAATTACCGATATTAGATAAGCGATTACTTGTATAATCCATGGGTGTTGGTGGTCCTGCTGATTTAGCGATATTAGATAAGTGTTTACATGTATAATCCATGGATGTTGGTGGTCCTGCTGATTTAGCGATATTAGATAAGTGTTTACTTGTATAATCCATGGATGTTGGTGGTCCTGTTGATATAATGATATTAGATAAGCGTTTACTTGTATAATCCATGGGTGTTGGTGGTCCTGCTGATTTAGCGATATTACAAATGTAGATAAGTGTTTACTTGTATAATCCATGGATGTTGGTGGTCCTGCTGATTCAGCGATATTAGATAAGTGTTTACTTGTATAATCCATGGATGTTGGTGGTCCTGCTGATTCAGCGATATTAGATAAGTGTTTACTTGTATAATCCATGGATGTTGGTGGTCCAGCTGATTTAGCGATATTAGATAAGTGTTTACATGTATAATCCATGGATGTTGGTGGTCCTGCTGATTTAGCGATATTAGATAAGTGTTTACTTGTATAATCCATGGATGTTGGTGGTCCTGCTGATATAGCGAAATTAGATAAGTGTTTACATGTATAATCCATGGATGTTGGTGGTCCTGCTGATTCAGCGATATTAGATAAGCGTTTACTTGTATAATCCATGGATGTTGGTGGTCCAGCTGATTTAGCGATATTAGATAAGTGTTTACTTGTATAATCCATGGATGTTGGTGGTCATGCTGATTCAGCGATATTACAAATGTAGATAAGTGTTTACTTGTATAATCCATGGATGTTGGTGGTCCTGCTGATTCAGCGATATTACAAATGTAGATAAGTGTTTACTTGTATAATCCATGGATGTTGGTGGTCCTGCTGATTTAGCGATATTACAAATGTAGATAAGTGTTTACTTGTATAATCCATGGATGTTGGTGGTCCTGCTGATTTAGCGATATTACAAATGTAGATAAGTGTTTACTTGTATAATCCATGGATGTTGGTGGTCCTGCTGATTTAGCGATATTACAAATGTAGATAAGTGTTTACTTGTATAATCCATGGATGTTGGTGGTCCTGATGATTTAGCGATATTACAAATGTAGATAAGTGTTTACTTGTATAATCCATGGATGTTGGTGGTCCTGCTGATTTAGCGATATTACAAATGTAGATAAGCGTTTACTTGTATAATCCATGGATGTTGGTGGTCCTGCTGATTTAGCGATATTACAAATGTAGATAAGTGTTTACTTGTATAATCCATGGATGTTGGTGGTCCTGCTGATTCAGCGATATTAGATAAGCGTTTACTTGTATAATCCATGGATGTTGGTGGTCCTGCTGATTTAGCGATATTAGATAAGCGTTTACTTGTATAATCCATGGATGTTGGTGGTCCTGCTGATTTAGCGATATTAGATAAGCGTTTACTTGTATAATCCATGGATGTTGGTGGTCCTGCTGATTTAGCGATATTAGATAAGTGTTTACTTGTATAATCCATGGATGTTGGTGGTCCTGCTGATTTAGCGATATTAGATAAGGGTTTTCTTGTATAATCCATGGATGTTGGTGGTCCTGCTGATTTAGCGACATTAGATAAGCGTTTACTTGTATAATCCATGGATGTTGGTGGTCCTGCTGATTTAGCGATATTAGATAAGCGTTTACTTGTATAATCCATGGATGTTGGTGGTCCTGCTGATTCAGCGATATTAGATAAGTGTTTACTTGTATTATCCATGGGTGTTGGTGGACCTGCTGATATAGCGATATTAGATAAGCGTTTACTTGTATAATCCATGGATGTTGGTAGTCCTGCTGATTTAGTGATATTAGATAAGCGTTTACTTGTATAATCCATGGATGTTGGTGGTCCTGCTGATTTAGTGATATTAGATAAGTGTTTACTTGTATAATCCATGGGTGTTGGTGGTCCTGCTGATTTATTGATATTAGATAAGCGTTTACTTGTATAATCCATGGGTGTTGGTGGTCCTGCTGATTTAGTGATATTAGATAAGCGTTTACTTGTATAATCCATGGATGTTGGTGGTTCTGCTGATTTAGCGATATTAGATAAGTGTTTACATGTATAATCCATGGGTGTTGGTGGTCCTGCTGATATAGCGATATTAGATAAGCGTTTACTTGTATAATCCATGGGTGTTGGTGGTTCTGCTGATTAACGATATATGATAAGCGTTTACATGTATAATCCATGGATGTTGGTGGTCCTGCTGATTTAGCGATATTAGATAAGCGTTTACTTGTATAATCCATGGGTGTTGGTTGTTCTGCTGATTTAGCGATATTAGATAAGCGTTTACTTGTATAATCCATGGGTGTTGGTGGTTCTGCTGAATTAGCGATATTAGATAAGCGTTTACTTGTATAATCCATGGATGTTGGTGGTCCTGCTGAATTAGCGATATTAGATAAGCGTTTACTTGTATAATCCATGGATGTTGGTGGTCCTGCTGATTTAGCGATATTAGATAAGCGTTTACATGTATAATCCATGGATGTTGGTGGTTCTGCTGATATAGCGATATTAGATAAGTGTTTCCTTGTATAATCCATGGATGTTGGTGGACCTGCTGATATAGCGATATTAGATAAGTGTTTCCTTGTATAATCCATGGATGTTGGTGGTCCTGCTGATATAGCGATATTAGATAAGCGTTTACATGTATAATCCATGGATGTTGGTGGTCCTGCTGATATAGCGATATTAGATAAGCGTTTACATGTATAATCCATGGGTGTTGGTGGTCCTGCTGATATAGCGATATTAGATAAGTGTTTACATGTATAATCCATGGGTGTTGGTGGACCTGCTGATATAGCGATATTAGATAAGTGTTTACATGTATAATCCATGGATGTTGGTGGTCCTGCTGATATAGCGATATTAGATAAGCGTTTACATGTATAATCCATTGGTGTTGGTGGTCCTGCTGATATAGCGATATAAGATAAGCGTTTACATGTATAATCCATGGGTGTTGGTGGACCTGCTGATATAGCGGTATTAGATAAGCGTTTACTTGTATAATCCATGGATGTTGGTGATCCTGCTGATATAGCGATATTAGATAAGTGTTTACTTGTATAGTCCATGGATGTTGGTGGTCCTGCTGATTAACGATATATGATAAGAGTTTACTTCTATAATCCATGGGTGTTGGTGGACCTGCTGATATAGCGATATTAGATAAGTGTTTCATTGTATAATCCATGGATGTTGGTGGTCCTGCTGATATAGCGATATTAGATAAGTGTTTACTTGTATAGTCCATGGATGTCGGTGGTCCTGCTGATTAACGATATATGATAAGCGTTTACATGTATAATCCACGGATGTTGGTGGTCCTGCTGATTTAGCGATATTAGATAAGTGTTTACTTGTATAATCCATGGATGTTGGTGGTCCAGCTGATTTAGCGATATTAGATAAGCGTTTCCTTGTATAATCCATGGGTGTGGGTGGTCCTGCTGATTAACGATATATGATAAGCGTTTACTTCTATAATCCATGGGTGTTGGTGGTCCTGCTGATATAGCGATATTAGATAAGTGATTAATTGTATAATCCATGGATGTTGGTGGTCCTGCTGATTTAGCGATATTAGATAAGCTTTTAATTGTATAATCCATGGATGTTGGTGGTCCTGCTGATTTAGCGATATTAGATAAGCGTTTCCTTGTATAATCCATGGATGTTGGTGGTCCTGCTGATTTAGCGATATTAGATAAGTGTTTACATGTATAATCCATGGATGTTGGTGGTCCTGCTGATTTAGCGATATTAGATAAGTGTTTCCTTGTATAATCCATGGATGTTGGTGGTCCTGTTGATATAGCGATATTAGATAGGCGTTTACTTCTATAATCCATGGGTGTTGGTGGACCTGCTGATATAGCGATATTAGATAAGTGTTTCCTTGTATAATCCATGGATGTTGGTGGTCCTGCTGATATAGCGATATTAGACAAGCGTTTACATGTAAAATCCATGGATGTTGGTGGTCCTGCTGATATAGCGATATTAGAAAAGCTATTACTTGTATAATCCATGGATGTTGGTGCTCCAGCTGATTTAGCGATATTAGATAAGCATTTACTTGTATAATCCATGGATGTTGGTGGTCCTGCTGATTAACGATATATGATAAGCGTTTCCTTGTATAATCCATGGATGTTGGTGGTCCTGTTGATATAGCGATATTAGTTAGGCGTTTACTTGTATAATCCATGGGTGTTGGTGGTCCTGCTGATATAGCGATATTAGATAGGCGTTTACTTGTATAATCCATGGATGTTGGTAGTCCTGCTGATTTAGTGATATTAGATAAGCGTTTACTTGTATAATCCATGGATGTTGGTGGTCCTGCTGTTTTAGTGATATTAGATAAGTGTTTACTTGTATAATCCATGGATGTTGGTGGTCCTGCTGATTTAGTGATATTAGATAAGTGTTTACTTGTATAATCCATGGATGTTGGTGGTCCTGCTGATTTAGTGATATTAGATAAGCGTTTACTTGTATAATCCATGGATGTTGGTGGTCCTGCTGATTTAGCGATATTAGATAAGTGTTTACATGTATAATCCATGGGTGTTGGTGGTCCTGCTGATATAGCGATATTAGATAAGCGTTTACTTGTATAATCCATGGGTGTTGGTGGTTCTGCTGATTAACGATATATGATAAGCGTTTACATGTATAATCCATGGATGTTGGTGGTCCTGCTGATTTAGCGATATTAGATAAGCGTTTACTTGTATAATCCATGGGTGTTGGTGGTTCTGCTGATTTAGCGATATTAGATAAGCGTTTACTTGTATAATCCATGGGTGTTGGTGGTTCTGCTGAATTAGCGATATTAGATAAGCGTTTACTTGTATAATCCATGGATGTTGGTGGTCCTGCTGAATTAGCGATATTAGATAAGTGTTTACTTGTATAATCCATGGATGTTGGTGGTCCTGCTGATTTAGCGATATTAGATAAGCGATTACTTGTATAATCCATGGATGTTGGTGGTCCTGCTGATTTAATCGATATTAGATAAGCGTTTACATGTATAATCCATGGATGTTGGTGGTCCTGCTGATATAGCGATATTAGATAAGTGTTTCCTTGTATAATCCATGGATGTTGGTGGACCTGCTGATATAGCGATATTAGATAAGTGTTTCCTTGTATAATCCATGGATGTTGGTGGTCCTGCTGATATAGCGATATTAGATAAGCGTTTACATGTATAATCCATGGATGTTGGTGGTCCTGCTGATATAGCGATATTAGATAAGCGTTTACATGTATAATCCATGGGTGTTGGTGGTCCTGCTGATATAGCGATATTAGATAAGTGTTTACATGTATAATCCATGGGTGTTGGTGGACCTGCTGATATAGCGATATTAGATAAGTGTTTACATGTATAATCCATGGATGTTGGTGGTCCTGCTGATATAGCGATATTAGATAAGCGTTTACATGTATAATCCATGGGTGTTGGTTGTCCTGCTGATATAGCGATATAAGATAAGCGTTTACATGTATAATCCATGGGTGTTGGTGGACCTGCTGATATAGCGGTATTAGATAAGCGTTTACTTGTATAATCCATGGATGTTGGTAATCCTGCTGATATAGCGATATTAGATAAGTGTTTACTTGTATAGTCCCTGGATGTTGGTGGTCCTGCTGATTAACGATATATGATAAGCGTTTACTTCTATAATCCATGGGTGTTGGTGGACCTGCTGATATAGCGATATTAGATAAGTGTTTCATTGTATAATCCATGGATGTTGGTGGTCCTGCTGGTATAGCGATATTAGATAAGTGTTTACTTGTATAGTCCATGGATGTTGGTGGTCCTGCTGATTAACGATATATGATAAGCGTTTACATGTATAATCCACGGATGTTGGTGGTCCTGCTGATTTAGCGATATTAGATAAGTGTTTACTTGTATAATCCATGGGTGTTGGTGGTCCTGCTGATTTAGCGATATTAGATAAGCGTTTACATGTATAATCCATGGATGTTGGTGGTCCTGCTGATTTAGCGATATTAGATAAGTGTTTACTTGTATAATCCATGGGTGTTGGTGGTCCTGCTGATTTAGCGATATTAGATAAGCGTTTACTTGTATAATCCATGGATGTTGGTGGTCCTGCTGATATAGCGATATTAGATAAGTGTTTACATGTATAATCCATGGGTGTTGGTGGTCCAGCTGATTGAGCGATATTAGATAAGCGTTTACTTGTATAATCCATCGATGTTGGTGGTCCTGCTGATTTAGCGATATTAGATAAGCGTTTACTTATATAATCCATGGATGTTGGTGGTCCAGCTGATTGAGCGATATTAGATAAGCGTTTCCTTGTATAATCCATGGGTGTGGGTGGTCCTGCTGATTAACGATATATGATAAGCGTTTACTTCTATAATCCATGGGTGTTGGTGGTCCTGCTGATATAGCGATATTAGATAAGTGATTAATTGTATAATCCATGGATGTTGGTGGTCCTGCTGATTTAGCGATATTAGATAAGCTTTTAATTGTATAATCCATGGATGTTGGTGGTCCTGCTGATTTAGCGATATTAGATAAGCGTTTCCTTGTATAATCCATGGATGTTGGTGGTCCTGCTGATTTAGCGATATTAGATAAGTGTTTACATGTATAATCCATGGATGTTGGTGGTCCTGCTGATTTAGCGATATTAGATAAGTGTTTCCTTGTATAATCCATGGATGTTGGTGGTCCTGTTGATATAGCGATATTAGATAGGCGTTTACTTCTATAATCCATGGGTGTTGGTGGAGCTGCTGATATAGCGATATTAGATAAGTGTTTCCTTGTATAATCCATGGATGTTGGTGGTCCTGCTGATATAGCGATATTAGACAAGCGTTTACATGTATAATCCATGGATGTTGGTGGTCCTGCTGATATAGCGATATTAGATAAGCGTTTACATGTATAATCCATGGGTGTTGGTGGTCCTGCTGATTTAGCGATATTAGAAAAGCTTTTACTTGTATAATCCATGGATGTTGGTGGTCCTGCTGATTAACGATATATGATAGGCGTTTCCTTGTATAATCCATGGATGTTGGTGGTCCTGTTGATATAGCGATATTAGTTAGGCGTTTACTTGTATAATCCATGGGTGTTGGTGGTCCTGCTGATATAGCGATATTAGATAGGCGTTTACTTGTATAATCCATGGGTGTTGGTGGTCCTGCTGATATAGCGATATTAGATAAGCGTTTTCTTGTATAATCCATGGATGTTGGTGATCCTGCTGATATAGCGATATTAGATAAGAGTTTACTTGTATAATCCATGGGTGTTGGTGGTCCTGCTGATATAGCGATATTAGATAAGCGTTTCCTTGTATAATCCATGGGTGTTGGTGGTCCAGCTGATTGAGCGATATTCGATAAGAGTTTACTTGTATAATCCATGGGTGTGGGTGGTCCTGCTGATATAGCGATATTAGATAAGCGTTTACTTGTATAATCCATGGATGTTGGTGGTCCTGCTGATATAGCGATATTAGATAAGCGTTTACTTGTATAATCCATGGATGTTGGTGATCCTGTTGATATAGCGATATTAGATAAGTGTTTACGTGTATAATCCATGGATGTTGGTGGTCCTGCCGATTTAGCGATATTAGATAAGCGTTTACATGTATAATCCATGGATGTTGGTGGTCCTGCTGATTTAGCGATATTAGATAAGCGTTTACTTGTATAATCCATGGGTGTTGGTGGTCCAGCTGATTGAGCGATATTAGATAAGCGTTTACTTGTATAATCCATCGATGTTGGTGGTCCTGCTGATTTAGCGATATTAGATAAGCGTTTACTTATATAATCCATGGATGTTGGTGGTCCAGCTGATTGAGCGATATTAGATAAGCGTTTCCTTGTATAATCCATGGGTGTGGGTGGTCCTGCTGATTAACGATATATGATAAGCGTTTACTTCTATAATCCATGGGTGTTGGTGGTCCTGCTGATATAGCGATATTAGATAAGTGATTAATTGTATAATCCATGGATGTTGGTGGTCCTGCTGATTTAGCGATATTAGATAAGCTTTTAATTGTATAATCCATGGATGTTGGTGGTCCTGCTGATTTAGCGATATTAGATAAGCGTTTCCTTGTATAATCCATGGATGTTGGTGGTCCTGCTGATTTAGCGATATTAGATAAGTGTTTACATGTATAATCCATGGATGTTGGTGGTCCTGCTGATTTAGCGATATTAGATAAGTGTTTCCTTGTATAATCCATGGATGTTGGTGGTCCTGTTGATATAGCGATATTAGATAGGCGTTTACTTCTATAATCCATGGGTGTTGGTGGAGCTGCTGATATAGCGATATTAGATAAGTGTTTCCTTGTATAATCCATGGATGTTGGTGGTCCTGCTGATATAGCGATATTAGACAAGCGTTTACATGTATAATCCATGGATGTTGGTGGTCCTGCTGATATAGCGATATTAGATAAGCGTTTACATGTATAATCCATGGGTGTTGGTGGTCCTGCTGATTTAGCGATATTAGAAAAGCTTTTACTTGTATAATCCATGGATGTTGGTGGTCCTGCTGATTAACGATATATGATAGGCGTTTCCTTGTATAATCCATGGATGTTGGTGGTCCTGTTGATATAGCGATATTAGTTAGGCGTTCACTTGTATAATCCATGGGTGTTGGTGGTCCTGCTGATATAGCGATATTAGATAGGCGTTTACTTGTATAATCCATGGGTGTTGGTGGTCCTGCTGATATAGCGATATTAGATAAGCGTTTTCTTGTATAATCCATGGATGTTGGTGATCCTGCTGATATAGCGATATTAGATAAGAGTTTACTTGTATAATCCATGGGTGTTGGTGGTCCTGCTGATATAGCGATATTAGATAAGCGTTTCCTTGTATAATCCATGGGTGTTGGTGGTCCAGCTGATTGAGCGATATTCGATAAGAGTTTACTTGTATAATCCATGGGTGTGGGTGGTCCTGCTGATATAGCGATATTAGATAAGCGTTTACTTGTATAATCCATGGATGTTGGTGGTCCTGCTGATATAGCGATATTAGATAAGCGTTTACTTGTATAATCCATGGATGTTGGTGATCCTGTTGATATAGCGATATTAGATAAGTGTTTACGTGTATAATCCATGGATGTTGGTGGTCCTGCCGATTTAGCGATATTAGATAAGCGTTTACATGTATAATCCATGGATGTTGGTGGTCCTGCTGATTTAGCGATATTAGATAAGCGTTTACTTGTATAATCCATGGGTGTTGGTGGTCCAGCTGATTGAGCGATATTAGATAAGCGTTTACTTGTATAATCCATCGATGTTGGTGGTCCTGCTGATTTAGCGATATTAGATAAGCGTTTACTTGTATAATCCATGGGTGTTGGTGGTCCAGCTGATTGAGCGATATTAGATAAGCGTTTTCATGTATAATCCATGGATGTTGGTTGTCCTGCTGAAATAGCGATATTAGATAAGCGTTTACATGTATACTCCATGGATGTTGGTGGTCCTGCTGATTCATCGATATTAGATAAGTGTTTACTTGTATAATCCATGGGTGTTGGTGGTCCTGCTGATTTAGCGATATTAGATAAGTGTTTACTTGTATAATCCATGGATGTTGGTGGTCCTGCTGATTTAGCGATATTAGATAAGCGTTTACATGTATAATCCATGGATGTTGGTTGTCCTGCTAATATAGCGATATTAGATAAGCGTTTACATGTATAATCCATGGATGTTGGTTGTCCTGCTGATATAGCGATATTAGATAAGCGTTTACTTGTATAATCCATGGATGTTGGTGGTCCTGCTGATATAGCGATATTAGATAAGCGTTTACTTGTATAATCCATAGATGTTGGTGGTCCTGCTGATATAGCGATATTAGAAAAGCGTTTACTTGTATAACCCATGGGTGTTGGTGTTCCTGCTGATTTAGCGATATTAGATAAGCGTTTACTTGTATAATCCATGGATGTTGGTGGTCCTGCTGATATAGCGATATTAGATAAGTGTTTACTTGTATAATCCATGGATGTTGGTGGTCCTGCTGATTCAGAGATATTAGATAAGCGATTACTTGTATAATCCATGGGTGTTGGTGGTCCTGCTGACTCAGCGATATTAGAAAAGTGTTTACTTGTATAATCCATGGATGTTGGTGGTCCTGCTGATACAGCGATATTAGATAAGTGTTTACTTGTATAATCCATGGATGTTGGTGGTCCTGCTGATTCAGAGATATTAGATAAGCGATTACTTGTATAATCCATGGATGTTGGTGGTCCTGCCGAATTAGCGATATTAGATAAGTGTTTACTTGTATAATCCATGGATGTTGGTGGTCCTGCTGATTAAGCGATATTAGATAAGCGTTTACTTGTATAATCCATGGGTGTTGGTGGTCCTGCTGACTCAGCGATATTAGATAAGTGTTTACTTGTATAATCCATGGATGTTGGTGGTCCTGCTGATATAGCGATATTAGATAAGCGTTTACATGTATAATCCATGGATGTTGGTAGTGCTGCTGATTTATCGATATTAGATAAGCGTTTACTTGTATAATCCATGGGTGTTGGTGGTCCTGCTGATATAGCGATATTAGATAAGTGTTTACTTGTATAATCCATGGATGTTGGTGGTCCTGCTGAATTAGCGATATTAGATAAGCGTTTACTTGTATAATCCATGGATGTTGGTGGTCCTGCTGATTCAGAGATATTAGATAAGCGATTACTTGTATAATCCATGGATGTTGGTGGTCCTGCTGAATTAGCGATATTAGATAAGCGTTTAATTGTATAATCCATGGATGTTGGTGGTCCTGCTGATTTAGCGATATTAGATAAGTGTTTACTTGTACAATCCATGGATGTTGGTGGTCCTGCTGATATAGCGATATTAGATAAGCGTTTACATGTATAATCCATGGATGTTGGTGGTCCTGCTGATTTAGCGATATTAGATAAGCGTTTACTTGTATAATCCATGGGTGTTGGTGGTCCTGCTGATATAGCGATATTAGATAAGTGTTTACTTGTATAATCCATGGATGTTGGTGGTCCTGCTGATTTAGCGATATTAGATAAGTGTTTACTTGTATAATCCATGGATGTTGGTGGTCCTGCTGATTGAGCGATATTAGATAAGCGTTTACATGTATAATCCATGGATGTTGGTGGTCCTGCTGATATAGCGATATTATATAAGTGTTTACTTGTATAATCCATGGATGTTGGTGGTCCTGCTGATATAGCGATATTATATAAGTGTTTACTTGTATAATCCATGGGTGTTGGTGGTCCTGCTGATTTAGCGATATTAGATAAGCGTTTACATGTATAATCCATGGGTGTTGGTGGTCCTGCTGATTTAGCGAATTTAGATAAGCGTTTACTTGTATAATCCATGGATGTTGGTGGTCCTGCTGATATAGCGATATTAGATAAGCGTTTACATGTATAATCCATGGGTGTTGGTGTTCCTGCTGATATAGCGATATTAGATACGTTTTTACTTGTATAATCCATGGATGTTGGTGGTCCTACTGAATTAGCGATATTAGATAAGCGTTTACTTCTATAATCCATGGATGTTGGTGGCCCTGCTGACTCAGCGATATATGATAATCGTTTACATGTATAATCCATGGATGTTGGTGGTCCTGCTGATATAGCGATATTAGATAAGCGTACATGTATAATCCATGGATGTTGGTGGTCCAGCTGATTTAGCGAGATTAGATAAGCGTACATGTATAATCCATGGATGTTGGTGGTCCTGCTGATATAGCGATATTAGATAAGCGTTTAATTGTATAATCCATGGATGTTGGTGGTCCTGCTGATATAGCGATATTAGATAAGTGTTTACTTGTATAATCCATGGGTGTTGGTGGTCCTGCTGATTTAGCGATATTAGATAAGCGTTTAATTGTATAATCCATGGATGTTGGTGGTCCTGCTGATTTAGTGATATTAGATAAGCGTTTACTTGTATAATCCATGGGTGTTGGTGGTCCTGCTGATTTAGTGATATTAGATAAGGGTTTACTTGTATAATCCATGGATGTTGGTGGTCCTGCTGATTTAGTGATATTAGATAAGCGTTTACTTGTATAATCCATGGGTGTTGGTGGTCCAGCTGATTTAGCGATATTAGATAAGCATTTACTTGTATAATCCATGGATGTTGGTGGCCCTGCTGATTCAGCGATATTAGATAAGCGTTTACTTGTATAATCCATGGGTGTTGGTGGTCCTGTTGATATAGCGATATTAGATAGGCGTTTACTTGTATAATCCATGGATGTTGGTGGTCCAGCTGATTTAGCGATATTAGATAAGCGTTTACTTGTATAATCCATGGATGTTGGTGGTCCTGCTGATTCAGAGATATTAGATAAGCGATTACTTGTATAATCCATGGATGTTGGTGGTCCTGCTGAATTAGCGATATTAGATAAGCGATTACTTGTATAATCCATGGATGTTGGTGGTCCTGCTGATTCAGCGATATTAGATAAGCGTTTAATTGTATAATCCATGGATGTTGGTGGTCCTGCTGATTTAGCGATATTAGATAAGTGTTTACTTGTATAATCCATGGATGTTGGTGGTCCTGCTGATATAGCGATATTAGATAAGCATTTACATGTATAATCCATGGATGTTGGTGGTCCTGCTGATATAGCGATATTAGATAAGCGTTTACATGTATAATCCATGGATGTTGGTGGTCCTGCTGATATAGCGATATTAGATAAGCGTTTACATGTATAATCCATGGGTGTTGGTGGTCCTGCTGATATAGCGATATTAGATAAGTGTTTACATGTATAATCCATGGGTGTTGGTGGACCTGCTGATATAGCGATATTAGATAAGTGTTTACATGTATAATCCATGGATGTTGGTGGTCCTGCTGATATAGCGATATTAGATAAGCGTTTACATGTATAATCCATGGGTGTTGGTGGTCCTGCTGATATAGCGATATAAGATAAGCGTTTACATGTATAATCCATGGGTGTTGGTGGACCTGCTGATATAGCGGTATTAGATAAGCGTTTACTTGTATAATCCATGGATGTTGGTAATCCTGCTGATATAGCGATATTAGATAAGTGTTTACTTGTATAGTCCCTGGATGTTGGTGGTCCTGCTGATTAACGATATATGATAAGCGTTTACTTCTATAATCCATGGGTGTTGGTGGACCTGCTGATATAGCGATATTAGATAAGTGTTTCATTGTATAATCCATGGATGTTGGTGGTCCTGCTGGTATAGCGATATTAGATAAGTGTTTACTTGTATAGTCCATGGATGTTGGTGGTCCTGCTGATTAACGATATATGATAAGCGTTTACATGTATAATCCACGGATGTTGGTGGTCCTGCTGATTTAGCGATATTAGATAAGTGTTTACTTGTATAATCCATGGGTGTTGGTGGTCCTGCTGATTTAGCGATATTAGATAAGCGTTTACATGTATAATCCATGGATGTTGGTGGTCCTGCTGATTTAGCGATATTAGATAAGCGTTTACTTGTATAATCCATGGGTGTTGGTGGTCCAGCTGATTGAGCGATATTAGATAAGCGTTTACTTGTATAATCCATCGATGTTGGTGGTCCTGCTGATTTAGCGATATTAGATAAGCGTTTACTTATATAATCCATGGATGTTGGTGGTCCAGCTGATTGAGCGATATTAGATAAGCGTTTCCTTGTATAATCCATGGGTGTGGGTGGTCCTGCTGATTAACGATATATGATAAGCGTTTACTTCTATAATCCATGGGTGTTGGTGGTCCTGCTGATATAGCGATATTAGATAAGTGATTAATTGTATAATCCATGGATGTTGGTGGTCCTGCTGATTTAGCGATATTAGATAAGCTTTTAATTGTATAATCCATGGATGTTGGTGGTCCTGCTGATTTAGCGATATTAGATAAGCGTTTCCTTGTATAATCCATGGATGTTGGTGGTCATGCTGATTTAGCGATATTAGATAAGTGTTTACATGTATAATCCATGGATGTTGGTGGTCCTGCTGATTTAGCGATATTAGATAAGTGTTTCCTTGTATAATCCATGGATGTTGGTGGTCCTGTTGATATAGCGATATTAGATAGGCGTTTACTTCTATAATCCATGGGTGTTGGTGGAGCTGCTGATATAGCGATATTAGATAAGTGTTTCCTTGTATAATCCATGGATGTTGGTGGTCCTGCTGATATAGCGATATTAGACAAGCGTTTACATGTATAATCCATGGATGTTGGTGGTCCTGCTGATATAGCGATATTAGATAAGCGTTTACATGTATAATCCATGGGTGTTGGTGGTCCTGCTGATTTAGCGATATTAGAAAAGCTTTTACTTGTATAATCCATGGATGTTGGTGGTCCTGCTGATTAACGATATATGATAGGCGTTTCCTTGTATAATCCATGGATGTTGGTGGTCCTGTTGATATA